>BLXT01003755.1:386869-403617 GCA_019648995.1 Plakobranchus ocellatus | reverse complement strand
GAAAGGCATGCGGGGAAGGGTCGATGTTAGGGGGGAAAACGAATTATACAGTAAGGACGACTCTACTATAAAGTTAATTAGAATATACATATTATATATTTATATATACATTCATACATACATACACAATATAGACCGCAACTAGATTATATTAAATGAAAAAAAAAATTTTTTTAGTTGTATTTAATTAGCATAGGTTAAAAGTTATCTAGAGCTAAGAGAAAAGTGTGTTAAATATTTATATAAAGATATGTTTTTAAAAATGATACTAGACTTTAATCAACAATTCGCAGCAAAAAAATATAACCCGGCCCGGGGAGGGGGAGATTTCTTCATATTCCATTCTTAAAATGGATTGCTAACTAGTTTTCAATTAAAAACGAAAATGTATTATGAGTTGCCCTTCTCTTGTAATAAAGGTAAGATGAATTTGTACTCACACGGAATGTAGAGTTACTAGAATTATTAGTTCAGTGTCATGATTTTCTCGACATATTACGGTAAGTTGAAGTAGCTGGGCTCTGCTTTCTTAGCAATCTTTACTTTTTTACGACTCTTCATTAGCCTGGATTGCGGGTCGAGCCGATGCCCACTGGCTTGAGAGCCCAATGCCCTACCTTTTACCTTATTGCACCAAATTATTTTAGGTTGTTTGTTTTTTCGAATTTGAGTAAAGACGCTTGCCGCTTCGAACTGTTGCCCGGTCAAGGCTATTCAAGTATTACTGTTAGATCGATAAAAAGAAAATCAGACCAGATACAAAATGGAAAGCAATAGTACTGTAATTGCTCAGGCTGATTTGTTAATGTCAGTTACTTTTTCGTTCTAAAGTTTTTCCATGTTGTGTTGTAATATCTCAAAATTTTAGGCTAGATCTAAGGTTGCTTATTACGCCAGCTGCTGTTTCTTTTTGATACTGTTGCGACGCATCAAATTAAGCAATAAAAACAGACTCCTGCACTCTGGGGTGAATCACAATAGGTTCCAATTTTTTTTTTTAACAATGCATTTTTTCGAAAAGATGAGCTTAATCGCTGACACGCTGGGTTTGTGTTTAGTCAGGGAAATGCATGGAAACCGGGTGATGATCGATGGTGAGGTTGCACGGCAAAGCGCTACGGCCAGCAATTGATATAGATCGTTTTAAAGCGACACATATCAACAGGATTAAATGAATTTACCTGGAATGATTTGTCTTACAAACTCAATAGCAAATGGCCAGGGCAGAATGCGGAAATACGCAACTATTAAACGATACGTGTAAGTACTTTCTGTGGATTCCTTACAACATTTGCGCATCACGAAAGCTAATTAATTCTGCTTTGTTTGGAAATTTTTGTGTGCGCGGAAATAGTCAAAAACAGAAGAAAATTCAAGATAAATACCCAAAAAGCGCTAATATATAATACATTATTAAGATGCATGAGCAAATCAGAATAATTAGGTAATCACATAGGTAACCATACAAATGTATTAGAATTTGCAAAGTAAAATATAGACTGATGCTTTTCATCGATCGCAACAATAGATTTAGATCTAGAGAGTTAAATAATATACTCTAGAGGTAGTGTCAGAACTAGAAAACGGCATTGCAATAAGAAAACAGTTAACTGGCTTAATTGCTCTAAACATTTCATAATTTAAAAATAATATATCTGAAAACCACAACAATTATTATAAAGTCGTTCAATAGAGAAAAACATTATCTACAACCTCTATCACAGATTAAGATTCTATCTAGCTTGTTTATATACCTGCAGGCGCTAAACGTTTGACAAATTCACTATTTCTCAGGAATGATAGATCTAGATGTACATAATGCGTAAAACATATTCGAATTTGGATCTGTTCATTTGAAAAGACAAACTCAAAGAAAGACAAGTTTAGGTTATAATTTATTATGTATAGAGTACTCTATCTTCTAGTATTAGCAGTGAAATCTTCATTCTCAACCTAAACTTTGGTAGTTAGAAAAGGTGATTTACATCCTTATAGATTTTGGCTTAACATGGTACTCATTGGATAGTGCCTAAATTTATTCCAACATCAAATCAGCATCAAGATATCCGGATCAGGATTTACTTCTTGTTTATTAGGAAAGTTAGGTACTTTCTGGGATTTGGATTGTTTTTTCCTATCGACTGTTTACAACTGGGTGATCTCAGGCTTTAAGGCCTTTGTCGAGTCAGAGCGGGTTAGAGAGATAGTCCTTAATGTTCTCTTTTTTTTTTTTTCAATTGATTTTCTAATTGAATTATGCAACCTATTTAAAAAACATATACCCCTTGCATTTCAAACTACAAATAATGGCAAATAGAATACGGTCTATCACAGGCCCAGTTTACCATCTTTTCTTTTCACGGTCTACTACAGGATTGAACCTGCTCAGATGGACGGTCTGTGGATCAAAACCTGTTCCACTTTACAGTCAAACACTGGAGCAATGTTGCACCTATTCTGTTTAAGGCTTAAGATGAATAGAAAGAAGACAGAGGGCGGAATTTTGTTGGAACATTAAATCCTCAAGCCTGATTATTCTGCAAACTTCTTACCGCTTCCCTTCCTCCTCCATTCCGCCTTAGGCCAGATAGAGTGGATCCAACAAGGCGGACCAATGCTGCCGTAGAGCAGTATCGATACACCTTTCTGTCGTTCAACTTTTTCGATAACCATGATAAAATCGTTTTAGGCTCTGCTGCTTAAAAATGATAGGTGGATGAGTGGGTGGGATCCATTTAGAGCTCTTTTTAGCGGGTATGAAAATGAACATTTTCATTCTTTGACTTCAGAATCCGATTCTTCAGATCCTTCTAGCACGATTACATTCTAAACACATACTATTTTATTCCTCTTTTTCATTATTTATTTTTCTCTCCCTTTGCTCAGACCTAGGCACAGTTGGACGATGCCTAGGTTGATATGATATCCGATCAAAAGCTGTATCCAACTGGATCAATGAACCCGCACTTTTGGTCCGTGAGTTGAGTCAGGAGGCAAAAGATTCCTTTAGTATAATGGTAGGCTAATGGTTCAGCATCGGACCATTTGAATTTATTAACATTGGTGGTCTATCACAGGAACAGTATGGAGCCTGTTCCTCCTCAACATCTACTACAAAAACAACGTGGTATATGTTCAACTTAACGGTCTGCCACCTAAACAGTTTGGTAGATGTTCCACTTGAAAATCTATTACAATCCACGTTATTAATGTAACGTGAAACAATTTTCCTGTTGTGCTCATAAAGGTTTGAGGCTGTCCATTGCCATATTGAAAACATTTTGGTTTCTGAAAAAAAGAAGTCTTTTGTAATTTTGTAATGTAAATTAGATATGGATTGAATCTGTTGGCTTGGAACTTTAGCTCTTAAAAGTACAGGGTTTTTGTATCAAACTATTTTGCTTGTGGCTGAACGTTTCAAGTTGAAGACTAAGATTACTAAGGATACTGTAAGTTGGCAATTCGTTGCAGTGTAGAAAAAAAATCTAGGTTCATGCTTTAAATAAAGAATATTTAGACTTAGATCCTTTCGTCTGATCCAGAAATACAGACAAATGTTTGCGAGAGCCACTGACTCTCCCATCATGGTTTCGTTCATTTTATATTCAAACATCATTGTTACCACCGCAAATTGATTATGGTCCTACGGAGTATAAATAGAAATATTCACAACCGTCCGTCTTTTGTCTAAATGTTTATTGTTTGTTTAACAGTCCTTATCTCTGCTCTTTCACCACTTTAATTTTTTTTTTGTGGACCGTAATCTTTATTGTCGCCTTTTTCAGGTGACCAAATTCAGAGAAAATGGTGGCCTATATGCAGAACGCATGATATTATGTTTTATCGGAATAGACCATCAAGTGGGTCAATTCGGTATAAAGGCGATCTCCCTGGCCAGTTCCCCTGAAGAAAAAAAAACTAGCGATAAAACTTTCAAACAGAAGAAAAGTCTGTTGATATCAATGCTATCAGTTTTACGCCTGCAAGCAAAACAAAGAGCTAGCCTTTAAATAATATTGACTTTGAAGGGAGTTTTTATTTACATTCTGTTCTTTGTTGTAGAGATTATGAAATGTTACCTTATAAATTATTGACCTACACGTCCTTTCAAACATTAACATTGGCGCAAAAGTAATAACAAAATATTGAGAAAATGACTTGGTTTTGATCTTTGGCGTTTTGTTTGCCGAGGCCTTCTCCACAGTTGAGAAATGAATTTAAAAATACAGTATTAAATCATGGACGCCACCCAATGGGTGCATTGGTGGATCTGGGGGTCATGAACTTGTCTTGAAACCTGCATGGACTTATTGTTGCTATTCCAATCTCGTCACCATCGCCCAGTCTAACGGAGGCTAAAAGTCGGAGGTCACTTAAGTGGTGACCAAAATTAAAATATAAACTAAATCGTACCATAATTGTTTTTTGTTTTTTTTCATTTTGGCAAAAGATTAGTGAAAGTATTGGGATTTTTTTTTCTAAATTATTATTATTATTATTATTATTATTATTATTATTATTATTATTATTATTATTATTATTATTATTATTACAGGATGTCGTAACAAAGCGTTGTGTTGCGAAATGACTTGATAAGCTTGTGGACACAGATCAAACTTACAGCATGGGTATAAAGTGACAGTAAAAGAGTGTGAGAAATGTTCTTATTTCGATAAGAATTAGAAAACTGTGTCGACTCAAGTTAATCGGCAGCACAAAAAGAGGCGAAAGGTACCGTAGGCCGGCAGAGAGAACGAAATCGTGCCAGTTTCCTGTCATGAGTCGATCTAGGAATATGGGAGAGGTGGATAAAAGGGAAAACGCAACTGCTGTGTATAATCCATACTTTGACAAGAATTTCCAGAAGAAATACCGCAGGTTAAAAAATGCCTGCTTCAACCTCCAGAAGAATGGAAGGAAACCGGCACTGAAAAACGGGTTTCGCGGCAGAAATACTTTGTCACCGCCACAGGATTCTTACTTAACTAAAAATGTTTGGAAGGAAATGGAGACAGCGATAAAAAAGGAGCAAACGATTATCTCACAATCATTGCCAGAAGCTGTGAAACGAGTTGCCGAAAATAACACTCGTCCACAGCATCAGTCGCAAACTGTGAAGTTTCCAGATCTGTTCGCCAAATGCAATACCAATCAAAATGATTATACCCGTAAACAGATCATGACAGACGGAAAGGTAGACGGAAGGTTGCCGATATGCACAGCAACAGCCTATGGAAGGGCACATGTGACGAGCAAAGAAGCACCAGAAAGCGACTCGTGTAGGATTCCGTTTCCGTCTGTTTTTAAACTGGCGACCCAGGGTCGACCATTATATGATATGCAAGCTTCTCTAAACAGTATGAGAAATCACTTTTACTCTAGTTGTTATCGATCTTCTATTAAAAGGGATGGCAATGGGAACAATAAAACTCAGATTTCTATTCAACCGGACAAGAGCAAAAGGTGTCAGTTTGGTTCTAATGGTAAATACGAGGCCGATAACAGAATTAGCGACGATCAAAGCCATGATAATTTATTGAACAGTAAATTAAAACAATATCGTTTCCCTTTCGCAGATACTTTTACCAATGAAGCAGCTGATGCTGACGATTATGATGATGAGTTTGGTGATTTTTGTAGTGATGGTGAGCTTAATATAAATAAAACTATACATACAGGCAGTCGCGACTCAAGAGTTTTAATTGAGATAGGGAAAGAGTCTTGTACGCCGCCTGGGAAAAGAGAAATGAAGAGAAGAGGGCAAAGAAATAGCCTTCCACCTTCCCTCCAAGGGGCAAAATCAGTTCTCAGATGTTCTAGCCGGGCATCTACCAAGAAGAAACCATGGAGGTGCAGTGTTTTGAAAACTTTCCAACGGCATCGCCCGTCTTTCATAACTAGTTCCACTGATGATGCAGCTGATGCTGATAATGATTATGATGATGAGGCTGATGCTGAATATTGTGACAATGTGAATAAAGATAGCGGCCAACATGCAAATATAAAAAGGAGCGCTAA
This sequence comes from Plakobranchus ocellatus, assembly GCA_019648995.1. Taxonomy (NCBI): domain Eukaryota; kingdom Metazoa; phylum Mollusca; class Gastropoda; family Plakobranchidae; genus Plakobranchus; species Plakobranchus ocellatus. The sequence continues at coordinate 397,599 of BLXT01003755.1, read as the reverse complement.
ATCTATTTTTGTAGGAACAAAAGGTGTTGACTCAACTGTCGAAGCCGAGACACAGGAAGGTTCTTGTACACGGCTGAGGAAAAAACAAGTGAAGAGGATTGGACATAGAAATAGCCTTCAATCTTCTCTCCAACGAATGGAGTCTAATCGAGCATCTGACGAAAGAAAGCCGTGGTGGGATAGTGCATCTCTAACAATCAGTCCCACAGCTTCAGTAGGGCAAAGCAATGAGGATGCAAAGAATATCCATGTCCGCAATTGTTGTAGAGGCCTTCTTTCCAAGATGATCTCCTCGGGAATTATCATCGACGATCTGGGCTGTATGCCTTTTGTTGATAAAGAAGGTTTTGCTATCCAGAACAAATCCAATAGTGCCTCCATGACTCCAGAGAGCAGCGGCTCATATCATGGGGATCAAAGCTCACAGAGCGACGCCTTAGAAGAAAGTCCATCTTCGAAACCTCCACCTTTCATCAAATGTATGCTCTCTCCTCCACAACCTGATTGTTCAAATGAGGTAAAAGTTTCAGATACTCATGATCGAGGAAAGCAGAGTAATGAGCTTAAAAAAGACACTACCCAAAATCTGAAAGTGAATGAACACTTTTTGAATAGCCGCCAAGATTGTTCGGAACTTAAAAAGTATTGGCAACGGTACAATCCCTATCTTGATGGGATTGGAGAAGTGTATTTAAGCAAATTGGATAAAACATCGAGAAAGGATCATTTGGAAAATGGAGGGCTAACCAAATGGAACAAAAGCGATGTCAGTGATGACAATAGCGATAGAGTGCAAATTTTCGTGAATAAACATAACGAAGAAAGCAAAACGGCAAATAATGACAATAAAAGCTATAAAATCATTAGTGCAAAAGATGTTTTGAAAAACCGACCATTTGTTCAATACACTTCACAAGATTTCCAGCAACGGAGTGGACTGTCTCATGCACATTTCAAAAGCACACTAGAGAATTTCTGCACCAAAGTAGAGGGAAAAGAGAAGAGGCCCAAAAGTATTGATGTGTACAACCATTTTTCTTCAGACTTAAATGAAGGGAGAGAAAATTTTCTGAATTCAGGCACATTATTAGTTGATCAAAGTTTAAGAGAAACATTAAGGTTAGCGGTAGATTTTGAGACCAGCAATGACACGAAAAAATTCAAGGATGACAAAGACAGTATGCAAAACAAGGCTAACCCAAACCTAGGAGGTGCTACCGCTGAGAGTGATCATCCAGGTAACATTTTCAGTGGCAACACAAGCAATCATATTTGTCAAAATTTTATGGATCTGTCTAGTTATGCAAGCAGCAAGGAAAAAAACTCTGTGAGCATACAAAACATTGCAATTACCCGTGGAGATAAAAATAACCACGCCTTTGGCAATAAATCTAGCGCTGATAAAACACAAAATGGAAAAACTTTGGAAACTGATGAAAAAACCAATGCCTGTTTATCTAAGCACGTACAAACCCTCCATAATTCTCACTTTGCTGATCAGCAAACAAGGGTTCATTTTGAAGAAACTGAAGAAAAAAAACGTCTATTTTTAAACCAACGTAAGGTAGAGAATAATGCATATGAGGATGGTTTGAATGGTTTGACCGTGTGCAAAACTGATTATTCGGACAGTGTGGCCGATACATCCTCTGTCACCCTGAGTTGTTGTGGAGGCACCGAGACCGAAGAGACCGGAGAAACAACACACAGTGCTGCCACGAGTGACCTAAGCTCTGAAAGCGAATCAGATCTTTCTTCAACATATGATGACATTTCCACCAGAGACATGAGCTCGTTAGACAGAGATGACCACCCTTCTGAAAGAAGTACTGCGCCATCAAAGTCAAGCCATATAGATTTTCCGGCAAGGACAATAACTTCGGCCCTAACTGGAAATTGTTCCAAGTTCACAAGAAATGCAGAAACGTTGAGAAAAGAATATGAGTGCCTAAAATCTGGACATAGAAGCGAAGGTACTACCAGGAAACTGAATGACTGCAACAGTTCAAACACTTCATTTGTCATGGACAGAGGTGTAAATGAAAAAAATATTACCACATATGAAATTGCTACTTCCGCAGGGTCTCTGCCAAAGCATAATTCTAGCTCTGAGATATTAGAAGAGAGTGCCAAACTAAAATCGACAAAAGAAATCATATGTCCATCACCCTGTGTAGGTGTGCATGTAAAAGAGGAAAATAGAAAGGGGAAAATGGCAGTAGATGAGCAGAAAAAAACTCCACTTGAAGAATACCAGAATGTAAGGAAAAGTCTAGAGACTGCAACTCATAATAAAACAAAGATACCTCCCAAATGTAAAGATGCAAAACATCTGCATACTACAGGTGACGAATTACAAGCAAGATACTCACCGGCGTTTTCCAGAAATGGCCTCAAACAAACAGACACAGTTGTAGGTGGTAATACGGAATGCCAAAATCCCAAACTTTGTGAGGTTTCTTGCCTACCAGATTCTTGCGGTATTTATATAGAGGCTCAAAAGAAGTCCTCACCAAGCAATATCAAAGGTGAAGCTGTACACACTCTTAAGGATGAAAAATGTGACAACGATCTGTCAGACTGTTTCAAACGAAAATGTACTGATCCAGAGACAAGTAAATCACGGAGGGAAGAGGACACCAGTGATATACACTCCGAGAGTAACAGGAAGACGGGCTCGGAAAGTTCTGTTGACGGTAATAAAGGCGTTCAGCAGCTTATTATGAGCTCTTCACAGATCAGTGCTGGCAATGGACAAACTAGTCTTGTAGTTCCGTGCAATACGCCCTGCGAGGTCTCTGCCACCACCTCTCACTTAAGCTGCAGCTTTATCAAAATGCGAGATCATACGGGCATGACTGATCCTTTTGAGGTACGAAAATATGAAACAGTTGAAAACCAAAATGTCGTTCATTCTGGAACATGTTTCAAAGCTGATGCCACCTCATTCTCAAGGATGAATTATTTGAATGTTGATGAAATTTTGACAAAACCACCTTATTCAAAGGCGCCAAAAACGAATGAGAGTTCCTTTAATCCAAACTATTACAGATCTGGGCCGCTAATTGTACCGTATTTCATTGCAGCGGCTGCTCCTAAAAAATCTCCCTACACAATGCAGACCAAAAATGCGAAGAAAAATGACCGACCTGTGCAGGAAAGTGCGTATGAATTAGGAGTGCACGTTTCTGGATCGAAAATCAAATTTATGCCTAAGCCTAAGGCGTTTTTTCGAACTGTAAGCATACCTCACAAAACACAAAAACGTGTGTCGACTATTCAGCCGCAAAAAGAATCAAAAGATATCCGTACTAACACCTTCCAAACAAATATGATAAAAAATGCTTCTGGAAAGAATGATTCTGACGTGAAAAATCGTGCCACTGTAAAAGATAACAATCTTGAGCACGACGTTTACCGCGAAAAAAGTGTTGCTTGGAATGTTAAATCGCCATACTTGAAAAAAACTATAAACTATTTACCACGGACGTCAACTTTAAATTCAAAGACAGTGCCAGATTCGGCATTAAAGAATATGAAACAGAGTAATAGTATGCAAATATGTAAGCGAGGCAATGAAAGTAACGATTTGGATTCTAAGAACGTTTTAACTCGTGGTATTCCCGCCAATAACACCAAGCAGACATTGTCACCATTCCATCTCAAGCCAAGAATCAACAATGCTCCGCCTCAAGCGATAAAACCAGTAAAAGCAGCCTGCAAGAATATTAAAAAGTGTCCCCATGCAATAGAAAATAATGAAAGGGGTTTAGAAACAAATACTGAAAAGGTTAGCAGCACTGTTTTGACTCTTAAAGATAAATGTACCTTTTATCCAATTTGCAAGTCTACTCCTAATATTCTCAAGTCCAATAATGTGGCGTCTTACCGTCATCGTCTTCCAAATCATACACTTTCACAAACTTGTGGCATTGAGAAGCAGATATCGCATGGCCTGCCTAATATCAATAAGAATAACTGCAATAAAACTCGGGAATGCCATTCTTTGCGTGCTGTATCAAGACAACAATTAAACACAAATGAAAAGGCGATGAAGCTTTATCATGACGATGGTATTGATATAAACCTGCTGTCAAAAAATAAAGTACTATTATTGCTTGGTGAAAAACTCGAAAAAATAGAAAAAATCCCGAATAAGCCAACAGGAGAACATGCACAGAGGCGAGTAAAAATGTGTCATTTCCATTCCGTTAAAGGTGTCAGTTTTCAAATACCATTAACTTCAGCTAAAGAGGGCAATGGTAATTATATAGTTAGAGCATTAGACATTGATAAATACAACAGCGGGTCTTTGAAGAATCGGAGGAATCAATATGAACCACATAAAAGCTTTGGTACTGAAAGAGGATCTTCAGAGCAAAATTATGATAAATTTGCGCCCATTCAAAGTATAGACAAGTTCACACATATACTTTATCCTGAAAAAATCGTCAATGAAAAGGGATCCAAATCCTTGTTTCAATCACAATATGGAGAAAATTGTAAGGACCTTTCCGTAAATGGTGATAAAGGAGGCCGACCTGATGCCATTTCCCTGGATTTTAAATCGACTGGAAATAATACGGAATTAATTGAAAGAAGTTATGATGCTTTTTCAGAAACTGGCCGAAACTACAAGGACTTAAGTTACAGGCAAAATTTTAAAGATGAATGTGCATTCAATAGTTCCAATAATGCTTTAGTTGATGACAAAAGCGATACTTTTACACCTGAATTTTCATTTAGTAATATTGAGGAAGGGAATATTCAGGATATGACGTCAATTCAAGAAAGAACTTTAGGCAAAGAAAAATTCGAAGAAGACTTAAATAGTTGCACCGCACACGCTGATTCAGCACCGCACACACCGTCCTCTCAGCTGTTTACTGCAGATTGCGAATCAAAAAACTCTGATACCGGCACAAGCAATATCGTGGGTGTCGGTATTTGTGATACCTTATGTCCGCCACCTCGCGTAAATCTCAGCAGCCCCCAGGTAGTAGATGTTCTTGACTCTACATGTTACCATTCAGACTATGATGAGTCTAAAAATGAACGCAGACATGTGGAAAGCTGCACCGAGACAGACTGTCAAAGATTAAATGACGCGCATACAACGGCATCGATAAGTGGAGATTCCGCTGAGCATCACGTTGTGCCAGTCTATATCGATACTCTCAAGGAGGATGAACAGCAAAGTTTGCAGAAAGAGCAGCACAAAGAACAGGACGTCAGTAATTTTTCGGTTTTGAAAAAAGCGGTTGGTGATTCTTCAGACTTTGAAAATGAGATTAACGAATACAACAGCGAGCCAAACAAGTCTGAAAATTCAGTGAACGCAGATGAAATAAAATGTGAGAAAGTTCTCGATGAGTTTACAAAAGACACCTTAAAGAGACAAAATATTAAAAGCGATCCTTTTAAATGGAGCCATTCCGTAATACCAATACAACAAAATTCAGATGCCGTATCCAACACTGGGTCACAGTTGGCGTTGTCATACGCTTTTCTCAAAGCCAAAGCTCTACAGAAAATTCAACCTATCAAGGCAAAAATGGAAGTTTACACACAACCATCGGTATTGGAGAGCAAAAAGCTTATCACATCTGTAGTAGAAAAAGCTAAGGATGATTTGTCTCGATATATGGACCATTTTCTCTGCGGCCAATATCCAGATTTCTCTGTTCTCGAGAGAGAAACTGCTCAAATCAGGGAATCAGAAAATATGAAAAACGTTCAGGAATCTGAGCAAAATGATCCGATTGTAGTTAAAACTGAGAGAAACGACGGAGAACAAGTGAATGCATCTGAAAAGCATTCCTCTGATAATGTTTCCAGTAAACAAAACAGATTCATGGAAAAAGATATGAATAATTCGATGAAAAAAAATTTTGGCGAAATAAATGATAGTGACTCTTTTTTAACTTCAATACAAAATTGTGTAGGTGATAGTAGCAAAAGTGACTTTCTAGCTACTAAAGATGATAAAAACAATTTCTTTGACACAGCTATGCCCATAACATCATTTGAAGATAGAAATACCATGCCTGCTCGTAGTGCAAGAAGGCGACGTCATCGAAACAGTAGAATCCCTGTCAGAATTTTTCATACGCGACATTCAGGAACCGCTGAGGTTGCTTCGAAAAGATCTGAAAATGGTAGTGAGATTAGAAATAATTTTCCGGCAAAATTCAATGTAATAATGAAAGGTAAAATGTATCTCGATGTTCCTGAAAGGAAAATTGAATATCAAAGGCAAATGGAAGTATTACCTCCATTTACAAAAAAGGCACAAGATGACCAAGATCCAACAGCCACTAAGCTAGTTTCTTCTGCTGCTGTCAACAACACAATGACTAAAAAAGTTTGCTCAGAAAATCCCGCAAATCTAATTGCCTCTCCTGATAATATTGTGGACGGCTCAAATGAAGAAGTGACAAAGGAGAATGACAAAAATCCCTCACAGATGGAGATGCAATTGTCTCAACAGGCATCAACTTTTCCTGCTAGGAATAGAATCATTCAAGCTAAGTCCCGCCTTCAAAAGAAACCATCGAGTAAAAGCGAACAGACAACGTTGTCCAATACAAACATACTTAAAAGCATGGATCAGGAAATGAAAAGTCCTACCAATCGACAACAGAAATGTCAGAATATGGCAAAAAATCGAAACGACCCGAGATCGCCAAACAAATCGATAAATGCAAAATCCATCAGAATTAAGTCCTCGTGCACTTATAATGAATTATCTGCAAACAGACATGAAGGAAACACGAACGTAGCTTTGAATAATTTGGGTTGTGAAGGCCAGGCGAACCAAAATTCTGAATGCCTCCCAAGAAAGAATCAAAATCTAGATACCCGAGAGGAGCGAAAACATCTGCAGAATCAGCGTCCCGGACAGAAAAGGTTGGCCACGATGGCCAGAAACATTAAAGACGCAGCAACAAAAAGTAAGAAGAATCCAGTTGGCCAGAAAAAGAATCTAGGCAAGCAAAATCTGAGAAAATGCACCGAATCGAAGAAAATCAGAGCAAGTACTGAGTCAAAATATCGCAGACTATCTAGGCCATCTCAGCCACCGTCGCCTGCCACACTCGAGCAAAGTGGGTTTTTGGCCCGCTGCGAGTTAATCAGCTCGGACTCCTCGAGATCTAACATCTCTGGTAATTTTTCCATTCCTTTGATATAATGAAGATAAGGCTTAATGTTTTACTAGCAGAGAGAGGCTTTTGTGTTTGAACGAGTGACACATACTTTAAAACCCTACCCATAGCGCGTACATTTTATTCATTGTCGAGTAAGGCTTTATATACATTTTCTCGGTCTCAAATTATTTACGTATTTTTTTTAATACTTAGAGCTTAAAATCAATATATAGATAATTTACATTAATATCAGCACACATCGCACAACTAGGCTCTAAAATAATTGATTAATTCAGACGTTTTTTAACGGTTCTATTTAATGTCAAGGAAAGTTTTGTTTTTGTTTGCTTTTGGGGTTTATTTTGTTTTGCTTTAGTTCGTTTTGCTGTATGAAAAATTTTAGAACGCACACTTCATGGCACTGTTTATTTTAATATACTTACAGGTAATGTCAAGAGAACTCAAGAGATACCTTGTTCAAAGGAAGATCCTGGTCAGCCTCGATTTTCTGCTCCAGAGACTCCGATTCTTTGTAATCGGATCTGTAACAGAATCGAGACGGCTGAATCGGAGCTGGCCTCCTTGATGCATAGCGAGAAAATCAAGACGGAAAATTATTGTACTCAAAGTCAGACCCATTTATCGGATCCTGCACGTACCAATTTTTTCAAACAAGCAATTGAGACTTATCTGTATGGCGCTCCACTGCAAAAGATAAATGGTGATATTCATAACCATCGAGAGCGTGAGTTCGGCCGAGAAAGCCATAATAGTATCGATGAATACGAATCTAAATACTGCCATAAAATAAAATCTCATTCCTTGTCACTGGGTCCAAATCCATCTCTTGCCAAACCTTCAACTCAATCTGTTCAGACATCAACTCTTGTTAGTGAGCAAAGTAAAATAAAAGAAGAACGATTACCAAAGACTGACCAAAAGTTTTGCTCTAACAAGGATGCAAAAGAAGCGAAGTTGTCATGTTGTCGTAATGCTAGCTTAGACCCGTTACGTCAAAATTCACCAAGGGGTTTTGCCTCTGCATCACCGCCCGACCCATTCAAGAAATGTAAATCCACTGGGTCAATTCGACGATCCACAAAACAGCCAGATATTCCTCGCCTTACGAGTTCGCCACTCAAATGTTTGAGAGAGAGAACGGTTAGACCTAAAGGTGTGCCCTTTGACAGGTTTGCTTTAACCTCAGGCGAGTCGGCGGATGCATCGCAGCAGCGGTATTCTGAGTGCATCTCGCCTGATCAAGTAAGCCATAGAGAAGACGGTGATGTAGTTAGCAAAAGTAGAAGCTTCGAGAAAACCCCTGGTGAAAGGCATACTTCTAATGGCAAATGTTGTGATGCAAATGAAAGAACATATGTCTTTCCTAAAGCTAACATGTCTAATCCAGCTGAAAACCAATCTGAACATGATAATAAAAAAGTTCGCCTCCGCGATCTTTCTAGAAAAAGAATGGTAAACGAATCAAGCATTAAATCCGAGGCCTCCGAGCCACCAATACATGATTCATCCGATAAAACCTACACTATTAATAGCGTAATAGACATAACCACCAGCACGTCACCTGAGCTAAATCAAAATGGGGATGTTTCCTTCTCTATTCACAATCCTTCTGCAGAACCTAAAGCAATGCCCAGTTTGCATTCATCAACTCTGCATCAGCTCTGTCAGCAGCGACTAGCCGGCCAAGACTGTAGCTACACAACGCTACAGCAACCGACAAGGACTTCGGCTGACGCAACGATGAAAAACATCCCGGTTTTGATCAATGAGATGGCAAGTGACTACCTCATTCCAAATGTCAGTTCATCCCTCCGAACACAGTGTGACATGTCGTTTCGTGATAGCACCTACGTTAACAGCGGCGTCAATATTTCTCAGAACAAGCCTTTCAAAAAATTGGGGAATGAACCAATCAATGATGAGAGTAGCAGAAATGAATATAGAACGTTGACGGTGCCTAGAGAAGCCACAAGGAAAAACTTGGAGCAGCGCAAGCGTCTCCAACGTGTGACTACAGAGATGTCAAGAACACCTCGAAAAGGATCAATAACATTGATTGGCCTTAACAGTTCCGCCAGTGATGCTGTTGGCAGTTCTGGCTTCGACCATCACGCCCAGGATCCCTCTATTCTACTGAGCAGTGAGGACTGGCACTGCAACAACGACTTCCAAGTTAACAGCAACCCTTGCGTCGGTGTGAATGTAGCTAAGGGGGCGCCGTTGCCACGTACAATTTCAAAATGCACCGCTTCTTACTCCTCCATCTGTTCAACTGATGATGAAGCAGCGCCAAAATATTCGCATAAGGTGTTTTTCAGCGCTTACAAGGACGATGGGAGCAAAATCGTTCAAGTTAGAGAAGAGGGGGGAAAAGTTAAAAAAAACAAAGCAGATGAAGAGGAGCAAGAAGGGAAAGAAGTCAATGAGATTGGTTCTTGTCTCTCAAAACAACAAAAGGTTGTCATTGGAAAAGAAAAAGAGCATAATAACAAATCATTGGTTCACAATGACACATTTCAAAATCCCAAGGATGATACTGATGTATGTAGGAATATGAAAGGTTCAGAGAACAAAAGTCAACAACAGAGTTTGACAACCTCAGACTTTGCGCGAGCATCGAAAACCTACCACTTCGAACCAGATAAAAGCGGTAGAGCTCGAGAAACTATGACTAAAACTCCTCCGTCAACACGCAAGCGTTTTTGTATGTCTGGCCCTGAGCGCTCATATCACACCGCCTTCGAGCCAAACAAAAATGGCAAGACTAAAACGAATATAAATGGAGATATGTCGTCTAGAGGTGCATCTAAATCTTCAGCCAAGGCTTCAAATCTTACTGACTTCGAGCCTAAAAATGCAGATCGCGCTGAGGCAAATAAAAGTCCAATTAGTCCTACTCCTGATAGATCTAGACGCAAATCGTCGATTCAAAATCCCTGCGAGCGGGGGGAAAAGTGCATCTCTCAAAGAAACATTCATGCACAAAGCATGTCTAGGTCTAGATCTGTTGCTAGCCCTGGTTACAACAGAAACAGAGGCGAGCCTATCAAAAAGGGTAGTGCTAGAAAAAGTATAAATGGAAATATTTCGCCACGAGCTACCTCTCAATCTTCACCTAGGTCTAATCCCTTGGATCGTAAGTCTTGCGAGAGGAAGCGCAACTCTGAAACAAGTGTGAGCAGGAATACTCCGGCAAGAGATATGCCTGGATCTCGATCTCTGTCGACTTGTGCTCACATCTTGCCACCTTTGTCAACTCGTCAGGCGGGACTTCCACATCGACAGAAGGTGCGAAGACATTATTAGCGACCAAAGATTTAACAAAAGGCAACTTTGATATGAATATCCAAGATTACTCTTGACCTTGTTAAGTATTTTAAATTTTTTACGTGCGGTCTCTCTACTTAGTCACAATGCGCATAGGTACGTTTTAATAAAACTTAATGAATAAAGGAAGAAACAAAAAGCGAAGATGCGTGAGCGCATTTCATAGTGGTGAATGAAAGCTAGTTTTCCATAAATAAAGTTTGTTTTGGGTCTCGCTAAATACGCAATGAAATC
>BLXT01003755.1:357573-378550 GCA_019648995.1 Plakobranchus ocellatus | reverse complement strand
GCCCATAGTCTAAGTGTATTTGAGTTACACTTAGACCCAAAATAAGTCGTGGGATAATCTGGGGACAAGCCCACCGACTTCTAAATCTACCTTTATGTGCTGCCAACGAAATGAAGAGGTCGTGGGCGTAAAATTGTGTAAACTTTGTGTGAAAGTAGCACTGTTTACAGAATAATTTGGCCTCCTGCGGCTTCATTTCGTCAGTAGCTTGTGAAGGTAGATCTAGAAGTAGGTGGGCCTGTCCCAGGATTATCCCATAAATTTTGCCGTAACATAGAAATAATTCTAAAAGCATAAAATGTTTTATATTAGTGAAGATTTGTTGATCAATGTCTCCATAATGAGTGATGAATAGGCAAAAGACTACATCGACTACTCAAGTTGATCGTCGGCTAGATTCACCATTCCACACACTATACAGGATCAGGGCGATACTGAAATAGCCAGGAAACGTCGAGGTCGTTGTTTTCCTTTATCTGTCAAATTAATACCGTGACGATCTCGTCAACAGTTGTTTGAATATTTAAAAAAATATTGAATGATTTTTCGAACCAGCTTATTATATTGTCGGTATTTTGATAAAGAAATGTTCAATTTTCGCCCCTTTTTTTTTTTTCGAAAACGTCAAGGTTTTTTATACTTTTTGTCATCCGATGGAGACTAAAGATATTCACGATTAAACGGCATTCATTTATGCAATTGATTATATAGCCTAGGTGCCAGAAAGATGAATTGGATTGCGCTGTCAGTAAAACACTTTTTTGCGGCCGACCCATTTTCGTCGCTGTGAATATTGAAACAGTCACTTTATTCTCACCTACCATTTTTCTCCAACATGATATAAAAGTAAATTGAAATCTTCATTGAAATAAACTTTTGACAAATTTATATCTGATACATGTCAATTTCGTCTGATTCTGTGTGAAAAGAATGGTTACTTTGCTTCGATCTGAGCTCGCCAGGCGGTTTTTGGGTGCCTACTTTCAGTACTTATGTCTTTTTAAATTTGAAAACCATTCTCCCATATGTAACTTCAGGCGGGAAAAAAGGCCAAAACACTAACTTTAAAAGCCTTTCTGCAACTTTGAATTTTTTAATATAGCTCTATAATGAAATTATTAGACTCCGAATTCTGTATAGACTATGTCTAGATCTAATGGAAATTCGGCTTTGTTTACATTGTGTGCCCCATTTCGGGTATATCACGTGACAAACTAGGTAAGGGTCATTGAAAAAGACGTCATCGCTGGAATTTTCCCCTGGATGCACTAAGCTTATTGTACCAAACAGGAACCATAAACATAGAAATGCCGCAGGACCAGAAAATATAAGCCTACAAATTAAGATTATCGCATTCGTGGAAGATTTGAATATCGAAATTACAATCAAATTATTCATAAGCAATATCGGATGATAGCGATGATAGCGAGAAAAAAAACTGGGCACAGCAAATAAGAGTCCCAAAATTATATATAAAATACCTGGAACCACAAAAAATTAGTTTGACATTCAGAATGCCCTTAAAATGTAGATGTGAATAAGACCAGAAATCCGAAATTCAAATCGATTTAGAAAACATCATCTTTATCTGATGGTAAATGATGTTTAGATGTACAGAAGTGCTAACAAGATCTCTACTTAGGCTTATATTAATATACTTTTCTGAAACTTTTGACGAAGGTAAACTTGTTGGAATTTTAAGACAATCTGAAGAAATATTCCTGAGATCAGTTTTCAGCCGTAAAAAAAGCGGGAAAAAATAGTAATTGAGAAAAATGACAAACAAGAATGTGTCTTGTCACCCAATTTTTTCAACATGTAGGCCACAGAGTCTTAAGAATAAGGACAGACCCTATCACAAAATTAGATCGGCCCTATTAACTCCCTTGATTTGAATCGGCTTCCAAGAAGAGGGATTCGGTTCCATCTGAAACGTGAAGCTAATAGAATAAGTCGGGAAGAAGAGAATAATGCGCTATTTTCATTCAGAAAATCTATGCATAATTTTTATATTGTAAAATATAATTTGTGTAAAAACAGTTGTAGAAAAGAATGAAAAAATGCTACGTTGACTTAGAGAATAATTAAGAAAGGCAAGGCGTGGATTAAACTGGAAGGCTGAGAAGGCTAATATTTCTACGCTTCAATTCTACATACATTTTTCCCACGATGCGCTATGTTTTTCAGCCTTTCATTTAAAAAAAATATATATATTAAGAGAAGTAAGGAATTTCATGTATGGTATCTGTAGTTCTTCTAAACTAAGCCTACTCAGAAATGATATAAAAAAAAAAAAGTGCGTATAGATTAAGAAATGCAGTATGTACATAATCTAGATTTATGATCAATTCAATATCTCGGTTTAATGCCTCATTTTTATTGTTTATAGGCTACGCAAGTGAGTTAGGCCGAAGGCAGGAGCCTTCATAAGTCAGATCAAAATGTTTAAAATATACATACCCTATCTTTTTTAATGATCTAAATCAACATATTTTTAAGAGCATTTGAGAAATTAGATAGCAACATTTAAAACAAAATCTCTTCTAGAAAGTATTGCAGCACTGAAATTAAATTTTATTCTCACGCTTTGCTATTATTAATATATAATGCCGGCCTTTCAAAAAATTCTCTGCAACTAGAGTTTAATTTTTCAGGAACAGTTAGGCCTACGTTAACAGTTTGTTTTCCCGATCTTTAATGAATGTGCTGCACAATGGGTTGTTTCTACAATTATTATGATCAATAAATTTTTCACAAATGTTGTGAAATAGAAGTTTTATTTTTAAATTTTTTTGTTGTTTTTTAATAGGCCTACGTGTAAATTATTACAGTCTCTTGTAACATAAACGCAATTTCTCTAACAAACCATATTATTCTGGATTTATTTATATTACTGTCAAAAGTGTCATTTTGAAAAGTAATGGGCATTGTCCACGCTCAATTTATTGATGTGCGTGAATGCAGTACTGAATTGAAAAAAACAACAAAAAACAAAAAAAAAACCAAGCAAAGTAACAAAACAATAGCGACAACAACGACAACAACAACAATAACAACAACAAAAATATAAATAATAAAAATAATAATGGTAATAAAAATGATGATGAGTGTCGCGACAGGGACACGCTCAGGGAATAAGCAAAGTCGACTGTAAAAATAAAAGTTCTCCGTGCTTTATTGCATCAAATGTATACAAACAGCGTTGACAGTTTCAAACTTCTTCAATAAGGTTTCTGGCATACAAAATATTGCTAACTGTTCAAAGTTTTAAGTAGTTGTCGTCCTAAAGTTTTGGCTGAGGTTTCTTTCTACGTCTTATATTTCTTGGCTATTTCTTGGCTGCAACAAACATTGTCTAGACTCAGGTAGATGTGCCAGCGCGTGGTCAATCACTTCGGATTGAAACTCTGTAAATCTGGAGTCTAGGGTTTGTTTCTATGCTAAGAAACAGAGCTGCTTTGATGTTAACGCTCAGCCGTCTCAATCTTCACTCCCCAACTGTGGGTCTCTTGCTTGCCTCAATAATTAGGGGACCTTGCACCAAAGGCCTAGTTTCGCCTACTCACGTTGCATTGCACGCAAATGCGCCACGGTGAGTGAATTCTCCTACTCTTTCTCGAGAGGGAAGGCTAATAGCCCTTACTCGGCTAAGGAAAAAAAGTACTAGTAACTAGCTATGCTTATTAATGCTTATTCGACATTATTTTCAGGCGATCAAACTTTCATTCATATACTGTAATAAAGCGCATGGTTGGTACCGTTGACACTTAATAAAATATTTTCATGCACCTCTCACTTTCTTCTACATTGAACCATGTCAATGAGGATGATGATGATGATGATAATAATAATGATGATATTATTATTAATAGTAATAATAATAATAATAATAATAATAATAATAATAATAATAATAATAATAATAATAATAATAATAATAATAATGATAATGATAATAATAATAATAATAATGATGATGATAAACAAAAAAGTTAAGAGTTTGTGGCATCTGTACAAACTTGTTCACACTTTACAGGCCTGAACCGCTGCTGAGATTCTGAAGTTCTATATGATATAAATCTGTCCTTATTTTGTACAATGTGTAGAATAATTTAAAAAAAAACAAATTTTTAAAATAACTGTCTTATCGGGATCTTTGTGCGCGCGCGCGCGTGTGTGTGTGTGTGTGCGTAGCGAGCTGGGGTATTTGTAGTTAAGGCTTGAAATCTTGTTAACTGAGTTGTAACTGTTAAATTTAAAAGAGTAATAACGCTCGTAATATATATATATATATACACATGTATATAGTTTGAAGGAGTAAAGAATGCACACTGTTGCTACAAAACCACTGTAATTTTTTTTTGTCATCTGTATTCCTGCGTCAGTGGCTTTGAAAGTAAATAGGCCTACCCCGCAACTGGCTTTCTTTAGGGATTGAACAACAGACTCTCACAAGGACTAGCAGACATTCTGGCACAAAGTAGGGCCTACATATACATTGTAGTTGTTTTTTTAAATAACCAATAATCAATAACCGGAGAACAGATTTTGTTGGATCCTAAGGGCCTGGGTCTCTCAGTAATCATGGCAAATTAGTAAATATCCGATAACGAAAGAATTTGAAAAAAATTTCCAAAGAAATGACTTATTGTCACAGTGTTAAACCATATTTTAGGCTTAGATCTATTACTTTGTGACAAGGTGAACATTCATCATTTGATTATCTTGTGGATTAAAACTAAAAGAAGCTGTAAATGAATTGCTGTAGTTGAACTTATTTCTTTTATGGGTGCAAAAACTGCAAGTGCAATGGTCAAACTGCTTTTGTGTTTTTTTTCATGACAACAACAACATTAATAATAATAATAATAAATAATAATAATAATAATAATAATAATAATAATAATAATAATAATAATAATAATAACCATGATGATAATAATAATAATAATAATGATGATGACGACGACGACGACGATGACGATGACGATGATGATGATGATGATGATGATGATGATGATGATGATGATGATGATGATGATGATGATGATGATGATGATGATGGTAAATTAGACATCGATGGGAAAGATGTGTGAATAATTAGACACTCATACTTGGATCAAACCGTATCTGTAACGTAAGAATTGAAGGGGAACATAGTGATTTCAAATCCACCAAAAGAGGTGTGAGACTGGGATGTCTCCTGATCTTTTTAACTTATACATGTACTGTATAGTGAAATAATCTTAAAGAATCTTGATGATATTTCAGGCTTAAAAATAAATCTCAATAATTTAAGGTATGTATGCAGATGATACAGTTTTAAACGTAGAATCTGCCGAACAACTTCAAAAACTTCTAGATACTGTAGTTTTAGAGAGCAAAGAATGGGCCTGTTTTGTAATGTAAAGAAAACGGAATGTATGGTCATCTCAAAGAAATCCTCTAAACCAAAATGCAATCTCTTTATCACAGGCGAAAAATCAAACAAGTCACAAAATTTAAATATCTTGGTTACCTGATAACATGAGATAGCAGATACACAAATGAAATAAGTACAAGAATAGCTATGGCCAAAGATGCATTTTTTAAAATGAAACCAATACTAGCAAACAGAAACATTATAAAAACCAAAATAAGGGTAATGAAAACATATGTAGGGGAGAAGTGGGACAAATTTGTGACTCATCTGAAAAATAATCATCAAAAAAAAAAAATTATTCCAGGCATCATATTTTTATTACTTTCACAAAAAATGGCAATCAATTGGTAATCATGTTTCTTACTTATTACATTGCTGACAAAACATATAAAAAAAATATCAATAAATGATGAAAGTTGATATAAGGGGAGAAGTGGGATAGTCATAGGAGAGATGTGGGACAGTTGGGGAGAAGTGGGACACCATTGAAATTTATAATCATCATTTAGGCTAATGACTGCAGCCAATTTAACGCAAATCAAGACATCCAAATTTATATACCCCGGTATTGAAAACCATAATGCCTTTCTTTCTGGATGTGGTTCCAAATCGAACAGGAGGTGGCAATATTGCCTTCACTTGATCAATATACACTGTGTAAATATCATCTACTGTTAAGGCAGACTTATTCTCATTCCTGTGCATTCTTTTCAAAAATTCAACCTCTAATTCATCACCATCATCTCTTTTTCTTTTTTTTTTTTTGACGATGCCAATGTAATAGGCCTACACAATTTTTGTTTTCATTGCATATTCACATAAAACAAAATCTTTAATTCTGGGATTGTCAGATACTCCCAACTCCAACATGTCCTCTTCAGGCTGAGAGTTGCCAACACTCTCAGAGTCCGAATCCAGAATGTCATCTATGCGTAAGTCAAGATCTGAATCACTGTTTTGTTGATCCCCAAATAATTGTTTCTTTGATTTCCTAGTGCATTTCGATCTTTTTTCTTTTTCAAGCAAATCTAACTGTAGTCGACATATTTCAGGGGTTGGTGTTGCTATCACGCTGCGTCCTCGTTTCCTCCCTCTTGTTCTTTGTTTCCGTTCAGGGGCCTGAAATAATCAAGAAAAAATGTTTCATCATTTTTAATTTAAGCCTTGTAAAGGACACCGCTTTTGGAACTTGTTAGGAGCCACTTTTTCATACTGGTACTAAACTACTACACGAGCATTTAGTTTGTATTATTTATCTAGCCTATCTTGGACTTCAAAATGGAGGACAACTGATTAGCAAGATATAAGTATAACTCAATGTGGTCTAATAACATTTTCACACAAAGAGTAGTAGCAATGGGTGACAAGGAAGAAGGAAAAAAATGACAAGACCAACATAAAAGCTTAAAATAATGCTTGCCTTTGGGTAGCCAACAACATCTGCAGGTGATTTCGAAAATGTGCTTTGAGGAGCAGCAGTACTGATGGGCAAAGCTGAATCTGCTGCAGAACTGTTGGGTGGGCCTAATTGATTCACATGATGCTGCAATTGTTAGCAAAGTTGAGTCTGGTGCCAAGCTGTTGGATGGACCTAGTTCAGGGTCTGCAGAAGTTTGCAAATCTGAATTTGGTACAGGATTACTAGACATATATGCTGATCACTGCTGGGTTCTGGAAAAGGTCTGTCTGTGACGCTTGAAGGTAATATCTCTCGTTATCAAAAGCATGTTTGTCTAAGGGCCATACTCCTGATACTTTGAAGCCAGCTGTGATACATGTATTGCTTGGCGTACTTGCCTTCATCCATGCTTCGCGAATCAACCCTACCATGTCATATGGAGATAGCTCTTCCACTTCCAGGGTTGACTAAACACCAAGAGTCACATGCAGAATTCGGAAAGATCTTCATAGGTCCAAACACAGTTCTATCTAAAGGTTATGTTCGGTGAGACGTGTGAGGGGGGAGAGTCACGATATGGATATTGTTTTCTTTTGCATCTCTCGGGCAGCAAGAGACATGTGTGACTCATGATTGTCCATCACGAGGACCACTTGATGGTCAATAGCTGGTCTTGCATGCTTCACAAAATGCTTTAAAACATTCTGGAGTAAATCAATGTTCATCCAGCCAGATGGGTTTGCCAATCCAAGTGCTTCTTCTGTACCACCTCGCATGAAAATATCCTTGTAATTCTTTCGTGGGAACACAAGAACAGGAGGAATGGAGGTTCCAGCAGCTGATACAATAGCGCAAACTGTTACCAGCTCTCCTCTTTCTTGAGAAACAACTTTCCCAACTTGCTTGCAGCCTTCCCCTGCCAAAACCTTTGGGGGCTTGTGTGTCATTGTGCATCCTGTCTCGTCAAGGTTGTAGATGGTGCACGCTGTGAACTTGGCCTTAAAGGTAGCAAGTCTCAAGATTGTTGAAAAAAGTTTCAACTTTAAACCTATTAAAGGCTGTTGTTCGTGCCAGTGATGTTGGTTCTGCTGCTCGTAGAGCTAGCCTCTATCCATTTCGAGCCATAAATCCCTTCTGCCAGTCACTGCTGGCCATCTTATTCTCTTGCCAATATCTCGGGATTTTGATTTTGTTTGATACTGCCATTTCATAGGCAAAGATTCTTAATCGTTCGTAGGTATAGCCATGGAGCATGTCAGACACTTCCACAATGAATGCATCATTCTTGTTCCTGGATAGCAGAGAAAATTTGAGCATGTTGGTAGTGTGGTGCAAGGGGTATTTTTGAAAGTGCCGAAGCATCATTCTTCTGCTTTGCTTGCTTTGCTTGATATCTCTGAAGCGCACTCTTCGAAATTCCAAAGTCATCTGCTGCTTTTAGCAAAGTCAGCCCACTAGCTATGGCATCCAGTGCGGCCACAATTCTTCCTTCAGTTGGATGCCCAATTTCTGTTTTGCGCTTGTAATATTGCGGCATTGTGAACTCTGAGGAAGACAAAAGGGACAAGAATTAAGAATTTTAATCATTGTCATTCCATAATGAAAGTTAATTACTAACAGCTGTCCCATTTCTCCCACACATGTGTTACAAACGTGTTTTGGGTCATGGCAGAAAAACTAGGACAGGTAAACCTAAAGCAACATAGGCAAGATGTGTGTAATAAGCAAGGCCTCAGATAGATAACAACATGTTTTATTCAAAGCTTTGTAGAAGTAAATAATAAACAAAGGCAGGGAGTAGAAAAACTTACATTTCATATCACTTTTACAGATCACTTCCATGGCTTCCAAACATCTCAAAACACTGGGCGGGATCAAATCTTCAGCAAAAAGAAACTAGTTTATGACGTAAAGAAACCATTTCACATTTTTAGTTTTTTCATAATTTCATTGTCCCACTTCTCCCACCACTCCCCTATGGTCAGTACTTTTGCATGGTAGTGAGTGTTGGACAATGAACAAGGAAACACAGAGAGAGAGAAAAAATAGAAGCAGTAGATATATGGTTTATCAGAATAATGATGAGGATATTATGGACAGAAAAAAATACAATGAATTAGTACTGAAAGAGGCTAATCTTGAGCGATCACTAATTAAAACCATACGACAGAGGCAACTACAGTTTTTAGGACATATTCGCCGACCCAAGGGTTTAGAGCACTTAGCAATCACTGGAAAGAATGAAGACAAACGCAGTAAAGGTAGACAGAGATTAACATTTATTGTAAGTCTTATGTCATGGGCAATAGGCAAGAGTAGCAACAACAACTATATTAAGTTAACTGAGAATAGGCTTGAGTGGAGGAACGTGATCGTCAATGTCTGTTCCAGATAAGGTACCCGAGGAAGAAGAGGATGTTAACAGTTGCCTCTCCCCTTTTTGCGTTATTTTTTTATGTTGACATATTTTTTCCTTTTTATTTTTTCCCCTCACAAAAGTGAAATATATTGGTTCGACTTCTATAATAGCGATACAGTTTACAGACTTACCACAACGACGCTCTTTTGAGTTTTAAGAAAAAGAATAACAGTACATCGACCAAGTCGGGCTACTCTTCGCTAGCCAAGGCTAGATGTTTGGATTTTTGTGGATCGAGGGGACCGTAGTAGATCACCCAGTCATTGTAAAATTACTGGTACGCCCACTTCCATTTATCGTTTGAATATAAAAAGCGATCTGAAATTTGGACGTGAGCGCCTTAGTGCATTTCTGTTTTATGTGTCTGAATAAGGGAATGTGTTTAGACGAAGGACTGTCAATACTAGTGTCAGTGTAGATTCTAGATCTAGATCTAAATCTTACAGATTAGATCTAGAATCTAGATAAGTAGATATCTAAATAGGAAGTGATCTAAATTTAGATTTAGAAGATCTGATACATTCTAATCCAGTTATAAGAGCTGCCATGTAGATCTAAATCTAGATATCTAGATTTAGATTTAGTGTCGAGGAACGCCTGTGACTTAAAAATATGTAGGGAGATATATTATAAGGAGGTGGTGGTGCAGTGATTTTCATAAAATTGCTTCTTAAGGTCTGGTAGATGAAAGGTTACATCAAGACTGAATTTACAAAAAAAAAAAAAAAAATCTAAATATAGAATCTATGGATTCCAAAATCAACACACAAAAAAAGTAAAGTGGGATAGATCTTATAGATTTATGCTAACCAACTGTCTTATTACACTTCTGTAGCCAAATGAAAAGCAGGAGGAGGTTTATAAAAAAAGGATAGGGGATCCCAAAGATACAGCAATAGGCAAAGGAAATCCTAAATGGTCTGGAGAAACCAAGAATAGGATGTTTAGAAAAAAAAAGTTTTATAACTAGCTCTATTTAGGTTCATTTTCAGTTTAATTTTTTTTCTCCGTTTCTAGGGACTTGACTTAACACCATGGCTGATCAGGAAAACACTCAAGAAAGCACCAGTACAATTATTTACCTGTGGAAAATACCCATTGACAAAACTTATGTAACATCTCTGATCGGTATCCTCAAAGTGGCTGCAGCGGTAAGAACAGAAAACTTTTTCCTAATGTTAAGGTGTGAGACTGAAAGAGTGAGAGATGTCAAATATATTTAGGGATTGCAGCACTTGTCTTTGAGGCTGTGCCCACTTGGAGTATCGATTTCACGAGTCGGTATTTCTTTTGAGGGGGAAAAAGTGGCAATTTTTTTGGTATCCATAACATTTTAATATTGAGACAGTATTGATTACATTTTATGATTTCAATTATTTGAGATTTGAACTTTAAACCAAAGGACATGCCTGCCTTTGATTCAACGGTAAAAACAAAAGAAATCATATTTTCACTTATCACTACACTAGACATATGTTTTTTCGTCACAAAAAATTTATCCCCTCGTAGATTTGGGTACTGATTGCCTTGAAATTTGGCATACCTATTGCCAATCTCTAGTATAGAGGCATCGATATCATGTTCACTTTTTTTTCCAATATGAGTTTTTTTCATCAATTATGAGGAGCAAAGCTATTTTCAGTAGACTTTGGAAAAGTTTTATTAAGAAAGCTTTCCAAAGTATCAAAAACAAAAGCTCATTTCTTTTTTCATATTGTTTTGGAGAATATATGTCAGTAAAGTTTCCAGTGATGTGAAGTTCTACTGTAGGAAAAGAAATTTTTTAAAAGTAACATTTTGCAAAAAATCACTCTCAGGTACTGTTATTTTTCCTCCTTCAATATATAAAGTAAAATTACACAAGAATAGCAATAGCAGTACCATGTGGCCATATTGATGGAATGCAGAATAATGTCTTGAGACCATTCCAGATGATAAGCTGGATGTCAGGTGTGAAAGTTTTTAGAAGTGGGCATGTAGAGTTATTTTTGCCTGTTGAGACAACATTTAAAATCAATACTTGTACTTGTATGTCACCGAAGAGAAGATCTTTTTGGTTTTTTATTGTAAAACTAAAAGCTCTTTTAGCTATGAAAAGGTAAGGATGAAGAAATGCTCTGTGCCAAAAATGCGAGTTTAATTGTTGCAACTGCAATTTACAGCTATAACATTCAACTTAATTTGACTGTTGATGGCACTTAAATGCTGATCTATAAATCTATCTATTAACGAGTGGTTTCATTAAGGATATCAAGATCTATGGGTTAAAGGTTAAGGGTAAAAAAAACGTAGCTGGCCAAATCAGTTTCTTATGAATCAAAATATATTGAGACCAATTTTAGAACCAAGATTCTTTCATTAATGGAAATGCAGGTAGATCTTGCTTTTATTCCCAATTTCGTTTTTCTTTTCTAAATTGTTGGCCATTTACTAGTGCTGTGAAATTGTACTTTAAATTTCATCAGATCAGATTCTATTACTTTTTTGACACCAAGAAAATATTTTTCTAGCAAGTTACTTTAATTCTTTTCTTTTTCCTTTGCAGGTTCTCTCTTTGATAGCTTTTATCTGTGTCGCCTCTGGAAGATCAGACAACTGTGATGATGATTACTCATCCACGTACAACTACTTTGAGTTTGTCTCAATATCAGCTTTTTTCACCTTGATCATCCTGTGGTTAATTCACACAATAACATTGAGCTCTAGACTGTTTTTCAAACTGGTGCCATGGACGTTTGTGGTGAATAGATTTTCTTTTAATACACTTTTTATTAGGCTTAATAGTAAAGTAAAAGTTTTCAAGAGCTGATTGATAGATATTGAAAAATAAATGGGCTCCTTGAAAATTTTTCAGTTTTTGGTTTTTTCTTTGTTCTGTTTCATTATGGCTTAAATTTACATGTACATCAATTGTAAAGGATATTGCCCCCATTATTTTTTTTCATACATTATATTCACATATCTTTTGCTTAAGTGTTAAATCAGGTTTCAATATTATCTTACTGATATGTGTAGCGGTCTGACAAAATGAGTCAAGTTGCTGTTTTGCTTGATTGACTTTAAATGAAAACCATCGTCTAGAAGGGTAAAAACTTCTCATCGCTCTATGTGGAAGACTTGCCATACACATGCAAAAGGCGTTCTGTACATAAAGCATTTGAGATTTACTTCTTTACTTTAATATTTTGAGTTGATCTCAGTGATGTAGCTATTGAAAAAAGATTTTTAGCAGATTTCTAAATCAGGTTAACAAGTTGTCGTGTGTCTAAAAATTTTTTGATTGTCTTCAGCATTTTTTGGATGTTTGCTCAATATGCCAATGGATTGTTTTACAAACAACTGATTTTTTTAGGAAGGTCACATATTGTCACTGTGCTATGATTTTGGCATTTCTAAGTCATTTTATACACTTTTGAAATAATCTACAAAATGGGTTTTATTTCTTTATTTCATTTGACTTATTTATGCCATTTTGAATCTATTAATCTATTCAAAAGTCTGGTAGAACATTTTCAATCTGATAACATTATCAGATAGATCTTGTTCTCCCGATTAAATGACATATCACTTGCATTTTGGCGTGAGTCTGACTTATGCCAAAATTTTAGCTCTGTGAGATCCCCCCTTTTTTTTTATATTTTATGAATCTTCCAGCTGTTAAGGGCAGGTTCGAGGATGAAGTATCAAATTTTAAATTTTGCGTACTATATTTATAAGTCTAAATATAGATGTTTATATGTACTAAAATTTGGTGAAGCTGATTGCTGGTGAGAAAAAACAAAATCTGATTTCTGAATTAGTTCTCATTCCTGCATTGCACTAACAAAAGCTATTCCCATTACTGTTCGATTCATTTTAGTTTTTAGAGACACGTGTTTTATATGTTTCCTTCCATCTACAAAGAAATGCTTTGATCATGTATCTGTTTTCACACATAATAGTATTTATAATTGTGTTTAAATTCTGTGCAGGACCTCATCTATTGTGGAGTGTACATCATATTGTATGTCATTGCTAACATAGTGTTGGCGGCTCAATCATGTGGCAAGGATAGCAACAAGGCTGGGGCTGTAAGTATTATTGGTTTTTTTATTTCTATATTATTACTCACACCCCAACATTTCCCTTTTGTTTTGTTTTTTTTACACACAGAATAAATAAATTCATATGAATAAGTAATATTAAGAAATGATTGAAAAGATGTACATTTTAATTTCAATTACATTTTTCACAAATGCAAAAAATAAAAGTATGTATGGTTGTAGGGGACTGCAATACAATCTAGAATCAAAAATCCCTACTCACAGCAGGATTTGCTTTTCTTAAAGCGACCTGTTGCTGGTCCAGGGAGAGAACAAGAGTGGAAACTGCTATCATTGTATTATACAGTAGCATTAGTATATACACACATATTTTTGAAGATGATCAAATGCATTAAGGTCTATCAACTCTGACACAATTTTTAAGATTTTTTAGTTTGTTTTTTCCTTCTTTTCACTGACTTTTTTCACAAAACATAAACCCATTCTTGGAACATACCAACTCCATCTCTATGTCTTTCATCATTGTCAAAGTCTTAAAGTGCAAATTTTGGTATCACCAATCCTTTAAATTGTTTGAAATGTAACTAATAACTTTTTGGGACCTATTTTGAGACATTTATGATAAAAGATTTTTTGAGTGAGATTTCTCATTATAGATTTATATGTATAGAGGCTTTTAAAAAATTGTCTTTTTGCATGTCCAAAGTATCCATAGTTCTGTAATGTTTGTCATGAATTATTTGTGGGTTTTTTTGTTTGTTTTTTTTATCTTTACTTGGATCTCAAGATATTGCCAAACCCAGACTCATTATTCAATTATGTAGCATTCTAACATATAGACTTTCATGTAATTTCAGCAAATTGTTTTTTTTTTCTGCATCTTTTTTCTTTTAACTTCTTTTTTTCAGGCATTTGGGTTCTTTGCTTTATTTTGTTATGGTGGTAATGCATTCTTTGCATTCCAAAGTTGGCGATCCTCCAGGAATCGGCCACCAGCTGATACGACAGCATCAAAAAGTCCAGACTACAATGCTGAAAGAAACATGGAATTGTATTAGGGCGGTTGGGAAGAGTGAGATGCAGATATGTGGCTTTGTGTTGCCAAAATTAAATTTGCCATGGCTTATTTTCTGTTGCTTGAAATTAATGCTTGACATGATTCAAAGACCACTGTTTAAGCAAGAACAAAAAAAAGTATAATGAAACTAAGAGTTAGATGTCTTGTGTTAGAAATAGGTGCTATTATATAAATAAAATAACCAATGTCAGAATTTATGGCATTTTTGTCCGAAAATTTCTTCAAAACATGTTAGGGAGGCTGCAAAGCTCAATATCTCTCTTTATATGCCATGGTGCATTAAACCCTTTTTTTTTTTTGGCGCAGCCATTTTTATTCAAAACTATTATACTTTGTGCTGGCACTAAATGAACATTTTCCACATTTGAATGGATACTAAAAACCAAACTAACAGGCAAATAATAAAGAACTGGACAAGACCTTCTTTGTATTACCAACGTAGAAGGCAAAAGAAATAGAGCCTGTCAAAGACCAAGTTGACTAGATAACTTAAACAAATGAATAAATAATAGAGACCTGGATAATATAAGCTTCTTGAGAATACATATGATCAGATTAAAGAGTGGCAGGCTATGGTGATTTAAGTTGCTTGACATGGCTGTGTGAGAGGACTTGTTTGCAAGACTAAGCTATACTGGTGCCAACAAGCCTTTCTTTGTTCTGTGTAACAAAAATATATCCAGTTGCATCACAATGTAAATGTCAGTGCTGACATAAATATAGCGTTAGAATACAAGCCCCAACTTTTACTATATTAATTTCATTTCCTTTAACCAACATACTATTCTCAAGATCTTTAAACTTATTTATTTACTTTTGGGAGTGTGGTATTTTGATACTTTTCTTAGCATAGCACTGACATAGATATACTTTAGTTGCCAAGAACTAAGAGAAGCAGAAAACATGTTGTGTTATCCTGCTTGTTGGCTGCAAGATTCTTTGAGCCATAAAATCAAATGCAGTATGTTAATCTTATTATTACCTTTTGTAAAAAAATGTATTTAGGGAACGTAGTTAAGTATCATAATTTATGTGCTTGAGTAGATTGCTTTCCTATGTTTTGTGTAATTATTTGTCTCGACAATGGTAGTGTATGTGTATTTTTTTTTCCAATGCTCAATATTTGATGTATTATGGCTAATATGCTTTTGGAAATATGGAAATTGAAGTTTTATGTAAACAGTATAATCCTCTTTATAAGATAAATTGTGAAAAAAAAAAAAAAATTCTTCAAAAAAACTCAGTTCTCAGCCCTGCTGACTATTTATTTCAAATTATTATGGTAGTTGAGATGAACATGCATAAAAAAGGAACCCTATGATCTGGTGTCATAAAAGTTTATCATAAGAGGATTTTACTCGTTACTGTGTTAGTGTATTTCTCAAAAGATAAGGGCTATTGGTGGCACAGTGGATAGTAGATCGGCCTTGAGATCTGCAGGGGCCCTTTTAACATAGGTTCGATTGCCGCCACAGGTGCCTTGATCTGACAGCGAGTGAGAAAGCCTAAGATCATTTTTTGGACTGGCTATACAATAAAACCTATCTCAAAAGATAGTTTGATTTGTGCGACATTATAATGATCAAAATGTAAAGGTATGTCACCTACAGTGCAAGGTGGTCAGTAGTACTTTAGATTACTTTAACCTGTGAAATTTACCTGAGCCTTTTGATGTTCGAGTGCTGGATGATTTTGTTTCTCATTTAGGTTTTCTTGTTTCATCCTTCATGCAATACTTGCCTTGATCTGGGCAGAGAGGCAAACATGTTTCCTTTTTTTTTTTTACATAGTTCAGTTTTTTTTTGTTTTTTTTTACATTCAAAGACTATTGATTGAGACAAGAGGAAATGTTGCTGTGGCTTTGACTTAGAATGATAAAGAGGCATCCATTGCAAGTTGTCAGTTAATGAGTTAGAATTCAACAATGTCAAAGAGGAGAGAAATCCTAAATTCTTGAGATTTCTTAATTACCAGACTTGGGCTATTGAAGTTTTCTCTGTATCAAACCTAATATTGAACCTTTGGGACATTCTTACAATCGATAGAAATAACTATCTACTTAAACTTACATGTTACAAAGGTATTGAAGACAAGTTTTCTAGAATATTAACATTGACTGGCTTCTTCATTAAATCTTAAAAATAAAGAAAAAAAGGAAATTAAAAGAGTATTTATCTATATAGTGCATTATAATTCAAAAAGAAACTAAATCTTTAAACTCGTATGATGTTGTTGCATGTAAGAAAAGTATGAATACTGTAAAAAATATGTAGTTAACTTAAGATGAATTGATACTTGTAGTACATTCATACATTTCGAGTATCAGATAAGTAATATCATTCTGCAATGTGAGTATTCAAAGTGTTAACAAATTAATTTTTGCTGTGTAATGCTAGTCATATATTCTGCATAAATTAATACTATCAAGATCTTCTCCTTGTAAGTTTTCTTTAAAAGTAATATGATCTAATTTCATCTAAATTTAATATTATTGTTCTCGCAATACAGGTAAAGAATGATTATTCTTAGTACTTTTTTTTTTATTGCTCCTGAAACATAAGTAATAACTTTTAAAAAGATAAAGGTGTGATTTAGTATTTAGCTTTTTTTTCTGAATTTTTAAAACAAAAATATTCTTTCATTAAAATTGCACTCTACTGTGGGGAAAATCATGGTTGAGAGTAGCAAACCTATATACTTTTGGGCAAAGGATAACTTTGTTTTTTTGTGTGTGTGTATATTTTTTTTTATTTTTAATTAATTGATAAAGCTACTCTAAAGCCATATGAAAAAAACACTTTAGTCAATCTTTATCTATAATTTTTCTTTTTTTTTTTTTGAATATTATAAAAAGGCAAGAGCATGTAGTTAGAATCATGGACTTTTGTTGCAGATGTATAGCATAGTTAAAATGAAGATAATGGTACAGCTACAGTGAAGTCTAGAAGTAGTTGGCATGCTTAAAGTTGACACCATAAGTTGGTCTTGTGCTTTTCCTTCGTCATTTGATTAATCTTGTTTTTTATCAAATCAACAGCCTGGGAGCCATTTTTGCTTAAAGTCAACAGTATGAGGCTCAAACAGATAATAAAACTGAAAAGGAGAGCAAGAGTTAATTTAATAATAGCATGAACAGATTTTTTTTTTTCTTTTGGTTCCAGTCACCCCGTCACGTGCTTCTTGTGTAAAGCAAGCCTAAACCTAGCGATGGCTTGCCTGAGTGGTAGCACACGTCCATTGAATAAGGCGCATTACATCTTACACTGGTTTCTTTTACTTGCTTGACCAATCAGATGATGCGGGTAAACACTGTCTCGCTGTGCATGCACATGCACTCATCATTTTTTTACCTGAGGGTAGGATGGTTCAAAGAGGAAATTTTGAAGGGGGTGGGGTTTAAGGAAAGGCAATGGTTTTTTTATTTTGTTTTGAAGTTTAAGGGGGAAGGAAGAAAGGACATACCTTTTTTTTTGTTGTTTGTTTTCACGGAGTTGGAGTTATAAGGAAGGAAAATGAGTTTTTTTTTTCTTTCTTTTTTTTTTAAGCGCAGTTTTTGTATTCTATTTTCAAATGCTTGTACTTAATGCTTTTTTGCGTGTGTGTATTAATAAAATCTTGTATATTTTATCTGTAATGGCACTGGAGGTTTTGCAAATCTCCAGGTCAATTAATTTGTATTCTATATTAAATCACATGTATACAAAAATTATACTTATTTTTGGACAAGTAAAAAATTATGGGTTGCATGTGCTTCTAAAGAAGGAAGGAGGTTGTATTGTTTTCTTTTAACTGATGAAAATCATATCTCTCAAATTTGTTTCAATATATAGAGGAAATAATAATGAAGGGAAATAGGCTCTCAGAGTAACTTTTCTGCTTCATATGATAGAACTAGAATCTTAATGATCAACATCTCGGAAGGCAGTTGAGCCCAGTCTATAAAATCTGCATAAAGCATTGCTTTAAATAAGCAAACCTGTATTTTAATTATTTGTAAAACATATAGTGTATCAGGCAGTACATCTTTGTGATAGGTATTATATCTCCTTTTTTGAATAAGCAAATCTATATGTAACAACTAACATAATACATTTTAACTGGTTGCAAAAGCTTACAGTTCCGGGCAGTACATCTTTATCTTACATAACACATGTTCTTTTTGAAAAACAAACAGTTATGACTCATTTAAACTGTTTGCAAAGACAAAGTCTCAGATAGTACATCTTTGTGAGAAGTGTTTCATGTCCTTAAAAATAAATTGTTAAATGAACGAGTGCTTGAGGTTTCTACAAAAGTTAAATGAACTCAAGTTTTTGTTACAGGACATGGAAAAAAAAAGAAAACAGCCTTAAAAATAAGATATTAGAGGTCAATAGAATTTTTCTGCATGATTATAAAACCTTGAAATTAAATAATAAACATGAAAGAATCAGTTTATCGAGATGTTTTTGCTTTATCACTGCTGCAAATAAAATGGAAGAGATGAATGAGTGTGTTTGACTGTTAGTGTAGTTTCTCACTCAACTTTGCCCCTCTACGCAGCACCTGATGATTTTCATCTTTTAGAATACTCCCCTGTGCTCATAATGTGCATGTATTGCCTTGACGAGTTCAAGAATCATTTATTGTGATTTTGTGAGAATCTTGTTTTTATGGGTTTATATCTTCTTACATTTACCTGCGGTTGAAATAACAATTACTTAAGTATTGTATTTTAAAAAATTACAATTTTTTTTTACTTCCTTTGTATTGAATTTTTTAGATTGAGTGTGCAGGTTATATAAAAGGGTATACAAATATTATATATACTTCCCATAGTATTGTTTGAGAATGCATTTACATTCCTATTTACAATGTACTTTATATCCATTTGTACTTGTATCTGTACACCAACATTCCTTTTATATTAATTTAGATGAGGCTTGAGTTTTCATATTTTACTTGTTATATAACTGTAGCCTGTACCATTGATGCCTATTTCATTAAATAATTTCCTTCTAAACACACTCTTGTTCCATAAATAATCTTTTTTTTTATTTTAAATTCTTGTGCTTGATCATGTAAAGTATCATATTTGACAAAATACACTCAACTAATCTGAAGACCACACAAATGAGAGTGATGTGATATCAATCTTGAAGTTTGTTTTTTTCCTTCTTTTAAAGTTTCACATCATGTACAGTCATGGATGGAGAAAAGGAAACGAAGCAGTCCTCCCACAAGCTTTAAAATTCATTGCACTCTACTTAATTTGACATCTCAAAATTCAACATGCTTTACAATCAGGTATGATTGTAAGGCTGTCATGCCAGGATGTAGTGTAATCAAATTTGCTGATGATACCACTGTCACAGGATTAATTCTTCACAATGATGAATCTAATTTTCGAAAACAAATTGATTTGATTGTAAACTGGTGTAGTAAAAACAACTTACATCTTAATGTAGATAAAACTAAAGAAATAATTGTTGATTTTCGCCGCGGAGAGACGCCCCCTCCTCCTCTACTTATTCATGGTGCAACTGTAGAACGTGTGCCTTCTTTTAAATTCTTAGGGACTCACGTTTCTGACAAACTAACGTGGGATATCAATCTAGATAATATTGTCAAAAAAGCCAGGCAGAGACTATATTTCCTGAGAAAATTGAAATCCTTTGATGTGGGCAGTGATATTTTGATTAATTTCTACAGAGCGACAATTGAAAGTGTTCTAACCTTATCTATTACCGTCTGGTTCGGTCGCGCCTCAAAAGCAAGCTTGGGTAAATTAGAGTCAATTATCAGACTTGCAGAAAAAATCATTAACATTAAACTTCCATCTCTTGAGGAGATTTATATTAAGAGATTGACGGGGAAAACTAAAAAGATCATGAAAGATTTAACTCATCCTGCTGCCAAATATTTTGTGTTTTTGCCACTCGGTCAGCGCCTAAGAGCCTTTAAAGGCAGTAAGCGTTTATTGAATAGTTTTTTTCCTCAAGCTGTGAAACAATTCAATAACCAGTGATTGAAGATTGTAAAAGATGGCTTCTAGCATATTATGTTCGTATCTCGTCATATTTTATGTTAGGCACTTTTTTCACTCCGTTGTTTGTATGTATCGTAAAAATTATGTTTGTTGTATTTTTATAATACGAGAGACACAATACGGAATATTTTCAATGTGCTTTTTATGTATGTTGACTGAATAAAGAGAATAATAATTTATTGCCTTTAAAAGTCCAAAATAATTCTCTCTTAATCCTGACTACCAGATTTTTGCCCAAATCAACATGTTGCTCAGCTCATTTTTCTAAATTTGA
This sequence comes from Plakobranchus ocellatus, assembly GCA_019648995.1. NCBI lineage: Eukaryota > Metazoa > Mollusca > Gastropoda > Plakobranchidae > Plakobranchus > Plakobranchus ocellatus. The sequence goes on along the minus strand of BLXT01003755.1, from coordinate 357,887 downwards.
GAGGTCACATCCACTTTTCAGATCACCAACCAAACCAAAATGCTCTTTCCTGGCAACTCTCACAGCAACAGTAATGTGCCTGATGACACAAACTATTTATTAATCAATGTAATCTAGTCTTTGCAAGAATGAGAGATTTGGGATGGGAGATGCGCAGGAAAGGAGTTACGACACCGAGCTGGGCCTAGACCTTACACTGCAAAATGCAAGCATTGCAATCCCCCCGCTAGGTACCACCCATGTGCATGTGTGGGGGGCAAGGTAGAAGACCAATTTAGTGCTATTTTATTTAATAATGAATATTACCGCCGCCC
>BLXT01003755.1:346172-357563 GCA_019648995.1 Plakobranchus ocellatus | reverse complement strand
CCCCCTTTTCATTTTTTTTTTTGCTATGGAGCTTGTTTTTTTTTACTATCTCACTATTCAATATGAGGGGCATGGTCCCTTTTAATGTTGAATTAATAGGTGTGCAGGGTGTGACAAAGTTCCTTTTGGAAAATACAGAAGAAATGAAGAGTGATCTTAACTTACAATTTGTGATTCATTCAGACTGATTTTAAGGCGTTATCTGTTTTATATGAGTCACATAATTTTCAGTCATATCTCGATTTTTAACGTGGAGATGAATACATACCTTGTAAAAACATTTATTGGCGAACAGTATAGCATTTGCAAATTTGAATATATAATATAATTTTTTTAAGAGTGGAGAAGCAATCAAATTCATAGTGCTATAACTTAAAAGGAATAGAGTCATTTCTTGATTTGATACAGATATAAACGAAATCCAACTAAAATAAAAAAAATCCGTGGTGCTACACATTTGATCATGCTTCTGAGTAAATTAATAAGTTTTCAGTAAAAATTGGGAGCAAAAGAGGCTTGTTTTATCTACAGAATAGCTCAATAACATGTTTAAAGCAGAGCAACCCTTGTACATTTGATTTCCACGGTCAATTCCCCTGAGAATTGGCAAAGTCAAAAACAGTCTGCATAGAAAAATTGCCAAGCTGCAAACTAGGCAGGTTTTACCAATGACTTATTCTGGGTGAGAGATAGCTGTAAGACTGTAAGAGAAATTTGTGTCTTTTGATTGACAATAATTACTTCTGTTATAGCAGGAGTCCTGGTACAGTAAACATCATCTAAATAAAGTGGAGAGACCTCATCTTATCACTAATATTAGAATCCCTTAGCAAAACACATTGCAAAAGGGGACAAGCTAGAAATCAAGGGCTGTACAAACAGTTCTAAGCAGCATGGGTGCACATCTACAGAAATTAGATTAAAAAGACTTTCAGACCTCTGAGAGCATTTTAAGTGTTATAGTAGTCTTATTTAACTTAACTCATAAACCGTTGCTGGACGATGGGAGCGTCCGATAGTTTGTAAAATTCACAGTACTGGACGCCAGTGTAAGATGGGTTTGTTCTGTTTCTATTGATTTGACTTGATTTTTATACTCAAAAATTGTTCCAAAACTACTTTAATTGCCCCGGGACTACTTCCTTCACGTTTTAAATTACACAATTTATCTGATTGCTTTGTGTGAGAAAAAAAAACTTAACGGTTTAAGAGTTAAGTGAATTTGGTGCCTTTATATGGGAAATTGGTAAAATTGATAGGGATTAGATCTAGATGTGCTTTTAAAAAAAATATTTGTTTCTGCACCTTTTTAAAAATAGATTTTGGTTTTTCCAAGCTTTCGTTAAATCTTCTATTTCGGCTTTTGTAAAATGATTCTACAGCAAAATTATTTTATAGCCATTATCAAGTTTGAGTAGTTGCTGCATCACGTTAAAATTATGCAGTTTAGAATTTTCAATCTCACTGATAACTCATTAAGATATGACCATTTGTAATGTGAAAATATCTTCTTTTCATTTAATAAGACACAATTTATTAAATGAAAAAAGTGCATTTTGATATTAAAAGTGGTCATATTTTGAGGTGATATCAGTGATGGGGCCTCACAAATTATATTGTCTTTGCAGACAACAAGATTTAGATAGTATTACTACTAGTACTACTACTACTACTAGACTTCTCTTTTGACCATAATACATACAATGTAATCATACATCCATAGTCTAATCCTTAAACTTGTCTTATCAATACCGTAAGATTCCTTAATTTCCACTCTTTACTCATCATCATCATCATAAAAAACTCATTTTCTATACATATATTTAAAGTTAACTCTTTATGGTTTTTTTTTTCCCAAACGCAAAGTAAAATAGGATGTTTTGCGCAAAGATCAAATGTCATTATTTATGCAGAAAGAGTTGTCATAATTCTGAATGCTGTGCACTAAGTCTTTCCATGTCATGGGTTAAGTTTTGTGCAGTATTTGATAACCTTTGATATTTTCTCAAAATGAATTAAAATTATTATAGTATTAATCTACAAGAGGGTTTTATGTAACTTATTAAAATTATTTGATATTAAACAAAAAACGTTAATATTAATTTTTTTTTTTTTGTTTAATTTTTAAAATCAAGTACACATAATTTTTTTTTTTTAAAGAAAGCATTCTGCATTTTTGCATGAGTCAGAAGCTATACAAATAAAAAAAAAACTAGATATGAAAAATCTAAAACTTGATAAATAAACTTGATCTATTATACTATAGTAGTATATGAAGTTTACCAGTGAATTTCATCAAGCATCATTTGGAGGAAAGATTTCAACAGATTTTATGAATCATCCATCCATACCAGGCATGAAATCGCTCACCCCAAATAATCAGTGCCTAAGAAATTAAATGAACTGTTAATCAACCATAAAGGTTGTTTGTCACCATACATGTATAAGCCAAGAATTACCTGATGTGTTTTTGAAGGTTATAAAGAACCGTGTAGTGTTCCCCACAAAGGAGGCAATTTCTAAGTATTACTAACACATAAATTTGTAAGTTATAACAAAATTGATATTGTTTGTATAATGTTGATAAACATTTCACACCTGCAGCAGATCCTTTTCCATTTACACTGGATTTTTTACTAAGAGTACATATCTTTACACTTTACATCTAAAGCAAAAAGCCTCATTTTACAGGTAGCTAAAAACATGAATTTAGAAAAAAGCCAACATAATTTCTGATGCACCTGCTTCATTGTTGTGATTAACGCATCATCTTCTCTCATTTCTTTCCAAAATCCAAGAAAAAAAAATTACAATTCCAGGTCCACTTTTTACAGTTTTTATTCCAAAAGTCAAATATCACATTGATAAACAAGAAACACATGCAGAGAGTGCAAACCTACAAAAAAATATTAGTATTATATCATTTTTCTTTTAAAAAATGCAAAGTATATTTTTTTGTTTTGAAATAATTTCTGTCAAGTTAAATAAGCATCAAAGTTAAGTGCTTGTAGTAATAGTTCAACATTCAAACACGAAGCATTGATTTATGTAACTCATATAGACTTCATTTGTGCACTTAGCCAATCTTTAAAAAAATTACTTTGACAAGGCATTTATCAAATGTCTTTTTAGTTTTTAAAAAAGTAATCAGGCTCACTATGATTATGAAAGCTTAACTTTCCTAGAACTTTTCATTTATCTTTTGCGGCTCAACATCAAGTCTTGTGGTGCAACTGGAAACTGAAATAACTAGTCATCATCAAGCTTAGATCACACAAACCCAGGACCACCCATCTTTGAGAAAGAAGAAATTCTATTTAACCCTCTTCTTTCAAAAGTTATCTTATCCCTACACTCAGTGTAATGATAAAGCCCAAGGAATGCACAATTTTCCTCTGTCCATTTAAAAAATTCATTGCCTAAATTTGTCACCATCATGAATGTTTATTATGAATACAAGCACATCTGAGAATAAATCAATCAATCAATTTCACTGTTAATGCTAAGCATAAAAGCAAGAAAACTATGCAATTCACATCAATAAAACTGCTGATACAAGTGATGCAGCATCTCTTTATAATGCCAAATTCTAATAAAATTAAAAAACTAGCCACCAATCTTGAACATTAATTAACTATCAGATGATATCAATACCACCCCCAAAAATTCTAAAAGTAAGTGAGCATACATCAAAAACGCTTTTCACTGACATTTGACAAAATATTTTCAAGTTTGGGTAGGTGAGCACTCTCGTCAGGAATCCAAAATCACTACCCTAACTCCCATAAGTACATTTTATGGATCATTCTTAATTATTATTGTAATGTAATTTTGTCAGCTCAGGAAGATCTACAAAGTCAATAACACAGACTTTCAACTCATTGCATTCCAGATCAATCAACATTTAAAGAATTACAGCATACATTGTCACAGAATTAAACACCTGGCCAACTAATGAAGGCAAAAGGCCACATCATTGTACACTGATTTGACACAAGAACAGATCTCTCTTTGTTGGCTGTCTTTGTTTTGCAACATTTCTTTTCAAAACTTCGTTTTTATTCTGGTATAAAGTTTAAAAATAAAAGTGGGTAAATATAGCAAAAAAAATTCCTTTGCAGGTCTCTAAGGGAAGATGGTTGTAATGTGCAAAATTAATTTTCTCATTATTTTCAAGTATTTTTTTTTCCATCCTGGAGGGTGAATCTAAAAAAGATTCATTTAAATGGGCAGGTTACAAGTCTTCTTAGATTGGATTGATCTACGATGTTGATAAGCCAGTGCAGGGAGTGGAAAAATAGCATGTACCCTAAGATGGATACTTCAGTGTATGCAGCTGTCAATCTATGAACACATCAAAATATTGATTAACACACAGCAGCTGCTCGCTCCATATTCCTTCGAACCATTGGATGGATCAACGTATGAGCTTAGTTCATCTTATCTTAAGCTTATCTTGATGTTCAAAATATGACTCGAGAATGAATAAGGAAGCTGATAAAAGCAGATCTAGTCATAGTAATTTAACAAATGTGCAGTTGTTCATTCTTACTATATTATCCATCCTTAATCCATATCTTTTAGACAGCTTTATGGATTCTGAAAGAATTTTTTCGAAACGATAATTTTAGTTTTTGATTCCCACTGACATGTTTTTGCCATACATTTTAAAGAAAAATAGCAAAGCAGAAAATAAGCGCCAAATAATTTACCTATTCATCAAAACAAGAAGTACAAAATTCTAAAACATGAAATCAAAATCTTTTTAAAAATACCAAAAAAAAAAAACTATCTGCTTCATTCAAACAACAAGGTTACTTCAAATCTTAAAAACATATTTAAGTAAGCCAACTCGACAAATTCCAGAATGACACTCTAGATGCAGATCTTTGATCAAATAATTTCTTGCACCAAGTCCTACTTCAGAGAAATAGTCATCCTCAGTCAACGTCCTCGTGAGTTGAACCCTAAGATATTCCTTCCCTGAGAAATGAAAAAATGAACTTATTTTGGTTGCATTCAAATTGTAACAAAAATTTTCACAAGCCAAACAACTTTTTAACTTCAATGTGAAAAAAACAAAAACTTCTTGCAGTCAGTCTTATTAGCAAAAGCTTTTTCCTTTACTCTGTTCTTACTTATATGCATATTCATGAAAAAAAAAAATAAGGCCTCTCTGCAATATTGGTTTAAGAGTATTTTTTAAAACATTTCTAATCCTTACTGCAAAAACTGAGTGAAGCACATTATCATTAATATGTTTGTAAATTTTCTTTTTCTTATTTTTTTGTTCACATTTATGCACAATTATATTTTCAAAAGTCCAATATCGCTTGAATCTATCATCCAGTTGAAATGCAGTATAGAGCAATAGTCAATTAAACAGCGTTATCTCTTGCAAGGAGCCAAAATATCTGCATCGTATGATGCTTGACAGGCTGCTTGTAGCTTGTCACATTAAATATTCTTATCCTGAATCCCATCAATGCTCACAACTAAAGGTCAGTTTGTGTCCAAGAGAGTGGACCTTTGTTTTGTCAAACTTTGGCTTATGTAATGGTCACTAAAAGCGATTGTAACTTTCATGGGCCTACAAAAATTACCTCTGGAGTCATTCAAATGGAGAGCAGCAACCATATTTTTTTCGTTTTGTAGACTCTTTCATTTACTTTATGATATAAGAATTAGCCCTGATGTATACAGTATAAAACCATTTCACAACAACTGCCTGAAGTGTAAGCAGATATTGTGGAAATTCCTGCATTGTGAAGTGTGCATGTTCCAAAAATGTTGTGCTTTTATTGAAAGGCAATAGTTAAAGAAATATGAACGATTTTGAAGATTCATTGACAGTTCATTTTTTTACATACAAACTCTCAATAACACTCATATATGAGAATGCAATATTTCTAGATAATGAGAGTGATGTGCACATTATTTTTATTGTTAATAAGTATGATCAAAGGAAGTTTTGGAAAAGATATATAATCAAAAAATGACTGAAGGCAGTTTGGAATGCAGCTTTCAAGTGATTAAAATGACAAAAACTTACTCATGTAAGCTTTTTCGTTTTAATTTCAAAAAAGAACTTTCAACACTAAGAAATTTTGACTATGTACATTCATTATATTAATAGAGAAAGGTATGCATTATTAAAATTCCAAAAACGTTTTGGTTCTAAAAATTCTAGAACAAGGCACAAAAATTGGTTGGGTGGTTTTTAGGAGTTCGTAGTTAAGATATATAAAAGTTAAGAGGCCCATAGTTTAATTCACAAACTTTCAATCACAAATATCAAATTTAATTTTTGCCACATATTCAGAATGACAAGAACATACAATTTTTATTAGCATTTGTAACCAATGGAAATTTTGGAATGAAGAAAAAATAAACATTGTAAACTCTAAAAGATTTTTAAATACATAGTGTCATATATCAATTTACATCAGTTTCTTGCCATTAATATTTTGTCAACAAATATTGTAACCTTAATGGTCATGTTTAAATGATTGAATCAAAAGAAGAGAAAAAAAATAACCCTAAATCTTCATTCCTTTAAACCTTGCAGAACATACAGAAAACTTTACATGTCCATATACATAATACAATCAAAATGAATCAAAAGCCATAAGAAAAAGGTTGCTGTTATTAATAATGTTTGATACTGGCAATGATAGATAATGTGATGATGATGAAGATGAGCTTATGAATGCTGAGAGGTGAAGATGGAGAAAGAAGTTGAGATTTTTTTCCAGGGAGAATGCACTAATTCATTTAAAACTGATTTTTCTATGTAGAACTAGAAAAATACTTTTACCAGTGAATGTTTTAAGTTTACAATTTCACATTTTTCTAACATATAATTATTATGGTACATTTGCAAGGCATTAGTTTTAAAAAAATCCTTTCAGAAATAATAATATCTCACGTGAAAGGAAGCGCTGCTTGAAACAATGTAACAATTTATTTACATTAAATATAATAGTCTTTCACAATGTTATAGGTGAAATTACAAAAGAAGACAAAAGAGGAAAAGATCACAGGATTACAGTGTCAGAATTTGATCTGTACACCATGTTCATCATGAGGTTTTCACCTTTCCTCTGATCAACTTTCCAAGAGGCAATAAAATAAAACATTGCAAGCTGCTCAATCTTTGTAGGACTTCACTGCTGCCATTTGAAAAACAGTACCTGTTGTTTTATAACCCACATATGACAAATACTGCCCATTTGAAAAAACATTTTGGTCTCGTTGGTTAATATTTACATATTTAAAGACACATAACAGATCTGTCATTTTGCATTTTGAAATAACAGAGCTTAAAACCATTTTTTCAAGCTAAAATGGCAGTGATATTTATCAGCGAATGCAAATCTAGAAAGTAAACAATTTTGCAATGTAGTACTTAATCCTGAGAGAAGATCCGTAATGTAGAGCACTGATTAAAAAACAGTTTTAGAACTTCACTTCTGCATATTGATCAAGCCAAAGCACTAAATTTCTAGAGAGCATGACTCACCATAATTGAAAATCCTTTCACTGCTTCCTTTAATACATCTGTGCTCTGCTGACACTGGAAAATACAAAAGATATTCAAAGTAAGGCATGATTTCTAAGTAAAAGTGCTCTATCCTATAAGCTTTGCTCTCAGTCAAAATTTTAAAAGATCCTGCAAGGAAGTAGTGGACTTGTGTGTTCTGCTAAGTTTGTCTTCAGTTGAAAAACTGTAATAAGAAGGAGAGGGTCCATTAAGCATCAATGATAAAACTAAAAGATTTATCTCTTTTGCTCTTATTCCACAACTTATCTGATATATATATAATATATATATAATTAATATTATCGTAACTACACAGTATTTCCTACAATATGGTAAGCTTGATAATGCCTTTTTCTATCACATTATATATGAAAAGAAAAAGTTAAGTACAATAGGAGCTTAGGGCTGAGCAGTAATGACTTAACTTCTGAACATCTCTGGAACAATATGTGAACAAATGTTTGTAGGAGAAAATCCTCAATACCCTATTAAAAATATGGTTTGATATATTTTTTTTGTATGTGTGTGCCATAGTTGTAACATTGTAACAATGATATTCTTTAACATTCATTTAGTTATTTGAAGCTTTTACATTAATCAAAACTCCAGCTATGTCATTTTTAGCATGCGTTATGTTGAAACATTTTTTACTACAGGATGGTATGCACTAAAATGATTGGTTAAACCTAAAGCTTCTAAAGAATAATAAAATGCAAATACAGTTAAATGCAAGGTGGTGTAAAAAATCCAAAACCTCGAAGATGAGGAACCAGAACCATTATTTTCAAAATTTTAGACAGAGTTAATACAAAACAAAGCCAGGCAACTTATTTTGGGCTTCCTTATGCCAACGCATAAATATTTATCATATGTTGGATCTTCATAAGCTACTCAAATCATTTTAAAAAAAACATCAGGATCTTTCAGATATCAAAGTATTACAAATTTCAGAATAAATCCATGTCTTAATTAAAGCATATTTGGCAGTTCATTGACTACTTAAAAAAGAGAAATTTCAAATTTTACTGAGTTTACTCACTGCCTTCCTGGTAGAACCAATGGTTTTTAAGTCTTTCAATCGGCGGTCTAGAAAGGCCCATGTATCTGCTTTGTCTGCTGATTTGTCTTGTACCATGTAGATTTCTGTTGCTTTATAAACTCCGTAAAGTGATATTCTCTTGGTGTACCAGTTAAACTGTTGAACCATTCAAAATTTACATATATAATTACTGTAAGGAAAAAAAATATTGACTAAAGTGATATTAGCTTAAGAAACGTGACAAAAGATGCTGATCTCAAAATAATCCATCTAAACAAAATGTATGTTATAAATCACAAAAAAAAAACAATGAATGGGCTTTTTTCCCAAATACTGAATGAGCTACAGATTCAGAAACCAAGACATTTCAAAAGGTCAGATGATTTGATTCTCAGAACTTTTAGGAACAATTACAAATTAGTTTAGGCTGGAGTATTTTGGTTCAATACATACATCAGTGGATCTATCCCCTGCATAGTACCATATTTCATCCATAAGATTCAATGTATTACTCCACGCCTCTACAGCATTTTGGGGAAGTGCCTGTATAGCCATCGCCTGCAATTGTGAAGCAATAATTTGAGAATAGCAGTCCTCGCAAAGAGGCCAGCAAAATTAAATCACAACAATTTTTTTTTTTCAGTTGTATGTACAGCTTCACATAAACTAAGCTGCTTTATTACCATGTACCATTAGTATTTTACAAACAGGATATAATATTGCATTTTCTTCTCCCTTCAATGCCATAAATATACTTGGAATGCATTAAAATCAAAATCAATATTATCTAGACTATAATGATCACTATTTCATTTCTATTAAGCTAAGATTGATTGAGTAAGCTTCACAAAACTAATCCCTATAGAGGGTCATTAATATTATTTACAATATACCTGTGGCCAGATATCCATATACGGAAAAATCATTCTCAGTCTAATTTCTACAGCATCACGAATAAACGATGTAATCTGTAATGTCCTGTGTGGGAAAAAAAAAAAAACATAACTAAGATGAAATCAAAATTCATTTTCCATGTAAGTAGAATGAGTGAGAAAAAGTTTTGAATGATCATTGCACCTTGTTTGTACTGCCTCTTTTTGACAAGACAGTTATGATTTTTGTTAAACTCCCTGAAACTTAAAGAGATTACAGTTAAGGCAGCTACAGGCCACAGCTGGCAGATCTAAAAGGCCATTTTGTCCCCCGACAAAAAAATAATGCTAAGGGAAAATGCATAAAACCTTGGCTTCTTGAAAAACTTTTGGAAAACTACTTTGAATAAGCTAAGAAATGACAAATTGGATGACTGCATCTCACATATTCAACAACAAATACATCTCAGGCCTATAAACCAGGTTTACAAGAACTATCATTTCAACATTACGCCAAGCACTTCAGCAACACATTTACCTAGTTAGGTTGAAATTGGTTGGTTTTTTTTATCAGGGATAATAAAATACATGATCCAAAATCATGTACTTGCTGTTCTTCTCATATAAGCAAAGTTAACAGCCTGATGCCCAAAGGCTCATTCCCAGGGAATTAGACAAATAATTCAATACTGTGCAATAAATGTATGAACTGTTTCACATATTCTTTTAAATGGTCTAAACAGGCCAATTTGAATTCAAAATTTTTGGAAAGAGCGTAGATTTTTTTCTTCGGACAGGACAAGTTCAAATAAAATTTTCTTTTCTTACAAAAAGAAGAAAAGGAAAATATCAACACTTCCAATTTTTTTCCCCTTCTGCAGTATTTTGGATTATATGTCAATATTAAGCTAATACAATCAGTAGAAGTTAGCAGCCCTTAAAACCTTATAAAGAATGAATAGGCAAACCTATAGGTATATAAAACAGGGTGCAAAAAAATTTCCATATAAAATGATGAGTGCAGTTAAGCACAGATATTTCTTACACTCTTCTTTTCTGCTTGCGTTGTTTTTTTCTTTTTCCTTTTGATCCCAAGAAATTTTGCAAACTGAGAAATAAAAATTCGGCCATGGAAAATAGATTTTGTGCTTTGGAGAAAAATCATCAACATAAAAGTATAGATTTAAAGATATAAAGCACTGCATTACACAAACAATAAATACACTCCGAGTTTATCAAAACGCATGTCTAGTTCAAGCTGACACATTGCTGTGAGTAAAAAAACCAGCTCTGCCTGAAGCTGGTGCATTGCTCTTATCCCTGGTATAAAAGCATGAAATCCACAACGAGCAAATGTTTGGCAGCTTAACAAATAACAGTTAGCAGTATAGTGTCAAACAAATAGTATGGGCAAGATGCATTCAAAATCCAAATCTAGTTTAGGTTTGCCTGCAGGATGGTAGGACAGACAGTTAGCTGGTATAAATTCAGCCCTACCTGCTTCTCTCTCTCCCTCTGTCTATACTTTGCTTCTTCTGCTTTCCTCTCTCTCTACTTTTTTCTCTCTATGTAAAAATCTCTCTTTCCTCATTCTATCTTTTGCTTCTTCTGCTTCTCTTTCACCCTCTATCTATCCTTTGCTTCTTCTGCATCTCTCTGTCCCCATCCATCTATACTTTGCTGCTTCTATTTCTCTCACTCTTTCTTTTTGTCTTTTCTCTTTCCTCTCTGTCTCTCTGTCTACTCTTTTTCTCTGTGTAAAGACCTCTCTCCCTCTATCTCTTGTTTCTTCTACTTCTCTCTCTCCCTCTATTATTCTTTGCTTTTTCTGCTTCTCTCTCTCTCTCTCTCTCTCTCTCTCTCTCTTTCACTCTCGCGCTCTCCCTCTTCTACTTCTTCTACTTCACTGTTACTCTCTCATACACTCTCTCTCTCTC
>BLXT01003755.1:325763-346146 GCA_019648995.1 Plakobranchus ocellatus | reverse complement strand
CCCCCCCCCCCCCCCCCTCTTTTTTTTTTCTTATGTGCATATCTTTCTCAATATAAAAATCCATTTTTGATCACATGCACTTATTTTGGTAAAAAGTGCATCCAAGGGCCTTGGAAATAGTTTTCTCTTTAGTTTCTTATTCAAAATACCAGTATGTTTTTTTTTATTTCATTAATGTGAAAAATAATTATTTTCTCCTTAGTTTACTTTTTCTTACTGCAATATGAAGAATAAATTAGAGATAAGTTGCATTGATTATCTTCACACTGGGTTTTTTTTTTTCTTGTGACACAATATGAACAGTAAATCAGAATACATCATGTTGATTATTTTCACCCGAGTTTATTTTTCTCGTGCTGCAATGTGAAAATTGTGGTAAATGCTAGACGTAACAGTAAAGAAGGAGAAAACAGTTACCAACTAGAAGTTTCATATCAAGATACTTACAAAATAAAATGATAGTAAATTTACATACAAACTTTTCGCCTTTTTAATAATAGCTTCTTCATACAGCTAATTAGTAACTACAATGACAATCACAACACCAAGGATACAAGCTAGGAAATTGCAACATAAGGTTTGTGTTTGTGGACCGTTTGAGAGAATAAAGAACAAAAAAACATTTCAATGTAGGATAGTGGCGCCAAAGAAAACAATATGACATTACGGATGATGATAGTATGTTGTTTTACAAAGTTCAGGTTACTGACCATACTGACAGGCATATTATTTGTTAATTACAAGAGGGAAAAATAGAATACATTGATGAGTATGGAAGGCAGCATCAATTAGTTGTTGAATCTCAAAGTGCATAAAAAGGCGAATGAGCACAATATAAGAATGTGAATTCTCCTGATGCCACCTTTTCTCATTGCACACTGTGTTAAAACAGCACTGATATGCTCACCACTTTTGCCTGCAATATGACCCCCACTACCCCTTTTTTAAGAGGACCACTGCTTGCCTAAGCTGCAAAGACGACACGTGAACTCTTGAGTATCTCTGTGGTGAAGCCTAATACCACCCTCCACACCAGGGGACTGACCACCTGGGACAATGACAGAACTGCCCATAAGTTAACTGAATATCTAAGTTTCACATAGCCTGACAACCTGAAACCTGGCTTTCCTTCTGCCTGATCCTTTTTTTCTCTTTCACTACTTGGGTGTCTGCTGGTAATGATTTGGTTGCTTGTTCCTGATCACTTTTTCAAAAGTAAACAAAAGTTAATAGTCATCAACCTGTTCATACAGAGGCAAAAAGTTGCCTTCCCTTCCCATCTCTCTTTTCCCCCCCCCCAAGCCCCATATTGAGAAAAAAAAGTTCATAAAGGCCAAGACTCCTAGGACCTTGATCTTTAGGACAAGGTTAGGCCCTCTAGCTCTAATTTACTTTTAATTTCAGTACTACTAGACCAAATTTTGTAATGGTGCTCTCTTGGGTGAGAAAGAAACCCAAGACATATGTACACATGTATTATTACACGGGGAGAAATTAATAGTCAATACTAGCCTAAAGGAAGTAATGATTTCTATTTACCTTGTATCCTCATAAGCACATTGGAGGCTTAAAGATTTGCTCAAGGACCTTCTCAAACACAGTGCATTTAGGCAGTAACTACTGCTCATACTATAGAGATAGAATCGGGCATGATTGCCTGTCAAGCTCCATTTTTTTTTCACAGATAACAAAATATTCCCTATTATAAATAAAAAAAAAAAAGCGTGATTTTCAAAGACTCATCCTGGTTACGTCCTCAAAAAACAAACAATTAACTTCACAAACAAATAAGATGAAAACCTGAAGGCACATAGACAAAGACTACTGCGGTTTTTTTCTTTAAATAAAAACAAAAACTTTGTGAAATATTCTCTACTAGCAACCAAAACACTCACTCGCCCTTTGCTTTAGCTTCTTCAACATCTGCCGACATGATTTCGACCAGCTCTTGGTTGCACTTGTTGTAGAAGTAATGCACTAGCTCTGCTCCACCTCTTGGGAACATGCCATGAGCAATAGGGGGCAGGCCTTCATCCTTTGCACCTACATGAAAGTTTTCAAAACAAAACATTTAAGTAAAAAATTTGTTTTGAAAAGGAGTTCAGGTTTGAACGTTAAGTAAGCTTACTTTTCCAGTATTGAGACACTTTGCAGAGTACCAAAATGGTAGTATCCTTGTAGATAATAGTCTTAGGCTTATCCAGTTTTCAGTTTTCACCAATGGCAAAACACCTTAGCAGATTCATATGTGGGAAATAGGATAAGCAAAAACCACTGGATTATAGATCTCTTATAGATATTAACTATATGAACTCCTTAAATGTCCCTTCTGTTTATTATTAAATCAAGGTTGTGGCAAAATTGGTCGCTGTGAATTGAATCCAGATCTAGACTCAGAGCGCCTCATCTTTTGATCTAACCTTTTTTACTTGTAATACTCAGTCAAATTCTAAATGAACCTTGATCAGATAAGCTTTGGATGTGATTAGGAACATTTGGAGATTTTTATTAGGGAGGTGATAAATAAGAGTATTTGATAAGTCAGTACTTTTAGCCAACCTTGACTACCTAAGACAGTAATGTCTAGTTTTTTTCTGGCATGAATTGTTTTAATCATATGACCTTTCTTTGCTTCCTTGCTTTGATGAAGAATAAATTTCATACAATAAATTTCTTGTTTCTAAAATTGTGATTGCTGTGCTGAATTCTAACAATTACGTCTTCTTCACAGACCAATGTTGAAATTATTATAATTTTATAAAATGCTTTGCACAAAAATTTTAAGGGGGGGCTCAACTTCTGCAATCTTTAATTCAAATGATTTCAAAAAGTTCTAATTTGTTACATTGAATGACAAAGGACTAAATAGTGCTCTGGATCTAGTTTTCCCATTTCTGAAAGGGTCACACACATTATAATTGCATGTATAGAGAATTAAAATTTCACTTCACCTGCTTCTAAAGCCTTTTGTGTCCATCCAAACTCTTGCAAATAGGGTAGTGAAGCACTGAGAATCCTCTGGCGAATATCAAATTCATACTGAGCTTCATCTCCTTTGCTATTTTCCTCCTCTGCACTGCTGGAAAACTGATCCCTAAAATTAGAAGTAGCAACACTCATATATTCACTGCAGCCAAACTGCCAAGAGACAACTTATTGGGTGTAATTCGACAGAATAAACAGTGGAATAGAAATAAAAACCCTCCATATAAAAGTTATAATCAGTTCCAAATATCATGAACTACAAAAGACCACACTTAAACCAAAAATGGCTGAACAGAAAAAAACGGCTAAACCAAAGAGAAATTGAAGAGCTTTCTGTTCTTCCTCCTAATTTTTCTTATTAAACACAAGGTAAACTGAAAGCTCTGGCTGCCTTACTATTGCTAAAGTGAAATAAAATTTAAAACAACCACAAAAAAAAATCATTATTTTGACACACCGTGCCCTTCCCTTTCTTTCTTGCATTACTCTACACAAATCCAATACTGTTACCAGTACTGCACACTACAGTAGGCAAGGCCCGATGTCTGGCTAGGTCTAGGTCCATTACACACACTTGCTCTTCTGTTCTCTTCCACCACTCAGTTATGCATCGGGACTGTGCCAGACACTTCCCTACAGCTCCCTACAGCTTATGCGTAAGCACAAAGATAAGCAAACACTGTTGCATCACAGCCTGTACTAAAGCCATCTCTCTTCATGAGGACTTCGAACCGGAAAACTTAGGTGATGATTAAATTATAAAAGTGGAGGACTTCAAGACCAGAAAACTTTTTAGGCAATGATGAAATTGTGAAAGCTCTATTATTCTAGATCGATAATAGGGGCAAGAACCTCTCAACTAAAAAGGAAAGAGAAGGAGAGAGAGAGATGGATAAAAAGAGAGAAAAATGCATGGGTAGCATATGCATGTCCCATTGTCATGGGAGGATGGGTGAGACTGGTTTAACTTAATACTTCAGGAGCTGGTTACTCCCCTTTATTAATTAATCTTACTAATTTAATGCACTATGCTAAAACCAAAATAAAAATCGTATGTTCCCTAGAATCTCTGTTTAAACATTTTTACTGGGTATATTTACCCGAGACCTTATAATTATTTTCATAAACGTGCAAATGATTTTTGTGAGTGATATAATTATTTGGAACTCCCTTTCACAAGAGCTAAATATACTTAGGGTATTTCTTTTTTTTTTTTTTTTTAATTGATTTTTTTTATATTGTGAGGGTACACATCTAATTCTGCATATCAGTAACATGCACTTTAAATCCCTACACACAAAGGTTTGCTAGTGATAGCTCTAAAATACATACAATTAACATATAGTGTGCTTTCTGCACAGGAGATGGACATATTTAAGAAATAGAATTGTGAAGAAAAAAGGACCTTGAAGAATCTGCCCTGGTATCATATGGATTTTAAGATTTTGACTAAGATTTTGACTAACATTTTGACTTCATTTATCTGTGAAAGTTGACTTATGCATTTAAAAAGCACGCTTCTCTAAGCATTATGACACATTTTAATTAGAAAGGTACACAATTTGCCGCTTTAGTTTTTACAGCAGTAGGCTATGTTATGTACATTTTTTTTCTATGAATGAAACAGCAATTAATGCCTTCTCAAATACCCACCAAGCAAACAGAGACAAGCAAAACAGGTTTATAAATTGTTACTTTTCAACATTGCTATTTCAAAATGATTTTCAGATTTTAAGTTTAAAATCTAAATTTATAAGAATCAAGCAAACTTAAAGTATTTTTGTTGCACGAAAATGTTACAAAATAACTTTGTTTTGAATAGGCAAATGTATAATGTATAGTTACGAAATGCACCTTATACGATCTGGTTGCCAGATTTTTTTTTCTTAATTGACACCAACTATTGCACTCTGAACCCTTTTCAACTTCAAAAAAAAAAAAAATCTTTTAAAATACATGATACATCTTAGTATTGGCAACTGAAATACGTAGGTTTTTTCAAAAATTTTCTTTTTCCTAGCCACTGTAAATTAAAGTTTGATAAAAAAAAATTTTGTTCAATCTTCTTGAACAAATTTATAAGCGAATATAAAAGATAACTGGTCACCTATGCTCTTCCGGACTGTGAGTGTGGTCACTTCCCTTCTCATTGGAGAGCTTTCTGGCTGCCATAGAGAAAGTTCTAGCCATGAAGAAATTCACATGACTAAGCTTCATCTCTGAAAAAGGACAAAATAAACTTTGCGAACATACTGCTACAATTAAGTGTTTTTAGACCAATTCTAAAGAGTTGGATGTAACATTTTTCAGAAAAATATAGATACGGCTGATCAAATTTTTTCCTTCCTTTCAATGTCTTTTAAAACAACACAACACATTTATCTTGGCACATAGTCAGCATATGTTTCACCATAACAAAGCTTACAGAACAGAGTTGCAGGTTTTTATCAGATGTTTAAAATAATCAAAATATGATTTGCACCTCATTCAGACTGGTCTTAAGATATTGTATGTTAATACTGTATTTTTGTGGAAAAAAAAAAAACATAATGCTAACACAAAATGTTAAAAGACAGGGAGAGTAAGGAATATAGTGTAAAAAAGCAAAAAGGATAAACCCAACCTTAATCTTTTTTGGCAAATTAAAACTAAGCCGTTTAACAAAAAAAAGTTTTACCTGTGAAAATTATTCCAGAATCACTTAACTCTTTCAAAGGGTCTTTTTTTTTTTTTTAATTGTTTTTGTATGCAGACGTAATTAATGCCCAAGAAACAAAAGTAGAGAGACCCATCAACGCCAATAGATCTTCATAACTCCGGATGGGGGTGAAAATTAGCATCAATGTATTGGCCTACGACAGGAATGAGTTAAGAATCTATACAAAATGAAATCTCTGAATGCAGAGCTGCTTTCCCTTTTTAATTTATTTATTACAACAAGTTAAAATCCACATATATGTTCTAGCTTTTTTCTATTTTTATTTTTTATCTACCTCTGCCTTGATTGCATTTTTCAGTCCTTGTCTGCCTTTGTGCTTTCCAATTAATTGTATTTTTTTTTATTATTATTATTAATTTGAACAATCAATATTTTTTTGCATACATGATCATCATTCCATATTCCACTGCCATCATTTTATCACACAGCCTGGATTGCTAACCAATTTCAGAATGATTTATTTCCAAGTTAAAAGGAATTTTTTTACTAACATCATACCTTCATCAACCATGTTTTTGGTTGGTTTTTTGTTCTGTTTTTTTTTTGGCCCTTACAGCAGCAATCTAGCCTTTTCTAATTTAATTTCCAGAAACTTAGGAAATCAAAGCTCAAACTGAAATTTTCTTCCTTAAAGAAAGCTTTATTATTTTCTATCCATAAAGGAGGCAATTTTATATGGGCTTGATTGCTTTACCTTTAAAAGGTCCTCCACATCTACCTTGACAGTTCAGTTTATTCCTCAAATTTGATATTATTTTTCTTGCTCTGTTTGTTTTTTGTTTTTTTTTTATTTCTTGGTCATTGCGGTTACACAAATCCAAATATAATTTATTTATCATTTCACTTGTTACTCTTTTGTCATCTTCTTGTGCATTGTTCATTTAACATTTTAAACAAATATTTTTATCAACATATAAGTAGCTGTGTTTTGAGGAAATGAATCATATTTGGTTATTTGGTTGCTATTGATAATTTTTTTTCGTCTTCAAATTTAGACATTCATAATAAGATTCTTCCCTTTGAAACATTGAAATTATACATTTCAGTCTTGATACAGATTTAACATCTCAATACTGCTTACATTACAGTAGAATCCGGTTCAATTCACTGTGCTTGAGAGGTTTGAATAGCATGCATTTAGGAGATGCGTGTCTTTCAAAAAATTAGTAAAAATGATCAGTTAGTGAGTTACTTCCCACATTAGATTTGCATAATATTCCCTTGACTGAACAAAGTCAAGATATGGCCTAAAAACCAGCATGCCTAATTGTACATCACTGAATTATTTTGATAGGCGTGGCAGACCATCTTGCCTGTGTTGTCCCCAAAACTTCCTCGTCCTGTAGTCTCAATTCTCTATTTCTATTACATCAATGCTTTAGTCCGTTTCTCATTATGTACATGGCAAGAAAAAGCTTTCCCTCCTTCCTTCCCCTTAATTGTGTAAGATCAACCATTATCAGGTCATTTTGGTGTAAAGAGTGCTTGCACAACTCATTGCTGAGGGATAAGTCACCTCTTTCAGCAAGGGGGTATGTTTTCCATTTGAACAGTAATCATTAGAGATTCACATAGCGCATTAAAATGATGTGGTGTGTCATGATTGTACTGATTATAAAGCAAAAAAATCTGTCATACCACTCAAGTGTCAATTAAACTAGAGCATATATGTTTAATCAGATACTTCTGCAAAGAAAGGTTTTCAAAGAGAAGTTGCAGAAAATACATCACTTTGTTACTGATTTAAAGTACCATCTGACATTCAGCTTGAAGCATTATTTGCAATTTCAGCTTGCCTTTAGGCTCAAGATAGGTAAAAGCCAGTTCTTTTAATTCCACAGTGAAAATATGAATTTTAAAGAAGCAAAGTAATTTTTCGTAAACATCCAAACAATATCAACTATTTCTTCCTTTTTTCAGTACTAGGTACTTGAAATAAATCCAAACTATTCCTCGCTAATTTTTATGAACTTTGGGTACAGTGGGTTTGTTTGCATTAGTTCATACAATAAATCCTAAAGAAAATCTATTTTTAAAAAAATGGTGGCTAGTTGAAATATTCATGCAATGTTTTGTAGAAACTTCGACTGTATTTTTCTCAGTACTTGCTTTTTCTGCCAAATTATCTTAATTAATTGATCTGGGGCACACAAATTTTATTCTTTTTTCAATTTTTTTTTTAAATTGACATGAATGATGATTTAGACACCTAAATTTTGTTGCATGCATGCATTTCAAGTCATTTTTAGAGTGAAAAAAAGTCCAGTCTACATCAGTACACACTATTTTTGAAAATGTTTTAAAAAATGTTTCATTGCATACAATTCAGTATACAGCAAAATTTAGTTATTGTATTTATCTACAGTTGTTATGTAGTTGTCTTGGAGAATGGTATTGTATTTTGACAGACAACATAGAGGGCACTTTTTAATTTTGACAAAAAAAAATTCAATACTGCAAGAGCATCCCCCCCAAAAAAAAAAATGGGAATTTTTTAATGGGTTTCCTATAAACTGACCATACAAAGTTCAAAGGACAAATATGTCTATACATGTAAAAAACAAAAACAAACTAAAAATCAAATCTGCTGGCTCTTTCCTCCTTCCCCAACCTTAATAAAGTAGCGGAGTCACAAAAGAGTCGGTTGTGTACATGTCTTAGGGGAAGAAATGGAAGCTATATGAGAGGGGAAAAGAAAGAAACTGCGAGAGAGAGAGAGAGAGAGAGAGAGAGAGAGAGAGAGAGAGAGAGAGAAAGACTAGCTAAAAATTTAGAGAGGACAAGCCACACACACTGTAACTGTATTAATAGTAAACAGCAATAATCATCTTTACACATTACAGTTTTATTATAAACAACGATTATCATATAATTTAGAAATTATTATATGTACAATAGGCTTCTACTACTTAATTTCATATTTGTCCCTTGTTGCTTTGCATAAAAATAAGAATCATGAAGATGGCACCAACTTTGAAAGCAAACAACAAGCATCTTTGTAAACTAACGCAATGTTAATTGTTATCCCCACACATAAAAACATTGCAACCTTAAGCAAAAACGTCAAAGAATGGATTAAACAGGATCCAGGAGGTAAAATTACGAAATACCTTGAGAACAGCTACTTATATCAGACATAATAATTAACAGTTTTGAGAATTATTTTGTTCTTTTTAAATATAAAAAAAAACCACTTAAATGTGCACATAATCTTGTTTTAAAATAGACACAGCCTATCTCATCCTAGCTTTTGCGCCTCCCAACTTTTTAAAAGTCAATTTTGAAAACAATGTAATATGTGTCTAAAATATATTATAAATTTGTCATTTTTATTAGTCATATAGTTAATGTTTCTTTAATACAGTATTGTTAATATTATACAAGAAATAAAACACCAAAATGATAACCACATTCTACCGATAGCCAAGTGCATTGACTAAAGGCAGACCGCACAGGAATGTGCAACAGTGAATATGAAAATGTATTTCTTTCCTACCAACTAGAGTAGCAAATCTAAGCCAAAGTAAATTTCTTAAATACTGTAATAATATCCACAGATTAATTCTATTTAACAATGTCATCTGCTTACTTTCTCACCCTTCTCTTGTCAAAATGCAATTACAAAAAAAACACTCACTTATGATTACATTAAATGTTAGTCACTTTGATTAATCAAGCCAGTGAATTAATCTATAAAAAAAAATTGAAAGACAGAAAAAGAGAAGAGCAACCTATTTCAAATTTGGGCACATATTATTTACACATTAATGTGTCCTTTCATTCATGTACACATTCTTTTAAACAATTTTTTTGTGAATGCACATATGTGGGAAAAATATCCACCCTGATAAATACTTAATACATCAACTGCAAACATTAATTTCTATTAAAATTGCAATTCTGCCGCGATGATTCTCTTAATTTAAGGTTGCTGATTATAAATTTGCCTTCAGATTTTTTGTTTTTGCTTTCCTTGTAAAGATATGTCAATCATAAAAAAAAAAACCTAGTCGAATAAGTGACGCCACAGTGAGAGCGAACGACCTTCAATGCATCAACAGTCAGTGGTGGCTGACCTCTAGGAATGCCATACCTCTATGCACTACACCGATACGTTTGCCCCACCTCATACCAACCTCTCTTCAGCCTGCGTGCAAAATGTATGCACAGTGACTGGGAATGTTTTTTTTTTTTGTTTTTATGAAAAAAGAGTTCCAGCCAAGTGCACAATACATGCAAAAAGTTTGTTGTAGAGTAAGCGCTGCTAAATTTTTTTTTCTTTGTTTTATGTCCCCTAAGCTTCTAGTGCCACTTATTCAAAGTGCCAATAAGCCTAGACTAGATTTATTACAAAAGGTAGGCCTATGGTATGGCCAATCACAAATGGGCAAAATTCCTGATTTTGTGATAAAAATGTAGATTTCCAAAACAGAGGTCATTTTCAGGTAGAATTCTGGATCAAATCCTGATAGTTTTATAGTCAATATTTATCAACATTAATCCTAAATAGTAATAAATGGTACTGAGCAAAAATTCATAGACTTTTCATGTTCAATTTTTTTTCCCTCACTCAACTTAGCTTTGATCAAATGCATATGAAGATTAGCAAAGACTGTAATACAGTATGACATGACCAAACATAATAATATTAATTATTATATTATTACTATTAATAACATAATTTATCTTAAGAGGACTCCAATTAAGATGAAATTTGAATACAAAATTATTCTGAAAAAAAAAAGTAAGCCTATACTTCTTTTTCATTGTTTACAATTACATTATAAACAACTTCAAATGCTTATATTGATGCATAGTCAACATTTTTTTTTTTTTCAGTTTTCACCAACCCAAAGCTCACAGAAAACAGTTTCAGGTTCAATTATGTATGTTTAAACTGTGCGCAATTTTTTTCTTTATATTCAAACTAAATACAAACATCCCCCCCCCCAAAAAAAAATAAAAAAACACAAGCCTCTCTCAAGCTCAAGCTCATATTCTTCAAAGAAGCAGACCCAAGAGAGAACATACATGACTAATTTTGAAAAACTGATAAAGGACAATCCATATCACATAATCCACAATGAATGAATGAATGAAAGCAAAATTGCATCTCAAAAAATTACAAAATTATACAGCTTTCTTTTTTCAACTATTGTTTAAAAAAAATGTTTTTAGGCTGTTTTAACAGAGATATTATCACTCCCTACAATGATATAGTATTTTGAAGTATACAACTTGATAATGTCAACTTAAAGAAACAAAGATTTTAAAGATGTTACATTTTCAAAATTCAAACATAAATTAGCAATAAACCACTTTGTTTTAAATGCTTTGCTTGATTTGTATTTAACTACACTTATCATTAGGCAGATTTTGCATAGATTATGCAAGGCTCTGCTGTTCCATTAATTCCAACAGCCGACACAAGAGGCTGATCATCATTTGGTGGGTGTTAAGAGCTCTATCAAGAAGATCCAACTTCTGCTCTTTCTCTGCCGCTGGTAGAGTTGCTCCATCCACTGACACACTTAATTCAGGAGCACTTCCTCCAGGCATCTTTCCTTGAGCAATGTTGTCTCTTTCAAGCTTGTAATGAGCCTGACTAAGGTCCAGTCCCAGTCTGAGCGGGTCAGTGAAGTCTTTTTCTACTGTATCTATGAAGCCCCAAAGTCCTGTCCTGTTTAATTTTGGTGAGTCAGCCAGTACTAAGAAACGGAGGAAATTAAGAGCAGAGATGATCTGATCAGAGTTCTCAAGCATATCTGTCCTCTCACCTTCTGGGAGATACAGGACCAACTTTAACAGCCTATGCAATGAGTTTCCTGTAAAGCATTTTTCTGGCAGGTCTACAGATGGAATTGTAATTCTGACATGCTGATGGCCCATTTCTCTTGAAGTGCTGGAATGTTTTTGAGGAAGTTTAAGGTATTCAGAGAGATCATTCTTAAGCAGTGTTATGAGATACCCTTTGAGACCAGAATGTGTACATGAGGATAAGATATTTTGGTAGATTCTGTATCTACCTGGAGCTTCAAATCTGGCAATTAATGAAGGAAACACTTGCGTTGCAAGTGTACGATGGTCACGAACTGGGCATTTGACCATGACATTAATAAGATCATTCAAAACAGTTATGTATCCAGGATTGTCCAAGTTATCGGTTGGAATGGCGCTTTTGCACACTCGCTCTGTAAGACATTTGCACAACAGCAAGCCTTTGTAATTGACAACATAATTTGTGTTCTGGAGCAATAAGGAAAGGATGCCTAAGTTAAACTCTAACATGTAGTCATGCCTGTACACAGATGGAAATTTGTCAATACCTAAAAATTCTGTATGGATGAGATACGATATGCATGCCCTACAATGTGGGCTAATATTGATTTTGAAATCCCATATATCCACAATATCAGTCGCCATATCCTGTTCAGACAAGGGTTCTTTCTTTTGCATATCATCTGTTTCAGTATGAGTTTGGTTATCTCTTTCACTAAACTCCTTACTTTTGCTCGAGTTTTCAGATGTTTTGTTATTCTTTATAAATCGGTGAAAATCTGTCTCAACTTGTGCAAGCAAACTCATAGCCTTTTCAGCAGACTGCCTACTCTCAGATTTAAATTTGTCATCAGAATTATGTGTGAGAATGAGATAGCACAGAGGGTGGTCAAAAAGTTGCACAAGATGCTTCTTCAGCACCAGTGTTTCTTTTGCAGCAGCATCTGAAGAGATTGGAGAAGAGTGAGCTGAAACTTTCACTAGAGGAGCCAAGAAGTCAAGATAACTGTTGAGAACATCATTTATCCTGACAACTTTATCATCTAAGTGAAACAGTTTTATCTCTGGGCCTTCAAGCTGAAGATTCTCAGGAAGCGTTAAACCTTCCAAATGCGCAGATACAGTTTCTAGGGCAATATCAAGAGAATGAAAGAGTTTACAAGGGATCCTCTGGAGAACTATTTGCACAAAGTCCAGAAAATACTTGTATTTTGTATCATCCAGATTAAAAGTGTCCATTTGTTGAAGAAAAGCTAGGAGGCCTTCTTTGGGGTTACCTATTTTCGCTAAATAAAGCAGGCACCGATTGCACACTTCAAAAAAATTGGGATAATTTTCAAAATTTTCACTTTTGACAGAGTCACCTATTTTTAAGATGAGATCCCAGAAAATGCTTTCTTCTTTTAATTTGTGTTCTAGTATATAGGTTTTTAATCCTTTTGCATCTTTCTGCTCAACACATTCAAATATCTGCGCCATCATCTGCTGGGGGTCCTCAATTCTTCTTACTTCAGGAGCATCCATTTCCAAGTTCTCAGGAGGCCACATTTTCCCAAGATTAACTAATTACTCAGTCAATGTATCCTGTTTTTTTCTGTTTTTGGAAAAATGAATGGATGGTTTGAATGGTGACCCCACTAAAATAGACCTGAGAAGAGAAAAGAGAGAAAATAGAATCAGTTTGATGATTGCTATACAGAAGGCAAAATTTATTTACGACTTAGCAACCATTTCAAGAATATATATATTCTAAAATTTTAAAATTAACACACTATTACTGATGCAACCATCTTCTTTGATTAAGATATAGCCTTCAGCTGGAAAAAAAAAAAAAAAAAAGCAATCATCAAATTTGATTCTATTTTTTCTTACTATGGCTCAAACTACATGACTGCGCTAGCTTTTGGCATAAATCTTCTTAGCATGTTGGGATAAGATGAAAATGGGCTCTGACCTGTCCAACATCGATATGAGTTTAGAAAAATGTAATAAAACAATTTTGCATGTCAAACTAAGCCCAGCTTATCTGAAGAGAATTAATTTCAGTTTGCTTACTCATAAGACGATGGCAAAAATAAGGATGTTGTAAACGTGAGCCCTGTTGCAATACAAAAAAGGTCAGAGAGAATAGCCAGGTTATGCAGTGATTCTTGGGCTGCTGTTATGAATGGCTTTATGCTATTCAGTTATAATGAACACTGCTGTGGCAAATAGTTCTTTGAAATAAACTAAAGAGTAGAAATCACTCGAAGTCCAAAAGTACAACAAAAATTTAATTAATTGAAATGAAGAAAATTTTCAGAACAGCAAGGTAACTTTGCAGGATTCTATCTACAAATACTCAAACACTGGTTCTCTATCTCTCAGCAATCTTTTTAACAGTCTCTCAAACATCTTTTTCTACCCACTGCCTCAGCTAGTTATGTAACAAAAAGGCTAAAAGGCTAATTGGTCAATATTATGCAAATAATCCAAGCCAGAAAAAAAAAAAACTACTGTCTTATCAGTGCATCATTCCAACAATGATATATGGGAGTCAAATATGGACACTAAACAAGCAACTTTGTCACAAACTACAAACAGCACAAAGAGCTATAGAATTTAGAAAGAAAGATGCTAAACATCACACTTAACGATAAAATACCAACAACAGAGACGAGAAAAAAGGCCCAGGTGATTGATGTAATCTAATACATTCATAGACATTAATGGAGGTGGTCAGGACACATTGCCAGAGAAAAAGACAATAGACAGAAAAAAAAAGATGCACAGAGCAGCAACAAGGGTCAGGAAGAAGAGATAGGGGCAGACCGGAAGCAAGGTGGATGGATGACATCAGGAAAGCAGCAGGTTCACAATGACAGAGGAAGGCACAAGATCAGAGGAAATGGAAGTCATCTGCAGAGGGCTACATCCTGCAGAGGACGGACAAAGCCTCCAAGTAACAGAGTAACTGTCTTATGAAAACAAGTTGTCTACGTAAATTGACCAATATTGGCATCCCAAAACATCCTCCTATAATAGTTTTATTCTGATTACTTTTAAGTTTAGATTTAACCAATGCAAAAAAATGATTTATTAAGTTTATTTTAAAGCAAGTTTTATATACTACCATTGTATGTAATCATGTTTTATTGGGTTTGTGTTAAGCAAGGCTGACTACTAATAAAAGGCATCCCTAATCACTTGGATTTTTTTACTTGTCAGATGTTACAAAACAGTCAGAGGTTGTGTTTTTTCACATTTAAACCAATGACACAGCCTAAAATTTTGCTCTGTCAAGTTTGTGAAGGTGAAAACTGAAAGCAGGATATTATAGAACTATCAATTCATATTGAGCCCTGATTTGATAGGATTTTAATATGATCTTGAAAAAGTGCTTCAAAAAAGTAAAAACAGCTTTAATTTTTTTTTTCCTCAATTTAAATCAATGACATCTGATGTCATACTGGTCTCAAGATGTAATTTACATTTAATATTGCCAATAGAATTAGATATTACAACCCTTGAAAAGTGTATGCAAGCTCTTCATGATTACCATGCAAAATAAGTCACTGGTAATGACTTCAGTATCTGGTAAAAACACAAGACCGTCACATCGACAGCAACAAAAGCTGTAACACACAGAAAAGGATTGCCACACCAGGGAGGCATTTCCAAATAAAAATGAAAAATTTGTTGACATCTTTCTTAATGACTATTGGAAAAAAAATTAAGGCTTATGATCAAAAGGGCATAAGAGAATTTAATTTGCTGAAGATAAAAATATTGCAGGATTAATAGTGATTTCCTAGTGAGGAAATCCTACCCCACCTCCCCACCAACAGCAGTTAACAAGGCCATTTATACAAACTTGTCCCATATAGCACGGTTTGATTTGTACACTTTAAAATATGATGTAAATAAAAGTACCTAACGTGTGTTTTATGCATTGTTTATAATGTGAATAAACTACTAAAGCAAGATTATGCCTAATTATGAATTTAAATTTTATTTAATAAGAATTTTTTGGGCTTCTTGGTCGTGATAAAATGCAAGACACATTTTTACCCTTTTTTGCGGTGTTTTTGTTTAAAGGGCTATTAATTACGATCGATTGTACCATCCTAAAAACATTCTTTGAATAATTTTTTGCACCAACAGTAGTTTTTGAATGTGTTTTGAATTCCCATAAGCAGGCTGCTAAAATTTCACTGCCCACAACATGAGTGCCGCCCCAACATTCAATAGATCACAATCACACCAATATATCAAATATCAGCTCTGGCTTGTTTTATACAGTTTGGTATCATGAAAAGGAATATATGGAAATCAATTGTAAAACAAAGTTAGTGACTTTAAATAAGTTTTTAACCACAAAGGAAGAAGATCATCAGGCAAGTGAGTGACAAACAAAATTTCATTTTCCGTTTCAGCTCTGCTTTAAGGTGTTGAAATTTAGTAGTCCAAGCTTTATGAAGCACAAATGAGACTCTGTATTAATTAACATGTACTATACTTACAAAATCATACAATTCTCAGTTTTTCACTGAATTTTTGTAGGCCCTAGTAAATGTAAATTTCTCTCAGAATTCCATTGCAGGTATTACAGAGGCCAATACACAGAAAGTGCATACATGAGTTATCAGCGACACCCTTTTATCAAGCACAGGCTTTCAAATTATCCTTCCTTTTAAATTGGATTTTAATAACAAAAGGGGTGCATCAGTGGCACAGTGGTTAGCGAGTCCGCCCTGAGATCTGCAGGGACCCCTCTGTTGCAAGTTCAAGCCCCTCCACAGGCAACCTGGCCTTACGGAGGACCTGAAAAGCCTGAGATCACTTTATTGTGGACTGGCTATAAACAAAAACCAAAACCAATCCCTAAAAGAAAATGATGGAGGCAACTTAGGAAGGATTGAAGAGACTTCCCATGATCCACATATAACTATATTCTAACAATAATGACGAAATGAAGGCAATTTTAGTCAATTGTTGGCAATTTATAAAATTTACAAACAATTAATTGAATTATTGTACTACTTTAGTCCAAAAAACATATATAGCTTTCTACATTTTTGGAGAAAAAATGATCACCTAAGGTAGGCATCTTGGATTTATAATGGCGGCCGCGTTTTCGTGATCACATCTGTTTCAGCAATGAATTTAGAAATTATAAAACAATAATCGTGAGAAATTTGTTTCATTTCATATCATTGAATGGTCACACTGTAATATGACAGATGGTCAGCAGTCTAACTTGCATAAATTTACTTTTGTGAGCACATTTGGAAGCCTTGCACAAGTTAAATTTTTTTCTAGTGAAACCACTGTAGCTGATCATGTTTAAAAACTTTATTGCATTCTTTTTGTTGTGACTTTCAGGGGACTTGATCATTAGATCAAGAGAGTCTTAGAACTTAGATTTGAATTCAGCATTAAAATATTTTTCTTTTGATGCACAGAATGTTCACGTTTGTAAATACTGCAAAACTAATGTTCTAATGGGACAATCTCAATCACGTTTGTGGAATCAGCCACTTTAATGAGAATGGCAGATTTTTTTTTTTCCACCAATGGATGCATTACAAAAAGGACCTAGATCTAGCAGTAGCACAAACAAGGGATAGATTTGGGGACCTGCCCACTGACTTCTAGATCTACCTTCATGTGCTACCAACGAAAGTCAAAATGAAGAAGTCATTGTGTATATATTTTAGTGAAAGTAGAACCATTTACATTATACAAGATTTAAGGGCCAATAATTTCGAAGTGACTATTTTCCCAATCTCTAGGCAAACCAAAGGCAATGGTACTTTTAAGGGACCTGTACAGTATGAGTTCGAGTATGCCAGGGTTACTGAACTCTCTCTTTCTCTTTTTCTTTACTAAATCAAAATATGGCGTTCGGTAAGACTCTATTCATCCGAACGTTCGGGAAAGTAAGGTCGACCATATAATTTGGCCTACTGCCGCTTCATTTCGTCTGTAGCTTGCGAAGGTAGATCTAGAAGTCTGTGGCTCTGTCCTCGCATTATCCCACCTAAGACAACTTACTTTTATGATGATTCAAGAGAGCGGGCAGACCTTTCTTGGGGCAAATCAGAAACTGGAACATTGGTCGAAAGATTCTAATATTTCGAGAGACACTTGCCATTTTGATTTGTAACTTCACTGTGGTCTTGTTTCAAATTTAGGTCTAGAGTAGATATAAGGAGCTGCAGGCACAGGTTTTCCAAATTATCTTGACTAGGCCTCTTGCCCTTCCCTTGGCGGGTGCTTGGGTTACAAAATAAGCCAACAATAACTACTACTAGATCTACTCGTCTAGAACTTACTGAAAACACAGTTACATCCCTTTGTGACGTTGTGCCAAAGTAATAAAGTTACAAGAAATTTTGGTCCAAAGGCTAAAGGCTAAAGATCGAATGTAGTGTTTGACAATAATTATCATCATCAACCAGTGTCATGCTGAAGGGCGTTGACGACCATGACTCTCTACTTCATCCTATTTTTTATTCCCCTGGTGGTGCCGTTGTTTCCTGATGTTTTCAATCGTATGGACAATCCATCTAAGATTGTATTTGTTTGTCGTCCACGAACTCTTTTGACATTGAACTTTCCTGTTGTTATCAAATGTTTTAGTTTTCCACTCATCATTGCGTGACAAAAAATGCCGCTGCCTCTTCCTAATGCTGTTGATAAGTGATATTTCTGTGTTTGTCTCTTTTAATATTTCTTCATTTGTTTCCTTTTGTCCTGGAAATTTTCACCATCCCACTCGAAGACCACATCTCCGTTGCTTCCAGCAGCACCAGCAGTTTCTGCATTGTTGAGTTTATTGTACAAGAGTAAAAAAAGACTATGTAACACTTACGGATTCCTTTTATGAGAATAAGTGGGAGCTTATCTGTTGAGAATATAGGTTTCGTGTTTTGGAATGCTGTTTTTGATTGGCATATTCGGACTTAAATTTCTGACACAAATGCTTGGCATATTCGGACTTTAATTTTTGACACCAATTTTCCATCAGATGTAATCAAGGCCCCTAGGTTTTTTTATTTCTCCACTGGACCAGATTGTCCCAATTTATCTTGATGTTGCTTTTTGGAGCTGTGTTTTTCTTTGTGATAACTATTGTTTGGGTTTCTTGGCATCTAAACTTAGCTTCATCTTGTCGCTTTCTGTAGCCTACATGGTATTAAAAAGAGCCCGTAGATCTTCCTCACTTTCTGCACAGTATCATCACGAAATCCCAGGTTGTTCAGATAACCCATTTATCACCATTCCTGATAGGTTTCCAATATTCCTCATTATCTTTTTGCTCTATATACAAAGTAAACCTGGACAGAGGACACAGCTTTGTCTTATGCCTCTCTTTATGTGTTGGTAGGTGAGATCGTTATTAACTCTCACTGATACTGCTTGCTCCCAACATATATTTCTTATCACTCCTCTAAAGTCATTGCCATCAATGTTCAATTCTTCTTCTTATATGTCTATGATCTCTTTCCAAAAATTGTTTAACTCTATGAAATATAAATAAAGATAAAGCACTCGCAAACGTTGCTCTATGAGAATTCTTAGGATGTAAATTACATTTTACTGTTCGTTTTCCCTCTGCTAATCTAAACTGTTCCTTAGCTATTTCTGGTTATTTCTTGTATAAGCGAGTAAAAAACATAACTAACTAAAAACTTGTTGTACAAGTGAATTGTAAAAATAATAATGATGGAAATTTTTTTTAGAATATAATGTTTCTACACTAGATATTAATAATTATCTCAAAAAAAAAAAAAAAGAAAGAAAGAACGAAAAAAAATTGGAATTAAAATCTGGATCTTATGTCACGATAACGAACGATTCATATAATTTTTTTTTTATCTTACTAAAGTAGACCTTTGTAAAACAAAATAAAAATTAAAATTAAAGATATTGGAAAACATTAGCTTACATAGAGATACCCCGGTTGTAGTTGGTTTTACGTCCCTAAGCCTTCACGTGAAGCCACTGAACTATAAGTACACAGAAGGAACAAGCGGTGCTGGCTAAGCCTGGAGGGCTGGTTGTCGCTTGTTCCGCCAGCGGCGGCCATCTGAAATTGGAGCCGACAAACAGCAGTTACGCACCAGCCGCAGTACTGATTACTGTAGTTTACAAAAAAAATCAGGTTGATATTTTCATAAATAATCGCTGTTCTGTTCCTATGAGGTTTGCCTCATCCGTAACGAACTGATTAGATCCATTTGTATTTTCTTCCAAACCAAACTTTTTTTGTGTATTTATAGATCTAGTTACCGAAGTTTGAAAAAAGAGATAAGAAATCACCAGATTCGCTATTCTGATTTGTCACAATCGATCAACACAGAACGATTCAAGGTTTAATTTTGCCTATTTAGTTTTCAGTCACACATAATTAAACACCATGAAAACCGTCCCGGGCTCTCAAAGAACTCAAATATTCAACTGACACTTACAAAGTAGGCAAGTTGTAGAGCGACAGAAAAAGGCTGGGAAAAAAAAATAAAGGAAGGGGATGGGTGTTGGATGGTGGAGCTGGGTCAAAATTCTTGACACTGAGCTACCGATAAAACAGGCAGTACACATCGCAACTTATCATTCCCTCACCGCCGTCACATTTCTCCCCGAAGCGAAGCAGCTACAAATAGCATTTTGTTACATTCAGGAATTTTTAAAGACAGCTTTAAGGTAATAATTATACACCAGATACACATGTATCAACCAAAAGTACAAAAACAAAACAATATTTCACTCACATTACATGTTCGCTTTCTAGCCGTATTCCAGAGAAACGAATCACTTGAAACAAATCAATAGGGGCTCTTCAGATATAATCTTCCACCTTTTTTGGGACTTTTTTTTTAATCCCCCTTCTCCTTTCTTACACTTTTCTTACATTTG
>BLXT01003755.1:300203-310385 GCA_019648995.1 Plakobranchus ocellatus | reverse complement strand
GGGGGGGGGTGTTATGTGGGAGAGATTGATTGGCTAATATTTAATTTTTACTTACCTTAATGACATAACTCGGTAATATCTTCTTTGTTCTGCAAAGTGTGGCTTTTAATTCTATTGTTTAATTAGCCTATGCTAGTATTTTCTAAAATCTGTGGGCGGGGGGTATATGTAAGACTGGTTGTGAAATCGTTAGAGGGAGCTTGCAGAGACCGCTGAGAAATAGACCGAAGTGTTTGAGAGGTTGTAGATCTAAATAGTCAGAGAAACTAAATTACTGTTCTGAAACTATACCTTATTCGAATTAATAAACTTTTTGGTCAATTTTCTGCCCGTCTTGCAGTGATTTCTGTTCTTCAGTCAATTTAAAAAGAATTCATTTCAAGCTCAGTCTCTGTCTATTTTTTCCACAAGCTGTTTAATTTTACCCCCCTTTCTCACAAAGCAACAATGCTGTTTACTTTCCACTGTAAGATGTTGCCCTCCAAATCAAACCACTATTACTTTCTGTTTTGAGCCTCTCTAAGCTAGAGCGGTCCTCTCTGTCGCACAATGCTGTCCCTCGATCTTGTTGGCTGTCTGCCTCTGGACCTCTTTCCCTGTCGTGGTTGCCAATAAATTTGTTGATCTTTTTGTGTCCACCTGTTGACTGACATACTTGCTATGTGGCCTGCCCATTTCGATCTTTTTCTTTCCGCGAAATTCACCGCGTCTTTCAGTTTTGTTCTTTCCAGATTTCTTTGTATCGGATTTGTCTTTTACGTTTATTTTCAACATTCTTCTTTCCATTGCTCTTGTACGACTTTGAGTTGTTTTCGATAGTCTTTGAGAGCGATCAAGTTTGGTAGCCATATGTCATGGTTGGTAGAATGCACCGGTCTTATAATTGTCTTTTTTTGAGACAGTGGCATGTTATAATCCAAAAATATTTCTTTGTTTCTGCCAAAGCAGCTCCATCCCACTCTTATTCTACATGTGATTTCTTCATTCGTAGTATCTAGATATGATGCCTTTCGCAAGTACTTGTAACATTGTACTTTTTCAATTATTTCATTTTCGATTTTTATTATGTCATTTCCTACGCAGTTCGACACGTACTTTGTTTCCCCTTTATGCCTTTTGATTTCTAAATGTATTTGGCATTTAGAGTATTGAATTGTTCTTCCATTTGGGATATTTTCCAGTCATAAAAATTACATTGTCTGCAAATCTCAGATATCCTTTAACACTCACTACCATTTTAATAGTACCGACTATACATATTATGTTTCTATTAGTCTTATTTTGTTTTCCACTCTTATTTTTCTGTTTGTCAGTATTGGGTTCATTTTTTGGAGTGTACTTTGGCCATGGATATTATTTTACCTCACTTATGGCCGTCCGCTAGCAGGATGTTCTGACCGTACAATTTCGGCTGCTCTTTTTCATATTTCCGCTCTGAGGAATTATTTATTCTTATCGGTTTCCTGCAAGGTTCCGAAGCAAGTTTTGTTATCTCTATGTTATTGCTATTCGCTTGTACTGAATATTTTTAGGTCTTGTTTAGGGTTATTGGCGTAGTTGTAAATGATCTACCTCTTGGTCTTTTAGTATTTTCTGTCAAGTATAACTGCATTGTTTCGTTGGCGGGAATGTTCAGATCTCGCCAAACAACAACAAAAGAAAAAAAAAAAAGAGTCAAAGAAAGTTTTTTGGCTTTCATGCACGAATAAGTGTTAATTAATGTGTTCTCAAGATTAAAATTTTTTTGGTGTTTTGTTTTTTTTAAGATGCAAAACTTATATTGTAAAACCTGAAATGTTCTTTAAAAAAAAAAGCAACTAAATGATGAAAGTTTTTTTTATCTTTGCGTTTATCAATATTCAATCATTAATGTGTTCTCAACATTAAAATGTTCTTCAAAATGCACGATTTAAAATTCTAAATTGAATTATTCTGTACCCGTACTGCTGAAACTAAACTTTGCAGGACCTCTTGCTGTATAATATTAAGCTTCTCCGTCTCTTGTTTTTCTCATAGAATTCATCTTGCTTCTTTCTTTTTTGTAAGTAATAGAGTTACACAGTTACACAAGTTGTTTTATTCTAAATATAGACCCAGCTAGATCTCAATGTCACTTACAGCAATTTGCTATTTTCTCAGCAATGTAAGGACGAAAGTAAAAAAACATTGAGTATATACATTTGATTCTGACATTAAAAAAGGAGTCTCGTCGTTTGTTTTGTTTTTTTTTTTTTCATAAGGTCGGTCGTAAGAATGACAGTCATTTAATTTGCGAGTTGTTTTCGTTCACAAATATGCCAGGGTTTTGGGAGTTAACATAGCGATTAAAAAATTCTTATGCTCTTTCCAATTATGCTTACTGAAAAAGGATGCAAAATAATTATGTCTACCAATAAAAGGATATTTTGTCATACTGTTTTATCCAAAATATAAAATACACACAGATTTCGAAACGACTGGTTGCCTAATTTTTTTTATCTAAAATCTTGGCCTACAGAAAGATATTATAAATTCCTCTTAGATTTTAACATTCTACTTCTAAGTTAAATCTTCACATAGACGGGTTGGAGTAATAAATATTTTGGTTTACATTGTCTTATTTCTCTTAAAATTATCTAGCGAAGGAGGCGGTTTTCCTAAACTTCACAATGTGACATACATTTCAACGTAGTTGATTTCAGACGTGCGGCTCCCTGGCTATTTGATGTAAAAGCCTGATTTTGTAGTCATATATAGTCTACTGATAAAAACTGCTCTATCCACTGATAAGTAGGTTTTTGACTTTATTCAGCCAATTTTTTTTTATTATAATATAGTTTCCAACCGGACTTTTTTTTTACGAAACATATTTAATACAGTCATATAAGCTTACTTCACTTACTTTCTGATTTATAGGAGAAATTTTGTGTTTACCCTGTAAAAGATCAGCACCTGATTATGA
The DNA here is from genome assembly GCA_019648995.1 of Plakobranchus ocellatus. Lineage (NCBI taxonomy): Eukaryota > Metazoa > Mollusca > Gastropoda > Plakobranchidae > Plakobranchus > Plakobranchus ocellatus. The sequence continues at coordinate 307,444 of BLXT01003755.1, read as the reverse complement.
ATCTGCTAAGAACTGCTTGGTATCTAATGCCACAGGAAGGAAAGAGCTCTAGAAATTGGAGAGGTTCGATAAAATCACGTAAAACCGGGTGTTTTGCACACATTCAACAACAAAAACAAACAGACAAAATATTATTTTCAAAATTACTTAGTCTGAAAGTTAAAGATTTTAATTTTAATTTTAAAATTTCAACCAATAAAGTGCATTTTAAGTAGGCCCTCTTAACTTGAAAAAGAAGTAGGCCTACCTTAAATCCGCGGTTAATACATGTTTGCCATGATTTGGGCGTAACGATGGGCAGCTAAGGGTGAAACGGCATTTTCTTTTCACATGCACAGAAGTTTAAAATACGTGTTCACATTAGCATAGGCATAGTAATGGGTTCTGTGTACATCGAAACTGTAAAGATCACAATGAAAACAATAACATGTAAAAGTTCTTTTGAAATTAATATATTTATTGTGAAAGAAACGAACTATAATTTAAGTGTAACTCGAAAGAAAAAAAAAAGAAAAAAAATACAAACTAATTTAGCAGTAGAAATTAAAAATTTTTCCGCTGTCTTTGCTCACGATTCTACAAATTTGCATTGCACAAATACAAGAAATGCGAGATTCTAAGGCCTACTCATCGAGGCAAAATAATACTTTTAAATGAATTTTAACATCTGTCGCGGCTTCAACAAGTTCCTCAATTTTTTACTATAACAGACAATAGTTATTATTTATTGACGTTAACTTTGCAGACCTCTGTTTTGTGCTTGTGAAGATATCGCTTCTGGGAGAAAGTTCTGCCACAACGCGGACACAAGAAACTTTTACCCACCACCGTATGGGTCAACATGTGTGAACGAAGATTGGAGCGATCAGCGAAGGCCTTCTGGCATGCTGGCTGTGGACATAGATAAGGCCTCTCGCCTGTGTGAGTCCTCATATGCCCCTTGAGCAACCAGGAGCGAGTGAACAGGCGACAGCATATTGGACACATGTTGTCCAGCCGAGTCGGCTTAGTGCTGACGCTGACCCCACTGCCTGTGCTGCCAGTAACAGCGCTCAATGTGTTGACGGCAATTGCTTGAGTGCTGGCAATTTCACAGAACGGGTATGTGGTGGCAAGGGATGAATTTGAACAGGTATCGACGATGCTTTTGTTGGAGTTTTCATTAAAAGGTATAGCAAGAGCAGTGTTAAGGGTGCTATTGTGATGCGGAATTTTTCCTGAGTGGATTGAGTAATTTTTGCAAGTGGTGCTTCCATTAATAGCTTTAAGACCCTTCGAACAGCCGGGGGTTTCCTCAAGGCGAGGCGGAACGTCAAAGAACAAGAATTCACCATTAATCCTTGTATTGGACGCACAAACTGTATTACGTGTGGTAACTTCTAGGTTTGGCGTTACAGGTGCAAAACTTGTATGCTGTTTAGGTCTCTTTGGTCGCACACGATTGTAACCGTGATCCTTGGAGCTGTAGCAATTATATAAGGCTGTAACAGACCCCACATTGTTTTTATCAGGGCTGGTACCAAGTTTATAAATAGTAGAGGCATTAAACAAAGACTTTTTTGGAGCTGGGCTTAAATTTTGTAAGAGTGGGGAGAGAAAGTTGGAGTTGTTTTTATGAGCTGCAGATGAATTAATGGAATCCTGTAATCGGAATGTGTTGCCTGCAGATACAGAGGGTGACCTCGCTACACTGCTGAGAAGGTCAAATGCTGGCGTTGAGAACTGCTGGTGCTCCTTAAGGAAAAGCAGAGTGGTAGGAGTACAAGCAGAGACTGCACTTGTAACCAATGTATTAGTTCCTTCATTGGTCAATGAGGATGAGCTGGCGAAACTTGTTCCTGCATAATTCAATGGTGCTGAGCTGACGAAATGTGGCACCGGAAATTGGTACGCTGAGGTAAACATTATTTTTTCGGAAATTAACTTTTCGGAGTCGCTCAACGTTTTCTTCTGAAATACTGGAGACTTTCTTTGATGTGCAAAATCTTTATCGGAAATATCATTCCTAGAATGCTGTATGAAAAATGCTGGCAGCTGAGACTTTCCATCTCCACAGAGATTGGGCAACATTCCGCGGCTATGCGTAACAGTCGGGGTTGCGGTTGGTGTGTTGAAACTCGTAGACGGAGAAAGAAACACTAAAGCTTGGCCAGCTGTTGACTGAAGAGGACTGAACAATGTTGGAGTCAAATGGTGATGCTTGGGGCCATCTGGAGTCTGGGATGAAGAGCTTGTTTTATTTGTACGCTGTTTGGGGCTGACAGCTGCTAAAGTGGCGGGATCTGCGATAGCAGTGCTAAAATAAAATGGCTTGACTGCAGAATGATTCTCGTATGGTGCAATGTAAGTATTTGAGAACGGCAAAATTGACGGAATGGAATGAAATCTATGTGCTTTATTAGATACATCGTTGTTTACTTCAATTTTACAAGAATGGTCGTATATGGTAGCTCTCATTTTATCGTTAGCTGCATCTTTGAAATGAATTGGAGCTGTCGTTTTGTTTTTTGTTCCTGGTGGTGAAAATGCAGTCCCTTCTGAACATATTTTGTCATCAGGCTCAAATGGCATCTGTTTGTTGCCGTTGTCTTTTGAAATACCGCTTATAGTTGAATAAGTCTCTTTGGTGGCTGCATATGGCACACGGCTAAAAATCGATTGATTGCTATGAGTATTCGGCAGACTATAAGTGGTTTCTTTAACATTGGTCTGTTCCGAAATTTCGCATGCTGTGAGAAACACAGGGATATGGTTTCCAAGAGTTGCTACCATAATTTGATTCTTATGCAACGATTGAAAAGCTGAAATGTTCCCTTGTTTCTTTAGTCTTGGCTTAGCTCGAGACTTTGTTGCCGCAGAAGTTTTGTTGCCCAAAACTGTACAGTTGCAAGTCATAGAACCTGTGGCAGCGCAAAATGTCTCAGAGCATGCCAGTCTCTTTTCTACTTTTGTCGGGATACTATAAACAAATGCTTTATTTCCACTATCATATGATGCAGACGTTGCTAACTTATCTGCTGATCGTATGCTATTTTTATCGAAGGAGGTTCTTATATTTTCAGTAGTGGTAACATTCCACAATCTTGGGGACCCCTGCTGGATATGAGACTTACATTTTGCGCTATTTTTTCTAGAGGGGTTTCTGATTTGTAACTGATAGTCATTATTGTCTTGGTTTCTCTCTGATTTTCGTTTTTCTTGATCAGTTAGAGCCTCTAAGTTCTGCGATATCTCACAGCCCTCTTCTTTCGATACACCGTGAATGGCGTCAATTCTCTTCTTGCTGATTGCTAAAGAGATAGACTTACCATCATTGAACATTAAAAAGTCTTGATACCCATCACATGAAGAAGTAATATTTTCGCAATCTACAGCATTAGTATCAGCATATCCAGGTGTTGATCTTTTCGAACCTGTCATGGGCAAATAGCGACCAATCTTTGAATCAGATAAGCACATGGCCGTTGAAACTACTGAAGTAAGAGAAGTTTTGCTTGAACTATGTGTCTTGTGAAGAGGGAGGCAAGCAGAGCATTCAGAACAGTTTTGACATAGTGCAGTAAGCGTCAAATTTCCACAGCAGAAACTACTCGTTTCACCAGCAGTGACGGTCGTAATCGTCTTGAGACCGCGGTCACTTTCAGAAGTTTTTTCTTGGACTATGGCTAATGGAAGATTTTTACTCCGATTACCATTTCCTAGGGTTCGGCTCGATTGGTATTTTTCTTCTGGCCAAATGACAAAACAAGGCGTGTTTGTCGAGGCGTTAAGATTCTTAGATTCCTTTTTCTGAGTGGGTATGTTGCCGTTGTCCGTAAATGCGCGACTCTCTTGGTGCTTACATTCGTCATCAACAGCACATTGGTTTTTCATAGAACTATTCTTCGCGTGGAAATTGTGTTTATACAATAAATGAGACCATTTATTTCTCATCTTAAAGGTTTTATTCATATCATGAACTTTACTCCATTCTTTGGATTCTGGCTTTGTGTAAGGAAGTTTATTTATTTGGTTTTCGAGAATCATAACGTTTTCTTCAATTGTCAATGGTCTTCCATGATTCTGCGGATTCGTGCATCCTGCAAAAAAAAAAAAGAGAGAGAAATATTGTAATGTCACAACAGCTTACCTAATTTCTCATTAATTTTGGCGAATAATTTCAGTATATTTAATGTGCTCACGACAAACAACTTTTAAAATAAAGGAAATTTAAAAAGATAATGCTGTCCTATTTCGACAAACATGTACATACGCAATATGTTTTTTAGCTACTTTATTGAAAAGAATTATTAGTTGGAATTTTAAAAGTTTTTTTTTAGTATGAAAACTATTTTTCTGCTGAAACTGATGCCTTTTAAAAAAATAGGCCTACTGACGAAATTTAGTTTATTTTTTTTTTCGTTTTGCCGCTATGAGATAAATCTATTACAAAAACTGATATTTACGTATATGAAAATAAATAATCTAGAGTAAGTATATCACGATTTTGATTCTCTCTGGTGTGTGTGTGTGTGTGTGTGTGAGTATATGTTTTGATTTTTTTTTCTTCTTTTTATGCATATATTTCTATTGTTATTAAAATAAAGTTATTATTTCTATCATAATTACATTTTTTCACTATTCCCTCTCGTACTTTGATGTGTCAGTGTCTGAGTGTGCGTGTGTGCGATTGTGTGTTTGTTTGTTTTATAGTGTAATACTTTCTATATAATTTCCATTTATCAATATTTATAGTTAAATGTGTGATATTCCATTTTCATTTAAAATATATTTTAATCAACGTTGATTATGTAAATTCTATGTGTTTCATAGGAGCTCTTCTGTTTGGGCGTGCGCTTTGATGCACCGCTGATTAGATAAGCTTCTCTAGAATGTGAAATGTTTCCCTTTTGATTTTGCAAGTACGTGTCGCATTGTTCATCTAACTTGAGACTGCATACATTTTTGGATTAACAATGTCGAAATGTTGGTAACATGTGGCCGTAAATGTGGGCCCCGAACGTGCCGTAATAATTTTACTCATAAAAAAAGCGCCTTCAAGGCAGGTGAAAAAAGAAAAAAAAATTCAAGGGAAATGAACAGAGGAAAACAAGTTAATTCTTAAATCTGCTTATAAGTTCGGTAAGATTTTAAATATTTTTCTTTTATTACCTTTACTGCAAGTACTCTTGCCTAAAATGAGCTGGTTGTTTGGTACCGAAAGCATACTTTCAGGTCTGTGCTTTTCAGGGGCGTTTGCAAGATATGGCGCCAAAGATTGCTCATGTGTTTGTGCCTTACTGCAGAAAAAGAAACTGAAATACTTCAGTGAGTGTGTATAGTTACAATATTCAAGGCGATATAAGTGGAAGAAATCAATGTGAAACTTTATAATCGTATTGGTTATCAGCGCCAACATATCTCGCTTTCATCCAGTAGATCTATTTTTTGGCTACAGATAAAAAAATTTTAATTCATAATAATTCAATACCATGTCTATACTGTTTGGGTATTATGCTTTCTAATAATTCCATTTTTGTCTTATATAGAGTGTTTTACGGTGTGAGGTTGAATTAGCAAGACAAAAATACGTAAGCAACTTTGCAGACATAGCTTTGCTCTATTTCAAAGAAATGATACTAAACCCAAACATCTATCTAAATAACCAATCGGTAAGTAAGATGCCGACTGGATTGAAGTAACTATGCAATTATTAGAAATCTATAGACAGCAGGACTGGCAGCTGTTCAAAATAACGATAAAATCTCTTGTCTTTGTCTTTCAATGCTTGTCAAAAATGCAGCTATTCATATACTGCACCTAATCATGAGCCAAGAAGCACTCTTTTTGCTCTTGCTTCAGATTGGCCGCTGCAAGACTATTTTCATATTTTCACAGTGTTAATTCATCATTTTCTCAGTGTTTGTTCAACATTGTGAGTCATTCAAATGAACATAAGATAGCCCCAACAGCAAATGGAGTTTAAATTTAGAAGTTTGTAATGTGATTTAACCTTGTTTTTTTATATTATGATAATCGAAATATTGTGAAAAAAAAACGCATGGAGATTAATTTATGTCTGGATCTTTCACATTATTCTCGATTCTCTCTCTCTCTCTCTCTCTCTCTCTCTCTCTCTCTCTCTCTCTCTCTCTCTCTCTCTCTCTCTCTCTCTATCTATCTATCTATCTATCTATCTATCTATCTATCTATCTATCTATCTATCTATCTATCTATCTATTATCTCTCGTTCTCTTCCTCCTCCTCATTTTCCTTCTCCTGCCCCTCCTCCCTTCCCGTCCGAAACAGACTTACAGGTAATGAAGAATACAGAAACAATACAAGTCAAACATATTCTTCCACTTGCATTAGTACTGATTGGCTTGCAGCTTGTCGTTGTGTTTTTCTTCCATTTGTGCTTGTTTGACTTTTTTGAGCTGCCGAAGATCTCATTCGTGTCATCTGCAACACAAACAAAAGATACAAGTTACAACAGAATAATCTATAACAATGGAATGAAGACGTACAATAACAATTTATGTAGGTTACTTTTCAAAAAAAAATTTTTATATTTTTTTGGCGGTCCAAAGTAACAGCTTCATCAAACATTATAATCTTTTTGTAAAAGTCACAAGTCCTAATTCACTATAAAAAGTGTTTCGCCCCATTACTCTCAGAAAAAAAAAAAGATATTTTTTTATTTTATTATCTCCAGGGAGAGATTTTGGTTTCGTTTTTGAATATCCTCGTCAAATTTTGCACAAAAAACTGTATACACCATTTTACGACGATCACATTGCGTCTACCATCGAGCTAGTCAGCTTCCTTTCCAAACAGGCAATTTTTATTTTCTTAATTTGGTTTGTTTTGCAGTGAACAAAAACGATCTTAGCTGCAGCACCATGCGGCAAAAACAAGGATTTGAAACAGTAACTTCTGCTCCAAGGTGATCTCAGTCTATCAGACCCTCCGTCAGGCCAGGGCGTCAGTTCAGGGCTCGAACTAACAAAAGTGTCCTGCAGATATCAGATAGGTTCGCTATCCACTTCGCTAGTAACAATCCCCAAAGGTAGAAGATACACCGAAGCCTTCTAAAGGCAAAAAAAAAAAAAGCTTTGCAACGATGAAAATATTTTCTTTTTTTTTTTTTTTTTAAAGATTACCTGTTTTGGGGAGTGGGAGTGTGAATAATAAAGGTTACTGACAGAGAAATTTGAAAAATAATTTCTATAAAGGAATTGGGCAGTTGGAGGAGAAAAGAG
>BLXT01003755.1:225554-237064 GCA_019648995.1 Plakobranchus ocellatus | reverse complement strand
AACTTTGGTGTATTTCATAAGATTTGTCTGAAACTTGCCATGAAGTTTAAACTTAGTAATATCTTGCTTTTCACGTACATTTTTGGAACCATATATATAAATATTTTTTTATAAATATTTATTGATCCAAAAATTTGATACTATAGGCTTTTCCCAAAAGTTGGTCCATGAAATGGGGAAATGGAGGTGAGAAAATAATACAAACAAAATCCATTTCAAAATATGCGTACCATGTAAAGAAATAACTCAACTTTACAATTTTAAAAGGAAAAAGATAAAATATATCACCTTTGAAAAAATTTTTAAAGATTATGTTCACTATTTCAACCAGTCCCAGACATAACAATTCACAACAAAATCTTTCTCTATTGCCTAAAGTGCACAAATTTCTGAATGTGGATATGTTTGTTTGGTTGAGAAAACACTTTCTATTAAATATAGGCAAAGTATGAAGGGTTTTCACTCAATTGCTTTGGCAGGAAAAGTATAATCATGTTGTGATGCGTTATGTCTGGGGCAGTGCAGTGCAAAAAAAGTTACAATTTTTCAATAATTTACTGAATATTTTATTGAAAAGCCCTTAAACCTCATCTTGTGTTTAGATAAATCTACCATATACAATTATAACCGTTTTGACTCATTGCTTTTCAGGGAAATAAGAAAAAATATCAGTGCTCGGACATAACATTCATGACAAAAATTAGGGGTTAGAAGAACACACATACTTAAGAAATAAGTTACAATTTGACACGCAGCTTTTATTTATGCAACATATTGTGATCTGCCACGTTTAAGAATATTTCGAAAGGTTCCAATTGACATTTTTCAAGGAAAATCTTTGATCAACCAAAACACAAAAAATTTTTTAAAAAAAGAAAAGAAAAAACTAACAGCAGCGTAAAAAATAAAGCTAAAAAAAAAAATTATTGGTTTCAGACATAATCTTACTTAATAGGGCTTTGACAGTAGACGGACATTAAGTTTTACAATGCAGTTTCCCGAACATAAGAAACTTCACAACAATAGATTTAGTATTTGAAGATTGCAATGGCTCATTTTTTGATGTTTTGGTTTTCAAATATGAAATTAAATTCTGCACTGAATTGAGCGATGCAAAAGTTTACGATTATGTGAAAATGAGAAAAACTTGTATGATTAGCGAACTTAACAGATTCACGACAATCAACAAATGAATAAAATTCTGCCGAATTTCTCCACTAAAATATCTCTTCTAAAAAAAATATAGCCTTCTCAGTATGATTAAAAAAAAATATTTCTAGAATAAAATGTCTTTCATGCTAAATAAAATAATGAGAACTTGAGATTTTTGACTGTGTTTTTAGACCTAACATCTTCTCAACAAGAGTTTTATGTCAGCTAGATCTACATTTAATTAGCTGGTATTTTATTATTAACAAATAAATCCTCCTCATTTTTTGCACTAGGCTAATCATTACCACCAAGACCGTCCCATATCGCCAGTATTGGTGTATTTGAGTTGAAAATAGGGTTAATATAATATTATAATATTCATAAAGGGAAAGATGGCTCCCTCATGTGTCTACTTTTTTTATTGAGAAAAGACGACTTTTCCACATAAAACATCAAACGTTACTGAAATGTGTCACATGATACAGCTCAAAGTATCTCCTTGACCATTTTTCTACATGGAAACAGTTTTGATTCATACTAAAACAAGAACTGTATGCATATTTTTTGTATTGAAAAGACCATAGGATGTGATAGACGAACTCTTGGGAATGCCTCATATATATTTCAAAAATTTCATGAAAATTTCCCTTTTCTGTCTAACCGCAAAAGCTTACATGAAAACCTTCAAATTTAGCATAAAAAAATATTCCCGTTTAGAAAAAGTTGATATCTTATTTAATTCCCAAGTTATAAGACTTAATAAGTTATGTTTATATCCAAGATGGCCGACATTTTTTTCTTTGCCATGCTAACAGTAATTGAAAAAAAAGTCACTTTAGTTGTTTATATCACCTTTTGGGGCTTATATATAACAATTAAACCATTTGTTAAGATATCATTTAAGAAATAAAGAAAATCACCCTTGAGTGCTGCACTTGCCCTTAAATTACCATAACACCCGGTATTCCCCCCCCAACTAAAATTTGCAATTAGCATACACTTATTATGTATGGGACAGAGCCTATTTGTTTTTATAGTTTCTCCCACAAGAGAGCTCCACCAGCAGTTTGCTAGTTCTACTTTCATTTGTTCTTTACTGCATGAGAATCACTTGAATTGAAGACGATGATATATCCCTGTTGATGTGGAAGAAGGATTTGTATGCACAATCTGATAGGGATGGTCAATTTTTATTTTTTTCTGCCAATTTCTGGATATAAAAGTTTGACAGGTTATAATTATAGGAAAAGAAAGCTTGTTCATTTCTCCATACTGTGATTAATTGTGGAATTATTTTTTTTTTTACCAAAATTTGAATTAACACAATTTTTTTAAAGATAAAACCTGATGCAAAAAAATATAGAGTTGAGCTCCTAACCTTGGTAATTTGAAATAGGAAATTCTAAGCGGGCCTGGTAATTGAAGGGGTTAAAAAAGTCCAAATCTAAAGGCAGGAGCCAGCGGTCTAGAATTACCAGATGGCATCGCCGATAGGTCTTTCTGGGCGGATGCGCCACCCCCAAGCGCATTACTAAACTACTTAAATATCGCTGATGTTATGCGCCGAAAGTGGGCACACCCGCCGCGAACGTTAGTTAAGCCTTTTGTTTTGTTTCGTGCGGAGTTTCCCGAAGATCGGTCGGTAACCTTTTGAATTATCGGGAGGGGAAGAGAGGGGTAGATCTGAAACCAGTTTCAGTTTCTATCTTTGTTGTTGCGAGCATCATGGCTTGCGCCAATCGCAACTCTGACTCTGAATTTGAAGTAGATTTAGATCTAAGTGACAATGGTGATCCTGAATATGTTGTAGAAACGTCGGATACTGATTCTGACAAACCAGCAGCAGTGGTTTCTAAACAAATTGGATCTAAATCTATCTCTAAGGCGACCACTTCTTCTTCTAGACCTAGACCTAAATCTAAATCTACAGCTCAGACATTTTTCGGAAACACTAAATTTTGCTACTTTATAAAAAATCATTTTTAAAAAATTAACAACTTATTGTTTAACAGTAAACTGTTCCTAAATATTTGTATCTTGAAGTTTCTTTTGTCAAAAGATCAAAGCAAAGAAATGAAAATTGTAATTTTTGTTAATTTTTGAAAATACCCCAAAATTGCCAGTCTGGGGGGAAAGGGAACCGGTTTTGGGGCCAGTCTCAAGTGAGTTATGGAATTTTATCAAAATTTTCAAAAAACTGTCCTTAACATAAATTTGGCACCACTAACTTAGCCACCTATAGCACAGTTTCATACTTGATGAATGTGTAACTCTCCATCTTCTTGACTCATTGAATCTTCATCACTGCCACCACTTAAGTCTCCTATGTGACTGCCTATGTTGACATATGAGGGTGGAGCTTTGCCTCTGAAAGCTTTCACTGTGAGAGGCATGCCTCGTTGTCGTCTTCTCCATGCAGTGCGACATTTGGAATCAATATTTTGTTTTATTCTGTGCCAGTCACTCTCTGTAATGCTGAAGCGGTGAATCAGGTGACCTGAAAAACATTGAAATAAACAAAGCATATGCAGCAAAATATCAAAAACCTTAGGTCAAGTTCCATTGATTTTTTGTGATCATGGGCAAGTTCAAATTTTACCAGGCAAAGTAAAATTATTTTTTAAAAGAGACATACTTCATATTATTCATTGTGCAGGTCAGCTCAATTCAACACACACACACACAAAATGGGATGAATACCTCAATTAAAGATAGTGATCTGCCAAGTCAATACTGAATCATGTGATATGAAATCAGAAAATTGAGAAAAGAGAAAAAAAAAAGGATATCACACATAATGCTTAAATATCAATCTAGAAATGGGTCATTAAAAAAAGGAAAGCGGCTAATAATTTTGAATGAATCATAATAAGTAGGCAACAGTTATTTTCTTTGCTCTGTTTGTTCTTAAATAAGGGAACCCCATAAAGAGAAAGAAAGCAACTAAAAACTCAAGACTTACAACGTATTCCATATATCATAAGTGGATCTAATTGTTTTTTTCCATGTTTTCCTTGCCCTGAGAGATTTGAAGCAGCCTGGGTATCACGATCAAACAAGTAGTCCAGTAAAGTAAGAGCCATTTTTTCAGGGGTGCGGCAGTTTGAATGTACATGTAGAAGGTCACTGAATGAATGAAGAAAAGAAAATAACAAATCAGAAAAATTCATGCAACTTTCAGGCAGATTATCAAAAAAGGGAAAAACACATGCTTGCAATATTTATCAGCATCTTAGTATTCTATGTTTTGCTATCAGCATCATTTTTAATGTCTAAAATTGGAGACGTCATGGGAAACAACTGGGTATAAGTAGCTATAATAAACATTGTGATTACAGTACCTTGGTGTTATGGGAACTCTTACTCTCATCTCTGGATTATGTTCATCTCCCAACCATGTTCCACTAGGGAAATCCTCTGTAAGCAAAAAAGCATCAAAAACTGATAGTTCTTTACAAAAGACAGATTCTTTATCTTACTACCAAAAGGCTACTAAATTTATCTTTTTTTTCGTCAAAAATTGTACACATGCAAAGATTCTCAGGCAATACTTTTCACAAGGGTGCTCAAATTTTCCTTTGAAAAACGAGAAAAATTTATCATAGAATGAACGGCATATTTGAATGAGCAAAACTTTTACTAAGACACTCCACTGGTTTAATATTTTCAGTAGAATGTAGCAGGTTTTTTTCCCCAAGTATTTAATCTTTTCAATTTTCTATGGATACTTTGCTTTAGATCAAATTATTGACACTTTCTGCACTTAACATCTTAAGTACTTATAAAACAGCCCCTGGATGGCCTGAGTGCGAATGTAAAAAATAGTGAGTTGCAGAGAGGTTTGGGTGACTTGTGGCATGCATTGAAAAGTACAGTAGGATATCTTAAAATGAAAGCCCTCCTCATCAGGAAAACAATGAACCACAAAGAATTAACTTAAATTGTAGTAGAAACTTCATTTTTACTGTGCATATTTTGGTATTTTTTTAACGGTTTTTTAAAAATACCATGCATTTCCTATTTTCGGAAAGCGTTCCCAGACAGCAGACACCCATTGTCACGAACACCAGAAATAAAAGGTAGATAATACCTCTGATTTGAGGCGTTGAGTTCTTTAGATCTATATAGATCTAGCTGAGAATAATGGAACGCTAGAGATTGTGTGGAAAATCGTAAAAAACTGAGTTTATTTATCTCAACAGCAGGAAATCAAATCAAACAATATTCACATAGGCCGTCGGCAAAAAAAAAAAACTGGATCCTGCTCTATGAATCTGCGTAATCGCTATACAATGATCTCGCTGCAATCTCTGTGATCTCTGTGAACTCTGTGTGATCTCTACGAACTCTCTGCGTACTCTGTGTGATATCTATGAACTCTCTGCGTGCTCTGTGTGATACTTTCACCAATCTTCTCCCAGAATTTATACTTTTTTCCAAAAGAAAACTCTACAAATTTCTGGAAATCTATCTCATAATGCAAGCGTAGAATGTTCGAAAATATAGATCTAGAACGTTACATCATAATCCTAAAATAAAAGCAAAGCATTTTTCGAGAAGACATAAGGGAAATCCTTGGGCTAAAAATAGAACATGAGTCACGCTCATTTACGTAATGAATTCTCGTTCGCTTTGCATAAATAAACTTCCCTTAACTGGGTCATTCTAGAATTCTCGAGTTGACATGCATTTAATAGCAAGCCCTAAGTCTAGTTTTGTTACACCCATAAAAAGCAAGATCTAGAAAATCTATAATCTGAGCAAAATATTACATTTGGAAATAAATTTTGTCATCAAAAATTAAAAATCGTTTTATTGAAACTGGTTCTTTAGTCTAATTATCTAAATCCATCTCACTCCGAATCATGAATTGAAAGTTCACCTTCATGGGTCGTTCGCGTGTGAGCAGAGTAGATCTAGAATTACAGAAACCTGATATGACGATTTATTGCCCTATCATCGTAACTAGACCTAGATTTTTCACTCAAAATTCAAATGTACATTCTAGAAGGAAATTTCAACCTCGGTCACCTCCTAGAGTCTCTAGATCTAGATTCTAAATCTAGATCTAGATCTAAAGTTTGAGATTGGATGGGCACTTAGGTTTGGGGGACAAGATTTTATGTTGAACAAAACTAATATTCTCAAAACTATTGGGAATGGAAATAATTTTTATTTTCATCATTTGATTCCAGCTCATATGGCTCAACATCGCTCTCTTCAGCAAACTCAAAAGTATCATATACATTTCCCCATGATTCCGCTATTGTTTTGGTTAGAAACGAGTTCAGAATGACAGATCGAGCCGTTCGGAGGTATCATCTTCAATCCTTTATTTTGAATATTAAAAATAGCAGAAACGCGGCAAATCGGGTATCACCGTAAAGCTTGGAAACTCACGAAAACAACCGAGAAAACCGGAAGTTTCTTAACGTACTTTAAAAAATTCACAAAGTCATACCAAACATACTCTACATCAGGGCCCGTGCGCTAAAAATAGCATATCGATACCATTCGACACCAGGGCCCGGTGAGTTAATGGTTGGACAGAAGGGAAGCTGGGGAGGGAGATGGGGTGTAAGCGGGAATCGCACACAATCAAGGGGTGCTTGAATCAATGCCCTGTTATTTATTGTAAGACTGGATCTTCAGCCTATCCTGCTTTTCACCATATTCACAGTTTTTAACATTCAACCAACCTAAATTATTTTACTGGGAAAATAACTCCATCACTTGAGCCCCTTGTCCACCTATAAAGCTCTCTCATACCCAAAATTTGTTTAAACGAAATGATTTCGAAGGGTCCCAAAATTTTGGTTTGAGAGATTCTACTGAATTTTACTTAGCCATGACGCAGTTTGATGTAAAAAAAATATTAAAACCAAACACTTTTTGAACACTAGATAGCTCATTTTTTTTATTGTTTCATTTGTTGGCAGGTCTGTAAAAGGGAAGCTAGCTTCAAGGTAATTTTCACCCAGACAATTAAGTTCTTAGATGTAAGAGACAAAAAAAAAATTGTTGCAGAAGAAGAGCATATTCTTAGAAGGAGCATACTGCAATATGAGATAATACTTACCTTCTGTGTTCAAAGTAATCAGAGTAACATTGGGTCCCAGATTTGATATAGGATTGTCCAAGGAAGACATTTCCCCTAAAAGTTCAAAACATAAGAAACACTAAAATCAGGCTTGTAATAAGAGAGCTAACTGAGAAATATCAATCAGATGCATAAGTTACAAAACCTGTGACAATTTCTCCACCACAAACAAGGTCATGCAACAACTAAATTGAAGCCATTTTTATCTGTGGTGTACATACTGATCTCAAAGCATGTCTTCTGTAAATTAAGGATCACACAAGACAAACCTAAAGTCTAGCTTAGAGTTATCTATCTCTGTTTATATGAATAAATATAATTTGTTTTTATCTTTTATTAATCAATTCAACAGCACTTTGAAAAGTATTCCATATTTCAAACACAGGTCAGTGAACCCTCTCTATAAAAACACATGTTCCTTTAGATCACTGTCACCACTGCTGGAGCAGCAACCTACACTACGCAAGATGATTTTGCCAATCAGCATAGCAAAGATGTCAGTTGAGTTCTTTTGTATGGACAGAAAGATTTTAATAACTTTTATTGTTGAAATAGAGAGGAAGGAAAAAGCACACATCATACTTGGGTGATCAACTGCAATACAGAAGATCAGCTATTAATGGTTTACCAATTTCTGCAAACTGCAAAACTATGTTCTATGAATCTCTAAATGGATTTTGAACTAGAACTTCATAAAAACCAGCTCTATTTTAAAGAGAGAAAAAAAAACAAATAGCGAAGGAAATAACATGTAAACTTTATTTTTTTAAATATTTAAAACATACTGAAAAGTAAAAACATATCAATAGTTGTATAATGATAAAAGGAGTCTAGGACAAGAAAACACAGGAAAAAGTGAAAAAGAAAAAAGAAATGCTGGAAGACATATCCAAAGTGCTTAAAGTTAAATAACCAACTGTGACTACATAATGTTCTATAAAAATTATTTCAAGCCTGGTTTTTACCATTTGGTTCACCAGGCTCTGTTTTAGTCTGTGGTAAACCAACAATCACAGCTCTGTGAAAAAAATCACACAAAATATTTTTAAAGATAATCAACATTTTGTCTTTAGTTCACAAAAAAAAGGGGCAAAATCGAGTTCAATTGTCTATTATTTCAGAGCAAAACTGTCGATCAACCCTCATATGTAACAGTCTTGTTTGAGGAGTTCTTACAGACACGCATATTTTTGTAACATTTTATTGCAGCATTCCTTTGTGTGTTTACATAAAAATAGTCTAATGCACAAAAATTTACTATTTTTCAAAGTTTATGCACTAGCTACATGCAATACACAGGATATATGAATTAATAAAGCCTATGAAACATAAATCTTTAAGCTAATCTTTTTGGAACCTAGAGTGAATTACTTTATAACACCCAAACCTTTGTTTAGAGATGCATCTTCGTACACAAGTGTCCGTTTCATTTCTTAATTTAATGCTTTGAAGCAACATTATCATGATACATGAAACTAATTGGTCACAATAAGGAATCATAGATCTGGCCAACAGACTTTAAAACCTGTCTGGGCATTGTGGGGAAATCTTTTAATGGTCACGAAATTTACCCTAACTGTTCAGATTTTACAAAGAATGTTTTTAAATTCTCTGCCATGCCTGGTCTATGAATTTTTTTGAAGTTTAACATCTAAATAGCCATGACCAGAGAAAAATGGCTGAAAGTGTCAATATTTAGTTCATTTAAAAAAAAAAAAAAATGGTATACGCAACAAGCCATAATTCAGTCCTTTAATGAACTCTATACCTCAAAGATTATTTCTAAAAACTAAATAATGTAAAAATGTAAACCCCGATTAAGTCAATCTGATCAAAATATTATCACATAGTTTTTTAACCACAGATAGTTTCAAATGCTTATTTATTTGTCTAACTTTCTCGTTTGATTTTTGTCCAAAATTCTGCTTTTTGTTAGTAATGAGAGTATTAATGAGACTTAGGATGAATCGGAGTAAAAAAGCCATCATGTGGTTCGTTTTTTTTTTTTAGTTGTTATAAGTCCTTGTTTAAATGGCTAAGATATATTGAGTTTATTGTAAAATTTAATTTATAATAACATACCCTTTCCTAGAGGCTGTAGCTGCCAATCCACTATTTGTAGAAACTGATCTAGACCAAGTCATTAGCTGATCCATCTTTTCTTCAAGAGACTTTGTTTTTACAGATAACAGATCTATCTTGGCATCCATGCTATCTAAACGTAAACAAATGGCCTTGTTGATGTTGAAGAGAATTTGCTGTTGAAAATAAAGCAAATAACCATGAGTGTTGTTTTCAGAGTATCATTTTGAACTTACAAATTTATTGATGGAAACAAGAAATCAACAAGTAAAAAAACATTATTCATCACAGAAAAAAATAAACATTGGGCACAATGGAAAAGACAAGTCACTTAGAAATGTGTCCCCTGGCCCACATTTTTTGTGACATGCCCTCATTAAGACAATGATTGTACAGAATAATAAATATGTCACAAAGTGGCAGTATTCTAAAATTTTGGTCCTAAAAGACCCATGCACTTTGAAAACAAAATGTTCCCAAAATTTATAAGTGTGACATGTTTGGCTTTTCCATTGTGCCCTTTATATGCATAGCCTGAAATTTTGTAACAGAATTGTGGCAGCAGGAGTTTATTTATGAAGGAAAACAATAGATACATGACAAAAGCTTGAGAACTGATCTAATGAGTAAAAGAAAAAGTAAAAATAAGATTCCATTTCTAATTTTTTTTTAAATAATAAATGAGAGAGCCTTTAATTTTGGGTTATTTTCTTCTTCTTTAGGTGCCTTGTCTGGAACAGATGTTGGTGATCATGTTCCTCCACTCAAAACTATTCTCAGTTAATCTCATAAAGTTGTTGTTGCTACCCTTGCCCATGAATTATGACTTTCAATAAAAGTTTTCTCTGTCTGCCTCTACTGCGTTTACCTTAAATCTTTCCAGTGATTGCTAAGTGTTCTACACCCTTATGTCGCCCTATAGTTGCCTCTGACTTATGGTTTTAAAAATGATCACTCAAGATTAGCCTCTTTTAGTACCAAATATTGGACTTTTTTTCATCCATGATATAATTAACATTCTTCTGATAAACCACATCTCTTCTGCTTCCAGTTTTATATGAAATTCACATTTCATTGCTCTTGGTGTTTTAGGCAGGACTTTAAAAACAGATTTACAAAGATCTTCTGGAATTGAACCACTATCACATATTGCATTTAAACGCTTTGTCGTTAGATCTACTCCTAAATTATCTAATGCTGTAATTATTTCTATTGGTGTGTCACCTGGCCCTGTGGCTTTTCCATTTTTGTTTTCTTCATTGCTCTGTCCCCGCGGAAAGTTATGCAAAAAAGTGGAAAAGTTGAGCTTCAATTTAAAAATAAGTAGTTAATGAAACAAGCTTTTTTCTCACAAAGCAATGGATGTAAATCTTACTCTATGTCACTTTCCCTCCACTAGATTCTAGATAAACAAAACCAGGCATAGTTTGTCAAAATTGGCCGACAATTAAAAAAGTTATAAAAAATTGACACTTTTTGGAATGGTATTTATGCTGCTTTACCTACCAAAACTTCACAGATAATATTATGCCATACATCAGCAGCTTCAATTCAACATTTAGATTCAGAGCCTAGACTTTACTCACTGTAAAAGTTACACATTAAAAGACTTTGCTGCTGGCAATCACACTGATTTCTCCATTAACAGTTTATATCAATGGTCACCTTTAAGAATACACAGATACCGTTGGCCTACAGTTATTAAATCCAGATAGAGATTTTGCAGACATGGGTTGGACTTTTTTGGAGATCTAGAATCTTGATTTAATTTAAACCTTGGTTTCATAAATTAAGACAATTTAAGATATCAACCTAAAAAAAGGTGTGGCTGGGACAAGCTACTTAGATACACTCGGTATCTCTATGGCTAGACGAGATTAACCCATAGTTTACTAGGCCTGTACGAGAAGCTGAACTCAGATTACTAAGGTGGGGGAGATAACTCTAAAAAATTTTAGGACTAGTTTTAAAAGAAATGCTATAACTGTCTCACTTTCATCAATAAAATCATGAAAAAAGTTGTTTTAGATAGAAAAATGTTTACCCTTTCCAGACATATATGATGATACATGTTTTTTACACATATACACATAAAAAAAATATCAAACTCAAATTTTTATGAAATAAACTATAATTTTTACCTCAAAATGTGGTTTTTTGCTGTTTTTTTCAATTG
>BLXT01003755.1:107409-140232 GCA_019648995.1 Plakobranchus ocellatus | reverse complement strand
AAAAAAACATAGGAAGACTAATGACCTGTATCACATCATTTTCAATGATGAGAAAGACTTCACTTTAGAAGTTGCACACAATCATCAAAATAAATTTGTGTATGGCTAACCAAATCCACTATACTATCTAACCTCAAGATTTTCACACAAAGTTGTGGTTTCTGCCGGTATGCTTAGAATAGAAAAGCAGATATTCACTTTCTAGACACTAACAGAACAAAAAAAAATTCTGAAGTTTGTGTCAGTCTGCTTGAAGAAAACTCTTGCCAGATTGTAAGCATCTGTATCCTGAAAATGACTGCATTTTTTAACAAGATGGTGCAAAATTCCATTCTAGTTTCTCCACACAAGCATATCTTCAGAATAATACACCAGATTTACTTTAAAAAAAAAGGAAGAAAATGACTGGCCCCTGCAATCACCCAATTTAAATCCAATGGACTACTCAATTTGGGATTCCTTGTATGAAAAAAGTATTCTGTGGTAGACAAGCAAAATTCCAAGAGATTAGTTGAAATGAAAAATTCAAGAGTGCTGGAATCAGATTACCAGTTAATAAATCAGAAAATCCATCACTCAGAGTGAAAAAGAGACTCAAGGCTGTCCTTGAGCAAGATGGATTGACCACAGTTGGCTTTGGCTGGAAATAATTTTTGCATTGTGATATTACAGTTTTGCTATGTCTGTCCCTAAACTCAAGCTTTCCCAGAACCTGCAAACAGAAATCAGTGAAATTTTACATAAACACTTAATTCCAATTAGAATAATGCTAGGTGAGAACCCCATAAACATACAAACTGTAACACAAAGTTATCTACCCCTGAAATTGGGCATATTTTTTCTGCCTCACCTGATATCTGTTTTTCAAGCAGTTCATTTCTCATGCAGACATTAGGTATAGGTAGCAGCAGTTTTCCTTTACACACAATATTTTTCCTTTAAATAGTCTTCTTTTAGAAATTTTTTTGGTTTGCATCAATTGCCACTTGCAAAACAATTATACTATTATTTCAGGGTGAATATCAACCTTTAGGTGATCCTAATGCCAGCAAGGATATGCCAGAAACATATGTTGTGCAACGATACATTGACAACCCTTACCTTATTGGTGGTCGCAAGTTTGACATTAGAATATATGTCCTTGTTGTCTCTGTAAGTTGGAGTAGTAGGCCAATGTCACATTCTAGATTTTTATTTTATTCCTCCCTAAGTAGGCTAGAAGTTTTTATTTTTCAATTCTCCCAATTTTCATTCCCAAACTTATTATCATTTTGTGTTTCTACTTAGAATTACAACCAAAAATTTAAAAAACGAAATAGCTATCTATTGAATAATATATTAAAGCATTGTTTTTCAGCATAGACTTTCATAACTCTTGCTAAGGACATGTTTATATAAAAACGAAATTAAACAAATTCTTATAACATTGTGGACGCAAAATCAGAAGAAGGATGAGGAGAAACTGAAATAGACAGTGAATGATGTTTACTATCAATTAAATATTCCTTAAATATTACATTCAAAAAATCAGGAAGTACAAATACTCTTATGCTTTTGATATTTTAGTATAATGTTAAATACAGAATAATGATATTGTGACCTGTTCTAATAGCCTCGCAATTTAAAGGCTCCAATATTTTTTTAAAATCTTATAATTGGCTCTAAATTGTTTCCTCTTTGTTTTCATCCCAAATATATATGTTATATTCATAATACGGTGTGGAAACTAAACAAGTAACCAATAATTAGTTTGTTTCACTTATCTCTTATTCCATAATTAGCTCCAAACTGAAAATAATGTGCATAAATTGATAAACTCATTTGAGTTTTTTTTTTAATTGATTAAAAAAACAACCAAAGAAACAAGAAAATATGTTTCTTTCCCACTAATTTTGTGATGTACTTATCTTTGATAAAGTAATTACTGTAGATTACCTCATAGCCATACTAAAAAATTTTCATTTCTACTAGTGTAGAACAGTAACATTAAAATTAAGTTTCATTCAATTTCAGTTTAATCCTCTTAAAGTGTGGCTGTACCGAGGAGGCTTTGCTCGGTTTTCTAATACTAGATTCTCAATGGACTCTATTGAGGACACATGTATCCTTATTTTAATCTTCTTTTTATTGCTTTACTCTCTTACAAATTACAAACTTTGTCTCTTTTCATTCTGTGCATTATAATGATTTCAAATAAGTTTGTTTTCTAATATTCAATAAAATAATGTCTGTCGGAGTCTTAGTGAGTTCGAGTCTCTATTTAGCTCTTTTGAGAATAAAAATGTTTTTTCCTTCTTTTGACTACTTTTGTAAAAGCTCAAAATTACAGTATATCAATCTAGTTTTCACCCTTACAAAGCTTCATTAAATGTAGTCTCTGGCTTATTCACTACTACAAAATGATTAAAGTGTAACATCTGATCATTCAGACCGGTCCTCAGACATATATCTCAATTTTTTTATTGACATTTCAACACCTTGGAATTGTTACTAACAATTTATCAGAAACAGCAAATGTATCACAATTTTCTTCTACAGTTGTGATCAGTAATAAGTTTGATAAAATTAGTAGTCAAAGTCTTATTATCTCTTTTGCAAGAACGAATTCTAATTTCAAACCCTCTTTTTCCGATATAGTGATGCTACCTTTGATAAATGAAATGAGATTTAGCCAAATACTAAACAGTTTGCTCTTTGCTAAGATACAATCATGTTCAGCTGTTTATCTCAATTGAAATTTGAGATTTCTTTTGCAAAAGAATGTTTACTTTATCAAATTGAATTTTTTTTTTAAATTACGTTTTAGTTTTCCTAAGGGCTCTGCAAAAGAAGAGCCAGTCTAGGCATTAAAACAAGAGACACTAATTTTGCTTCGATTTAATTCTACTAGTAGCTAGTAATTTTTTTGGTGTCTCTCCCCCTCCCTCCCCACTCTCTTTCTCTGTCTGTCTGTCTGTCTCTCTCTCTCTCTCTCTCTCTTTCTCTCTCTCTTTCTCTCTCTCTCTTTCTCTCTCTCTTACTATCAGCCTTTGATTACGACATGAAACAGCTTTTTGATACCTTTTCTCTCGAATGAAAAATTCTCATGGCTATATTAACTGAGTATTTAATTTTATGCAATCTAAATACTTCAAAATATATGCTTGCATAGCAGCACCAGACTTTAGATTTGTCTATTGCTCCAAGACAAGGTAACCTATTTTTCAGAATAAGGTTTATTAAATTTTTATTACATTTCCAAAATCTCAGTTTTTGCCCGTTTCTTTTTTCTTTTCTTATTTCAGGTATAAATAGAGAAATAAGATCACTGTGATTTGAAATGAAAATTTACGACTTGTGTACATATGCATCCTTATAAAAAAAATTTAGACATACACCTGACAAATGTAGCTGTACAGAAGACATCACCAGACTTTGACCCTGAGAAAGGATGCAAATGGTCAGCCCAACAGTTAAGAAAGTTCCTTACAGCTAAGCATGGACATGAACTGGCAAGTAAAATCATACATCTTCTCTTTCAATGCTTGAATGAAAATGTTATAGATTCCTGTTTTTTTGTTTTTTTTGTTAAATCTTAAAGAAAAGCACATTCGACCAATATTGAAGTAGCTTATATTGATATTCTGCATTTAAACTATATTTAGATTTGCCTTTTACCTTTTCAATAGTGCTTTTTAAAATTTCTTCTTTGTATGTAAATTAAATTTCACCACAAATTCACGTTCACCTTTTTCTATATCCTCAAGCTTTTGTTCTCGCAACAGATGTAAACTTTTTAGATTGTGTTTCTAGTTCTTGTTGTGTTTTTGTGCACAAGGTAAAAAATTATCCACCTTTTATTTCTTCTCTGATGTTGATTCCATCATGCAGCTCAGCAGACTTAAAAAACTTCTTCTTGTGAGGTTGTAAGCAAATTTGCTGGGATAGGGTCACCCTGTCTTATTCCTTTAAGTATTGAAAATTAGTCTGAGGTCTATGTGGTTATCTGGGTGGATTTGTGCTCTTATGTTTATTTATATTTTTTTCCTGTAGTGTAATGTAATTCTCAATTATATTAATCTTCCTTACTGCATGGAATATTGCAAGCTATCCAATTGAGTTAAATGTCTTTTCATAAAGCGGTAGATGGTATTCTTTGGATTTTTCTGTCAGTTTATTAAGATTTTATATGTAGCTTGAAGTTAAGAGCCTTTTCAGAATCCTGCTTGCTTTTTCTGTTGATATGAACTTTCTTTCAATCTTGGTTTGGATGCTTTACATGGATAGTTTGTGTGTGTGGGTCAGAGGACTGATGGATCTGTAGTTTTTGTTTGCTCTAGAGTCATATCTTTTACAAAATTTAGATCTTTGCTTTGATTTTGTAATTTGGATGTTTTATTTTGCTCAGGTTCTTGTTCAGGGTCCCAGTTTAAGCACATCGTATGATATGCCAGGAGCTTTCTTCTTTTTCATTTTTTCATAGCTCAAAATATTTCCTGCTTGGTGAATGGTATAGTGTGTTATCTATGTCTGATCTAGTCATTGCAGGTTCCGGGGCTTTTCTTCCTATTGTTTGTTGCTTTTCTTAGTTTTCCTTTAAGTCAGTATTCTCTTATGAATTCTCAGGAAAAGTTTAAAAGAGATCCTTCAAGAAATCCTCCTTGAGACCTTACTCACGATTATTCAGCTCAAGGAAAAAAAAAATGTTCTTAGACATTCTCTAATTATTGATGGTACATAATGTTTAATACAATGTACAGGCCAGAGAAGAGAATGAAAGAAAGAATTAACATAAAATCTATCATCCCTTTTATGACATGATATGTAGAATACAATGCATATGTCCTGATTTAAAAAAAATTATTTCATAAAATTTTTTATTACATATTGCAGTATATGTATCTATTGATATAGCCATGTCCCCCTAAATGAAATACTGATGAATACAATTTCTGATATTTTGAAGTATTTGCAGCTTTCTTATTTGAATTACTTTTTTTATTCTCTTTAATTAAGCTTACAAAAGTGGTAAAACTCAGCAGTTCAAGTACAGAAAAATCACTGCATTTTGAACATTGTCTTTACATCTAGTTCCAACTAACTATGAGCGATTGCTTTTTAATAGGATTATAATTTCATAGCAGTACATTAGTTTTCAGCAATGTAAAACTTTTTGATCTGCTCAGTGCAACAAAACATCACAAATAAAATAAAAGATTTAACAAGATATGCAATAATCTGAATTTTTTCTTTTAATTTTAGGATAAAAATTTGCATTATTCTATATAGAGTTGTGTATAGAATTAGTGGCAATTTATCAATAAGGGAACTTTTGTAAAGATTTTATTTCACAAAGTTTTCTTTTTATTTCGTTTTATATCTCAAACGCAATTTACAAATGGAAAATGTATGATAACACCACTTATCATTATGCAATAATCTGAATTTTTTCTTTTAATTTTATGATAAAAATTTGCATTATGGAGTTGTGTATAGAATTAGTGGCAACTTATGAATAAGGGAACTTTTGTAAAGATTTTTCTTTTTTCACTATGTTTTCTTTTTATTTCGTTCTATATTTCAGATGCTTACAAATGGAAAATGTATGATAACACCACTTATCACTGTTATTAAATTTTGCTCAATTTTTTTTGTTTTTTGTTTAAACCTTCAGGTAAAACAACTGAACTTAGCTATTGACAACATAATAATCAAAAGCTTACAGAGTGTCCAAAAAATTATCATCAATGATAAACATTGCTTTGAAGTTTATGGATATGATGTTCTCTTGGATGACACACTTAAACCGTGAGTAGATCTTTTAAATGAATGAGTTATCTCTACAAAATGAGATGTTTAAAATAGGAGCATAATAATTGTAATGACTCCAAAATTATTTCAGGCTCCCATTCTCTCATAATACATAGGCTAATCTAACAGTTTTTATGCCATTCAAATCAATGGCAGGGATCTGTCTAGACATGTTTTTCCCTGAAAATTTCTCAGCACACAGATTCACTGTTATCTTTTATAAATTCTATTCAAATGTATTTTTGCAAAAGAAATCAATGAACCTGATGGTAAAAAGAAGTTAGGAATATGAGAAACTACAAAAGATTTTAACAAGTTGAAAGTGTTTAGAAAACCTATACTGTGAAAGAAATTATTGAATAAGAGGCTGAAAAGATATTTAAAAAGGATATATTATAAGAAACTATAAAAGATTTGAACAAGTGAAAATGTCAAAAAACCTATTGTACCAAAATTTAAAAAAAATCTGTTCTCATAAGTTAATCTATTTCAAGAAAAATTTTCAGAACCTCCAACATTGTCATATTAGCTGACTTTGTCATCTGCATTGAACTGATAGATCAAAAGGTCCACTGAAATTTTTTTTAAATGCCTGTACAAATTAAGTAAATAATATACTTTATTACCATATAATTATAATTCATCTACAATTACTAGTTTAAGTTTATAGTGACATTTGAAGGTGTTTGCTTTTTTTTTTTTTTAATTGCAAGTTGGTCATGATATAAATGTTTTTCATTCTATGTTTGTTTTGGGCTGAGACATGAATTCAGCTTTATCTTCCAAAGTCAAACTAGACACTTATCATATATAATAATGACCTCTGAGGAATATGACAGGAAAATTGTCTGTAAATGCAATGCATTTTTACATGAATCTTTGCAGTTGGTTGATAGAAATCAATGCATCACCATCCTTAACAGCCAGTGGAAAGGAGGACTATGATCTCAAATGTGGACTCTTAAATGATGTTCTCAATGTGCTTGATCTGGAAAACAGGCATGTAGTAGGCATTCAAAATTTATTGATAATTATTAAACGTGTATTGCTAAATAAAGGCTTTATAATTGTCTCAGAATCCTATATTTAACTTTGGTGTGGCTTTAATCTCAGATATTCTCATGAAGATGCATGTTGTCATAACTGCAGGGGGTACCTATAATGAAAACATTGAATATAATGTTTTCTTGAATATAATGTTTTCATTTCGAAAAATATTTTCTTTCTTAAAAGCAACAATAAATGGAAAAAATATGAATCACACATAATTTGATGTCTTTTATACTTGTTTTATTTACTAACCAATCAATATGCTTCACTTTGTGTTTTAAAAATACACTTTTATATTTTTTTTGTTAAAACCAAGTTAAAATATTATTTTACACTCAAGCCAATAATTATTTTAGTTTTTAACAAGTTCATATTTCAGACTTTTTGAAAGTTACACTAAGAGAATTGCAAAATTTTAAAAGTATTGTAAATTTAAAGATAGGGATGAATGGAATTGACAGTAAAACATTCCTGAATCAAAACATGAGGCCAGATTTTAAAAGAGAACTAGGTAGATCTATCAACTTTTTTTATTGCTTTGATAAATTTCTCATGACAAGCCAAACCGTTTTGTGCAGCAATCCTATAAAATGAATCGGTTTGAAGATTTACACGAGTGTATGAGTGAAATTGAATCAAATATTTCATTTAGTAAAAATCACTATTTTATACCCATAATTTTTATAGCATGTTTAAAAGTGGTTATGCATATGCCCTAGAAATGAGTTCTAATTAGTCTGATTTCACATATACAATTTTGAAAATAGATAAGCTACATTTTAAAAATTGTTATTTGCTCTTAAAAATGCTTTTTTGAAATAAGGTAAAAAACCTATACCTTGGCTGATAATCACCCTAGCTCTTTCCAGTTTTCACTTTTCCAAAGCTCACAAAGAGATCTTTCGGCTTTTTCAATAACTCAAAAATTATGCAAAACGTGATTTTTGATCATTTGGACTGGCCTCAAGACATTTATAGAGAAATGAGTGATTTTTACCAGTCTTGTTTAGGATTTTCATTTAAAGTCTATCTTGTAGATAGCAATTTCACTCAGTTGTGTGTTTGTGATGCACATTAAGTCCACAGAATATAGGTTTGTCTGTGTTCTAATAACTGAAATATTGTTAAAAAAACAACAAAAAACAGCTTGTAAATGTTATGATGTTATGTGTGTCTGAACTGTCTCTTTTCATCCCAGACTCAGTGGCAAAGAGAAACGGGTGGGAGGCTGGGACTTACTCTGGGATGATGGTCCTGTTTTTACAGAGGAGATGACCCAGGATACAGGACTTCCTCCTTATGTGCATGCCAACTCTTTCCTAGGTTAGTGCAAATATAGTCTAAAAAAAATTGATGATTTATAAGACTCACAGATAAGACCAATAGAGCTAGTTCTACAAAAGTCATAATACTGGTACAGTTAGAGAGTCAACAAATAAAGCTTAGTTGTGATTAATACTGAAATAATGTCTCTTTCACTTTATCTGATACTAGAAAAAACGAACTGAATAAAAACTTTGTTTAATAAAAACTGTGCTGGAAATATTGGGATTATTGCAATTTGTAAACATTAGAAAATTCTTTTTTGTCAGGATTTTGATAAACAGTAATGCACTTGACAATTTCAGTAGACAAAATAATTGTTAGGCATTAATTGAATTTTGCATAGGTGGCAATGTTGAGTGATTCATTTTTCCCCCCATTATTTCTGATGTTTACGTGCGCAAAATGTTTATCAATTTCAAAGGCTTTTCTTTTGTTTGATTAGGATGTGAGAACCAGCGGAAAGAACATTTGAGAGAAATGTACACTTTGGCACAGACAGCCAAGAAAGGATAGAACCTAGAGCACTGAAGCTCAACCTTTGCTTCATTTGACAATTTGTTATTTATGAATAAAACTTTAGAAAGTTCTTTAAATATATGTACTGATTGCATCTTGCTTCAGTGATTATCAGTATTATTTACGGCAGCCTCACAAATGAGCCTAGTTGTAGTCTTGGCTGATTTAGGCAAGCTAAACAGCAGTAAAACTGGTGTTTGGGTGCAAGTTGAGGGGTCTGTTTATAAATAGCTGAAAAATTGCTTCCCCTTTCATTCAAATGCTTCGTTTTACATGGGACATTTAAGACTGCAATTATACTCATCTTGCAAATAAAAACTAATAAATAATTTTTTTTTTTAATATTGCTCAAATTTAATGTATTTAAACCTTTATTTACTAAAGTTTATGCTATTACTTGCCTACATACCATTCGGTGAGAGCTCAGAATATAAATGCAATGACTGTCTTTTATGTAATTTATATCTATAGACAGATTTAAAGCCTGTTTTAAAGCGTCACAACTCACAAAGTATATATATATATATATATGTATTTATGTTGAAACTAAAAAGAATGTTACTGTTACTACTTAAGGTTAAATTTGTTATTCATTTTTTTGTTTGTTTTACCCAGTATCGTTTGTATAAAATTTAGTGTCACAAAATTTGGAAGGAGGTGAGTACCTTCTATGTTAAAATAAAACCATTCAAAAATTGTTTATTGGGCCCCAAAGGTTAAAATAAATGCCTTGAGTCAGATGTGAGAAAAGTTTTTTTTTTTTTTTTTTGCCTTCATTAACTCTTTATGCTCGCAGCCCTTTTCCCCCTTTGGCCACACAACATTTCCACCATCGGTCACAGGCTCAAATGAGACTGTATCCTTATTTAGCTATGCGTTACCTACACTTTGATAACTTTTGACATAAGTAAGATACAGAGCTGAAATTGGTATCATTGGAAAGAAGAATAAATGTGCTTTACAGGTGTGTGATTTTTGTTATTGTACAATTTTTGTGAATTTAGCTACATAACATTGAAATTATATCACATTTTATACATCTTGACCTAGATTTTAGATCTAAATATGTCTAGATATAGACTAGATCTAATGATAGCAACGATTTCATAGCAAAACTAATCTATTTGAATAAAAACAAATCGATATCAGTAGCTAAAACACTGAAATTAGGATAATAATATACTGGATCTACAAGATTTCACATCACAGATAGAAAAAAAAGATTAGAGTGCTTTCAGCCCGCGCTTAGACTCAAAAAACACCAAAGTATAGGAAGAATGGTAGGAAAAGGAAGTAGGAAGATTAAACTTTTCGTACAATTAAAGTTTCGCTTTTATAAAAGTGGTTTGGATGCGATTATATTCTACAAAACCAAGCAACGCTGTGACCGTCGGTGCGACCAACTGTGTGTTGCGGAAGCAACGCTGGCACCGTTGGTCCGACTATTCATAACCTATTCAATCAACGGTGGCTCCGTTGGTGTGAGCATGAAGAGTTAAGATGTCTTTTCCTAAAAAATGAGAAATCCCATGTTGTCCAGAATCAACATAACACTAAAATAGTAATAACAAAGCAAGAAATCTTGGGACCTCTTGAATAAAAAGAAAATTTTAACTCTTTTATTTAAACCTTTAAATATAACAGGAATAGTGAGACCTAAAAAACCAACCTCATTAACAAGTGAGAAATTTTGCTCATTAGCAGGGTAAGCGTGAATAAGTTAACAGCACTTTCCTCAATGAACCCTACAGCTGAGCCTATTCAGATGATATACAGACTAGTCTACATTCTCTTGAGTAGAATATGCACTTTGGATAAATATGTTTAACTTTACCTAGTCAATGTGATGTAAGATTATGTTGAACACCACCAACTGCCTGCCTGGACCATAATTGAAGACGTAGACTTGAATTATTTCACTTTGCTTCTTGCTCAAGACGTCTACCGATATTGGCACTATCCATTTAGCTAAGAGTTCTCTTTTCTTTCAGCCTCATTTGTTTAGCTGCCTCTTGTGTTGCCCTGCCCCAAAATTTCACCTGGCATTCTTCTAATCTTATCCTCATGTCCACTTACACTTGCCTCTATCGTGCCTTTTCTCAGCTTTTTCTCAGGCCTTAAACAAAAAACTGTTCACAGTATTGGGAGGGAGTAGGCAAATGTAAGCTAATCACAAGTTCTTGACAACATGCAAATTGTTACCAATTGTAAAAAACATGGGGGACACCTAGTGCTTGCTTGCCTAAATAGTGGGCCAAAGCTACCAAACAAATTACAGTTTTTTTAATTTCTGATTGGATGAAACTTTGATCCACACAGACTACAGTCCTGTGATTGGATGGAATTTGGACTGGCATCAAACCAAGCTTCCCTTCTCTTCAATTATTTTAACCCAACAGCTAGTTTATTTCAAATACTGATTTGGAGGCTACAATACTAAATGAGGAGTATTGCAGTCAATGTATAGGTTTCTATAACTTACACCTTGTTCACTAGTGTGCTACTGCTAAACTACGGCGACTATGGTCCACATTCACTACAGCTCCATTCAATAAAAAAAAAAAATCAGATATATTTGGCAACAATGACAGCCCTTTAATAATGTGATAATTTGATGCAAACGAGTTCTTGCTGTTAACAAATTTTACTGTAGTCATTGCCATTGCAAAGCTGACAGAAAAAAATGCTTCACCATGTAAGCTGTTCGTAAATGTCAAGAGGTGACATATTTTATGAATTTTAAATCTGACTTTTGAAAAGGGTATGTTATAATCCACACTTTGTTCGCCTACTCTTTTATTTTTACCCCATCTTAAACACATTCAATAGCCCAATACATGGCTCAGCTTTGAAAAGATCAGCAAACACTACAAAGCAGACTATGTCTATTATTAGACCATGTATGATAAAAAATCCTTATTTGGAATCTTTAAGAGCTAATATTTTTATTGCCTGTATGTGCCAATTTTATGCAATTTTTAAATGTTTTACAGAAACACATATCTATATGAGTGTTTGTATATAAAAAATAATGCAAGAATGTCATTAATTTTTATCTCTTTTTTGAATATTTGCTCAGGTCACATAATGTTTCATTCAATGTACATGAAACATCTCCCAAAACACCCATTTGTATTGTGAGACTAAAGCCTCTCTTACAGTTCAGCCATGATAAAATTACATAAGCTGCTCTCTTCAACTGTGTGCAGGTTTGAGGTAGGCTACCATGGCCGATATATTAATACATGTATAGTTCTCTTTCACATTGCATAATAAAGATGGTCTCCAGCATGTTTGTTAACTTTAATATACCTGAAATTATACTCATTTTACCTATTGCAAACCAAATCCAATGAACAATTTGTGAAAATTTAAATCATATCATCATCAATGTATTAAAAAAGCTCTAGTGCCTTTTGTGTTATCTACCTGTGTGCCTCTTATTTGTAAGTGTACTTCAATTCTAATGGCAACAGAACGGGGTAAAATAATGGCACAATTCATTTTCAGTTTTTCTAAGGTATTATGGAAAAACTAAGATTTTTCCTCTCTTTAGGAGACATTTCTGGCTTGAAAGAAAATGGAGGAAATCTCACAATTTTAATGGCAGATTCTAGAAATCAACTTTAAAACTTTTAGATACTGCTTTTAGAAAGCAAAAAGAATAGGCTTGTCTTTGCATTTGGGAACAAAAAAACAACAAAATGCATGATCATTTCAAAGAAATCCTTGAACCCCAAATGCAATTCGTTAGCAAAGGTGAAAAAATCAAACAAGTTATAAAATTAAATTATTTTGGCTACCTGATAAAATCAGATGGTAGTTGCACAAGTAAAATAAGCAAGTATACATTCCAAAAAATGAAGAAACCAAAGTGACAAACACAGACATAAGTATGGACACCAAAACATGCTGGTAATGAAAACATATGTATGGTCAGTACTATATATGAAAGTGTGTGATGGGCAATAAACATGGAATCTGAGAGAAAACTGGAAGCAGTAGAGATGTGGTTTATCAGAGTGATTAGGATATCATGAAAAAAGCCTAATGTATCAGTACAGAAAGAAGCTCAACTTGAGAGATCATGAAGCAGAGACAACTGCAATTTCAGAGACACATTTGCTGTCACAAGGGTTTAGAATCACTCGAAAAATCAAAGGCAAATGCAGTAAAGGTAGCCAGAGAATAACTTATATTGAGAACAATTTTGAGTGGAGGAACATTATCACAAATTTTCGGTCTAGACAGGGCACCAAAAGAGGAAAGATACCAATATTCAGTTGATCGATTCAAATTCTGAGAAAATTTATGGGTACATTTCTATTATATGAACATCATCTGATAGTTTTTAGGTTCTTAAAGTGAATTTTACTCGAAGTCTGTTTTATGTTGGCCCATGATGATATGCATATATCCTGAACATCAACACCCCCTCCCCCCCTAAAAAAGAAAAAAAAAAAATTATTCTATGACAAATCTTTCAAAGTTTCACACTTGTAGGTCCGCTTATATTTTTAGGATGCAAAGAGGCTCCTCACCTTTGAAACAGTTGAAGGAAAGGAAAGATGGGAGATAGGCAGAATAAAAACTTAAAATAAGAGACTATTTTGAAAGGAATTTAAACAAGAGACTCTTTCACACTTAGACTATGTCTTTTGATATAGCCCACTAACTTTTTCTTTTATTAACATAATATTGTAGTTCCTTTCATGTTAATCTAGGTTGCACCATGAAGTATTTTTTTAAATGTATCATTCAGTCAGAGCATTATGAAAAACAAGAGAGGAAAATTACTTTTTTTTTGTTGATATCAGACTTGTAATAATGGAAAAAAGCAGTATGTACAACTTCTGTTGCCACTGATTCCAGTGTTTTAAGTATCTATTGCAAGAAACTGTATGATTTCAAAATTATTGTAACAAAAAATAAAAATACATGTAATTAAGTAAGTTTCTAAATCATGTTTATGCTATTGCTCTACATTTCTGTGTTAAAATTTTAGACCATGCCCAAGGCCAGCAAGTCACATGTCTTGTTCTTTTCCAGGTGCTACAGTAAACCCTCAAATTCAACAAGATCTTCAACAAAGGATAATGAAGTCCAATAATTTTCTTTTTGTGTTCAACCTGAGTAAAACACCTTGGATTCAACAGGTGTCAGTTATCATATCATTTCTTATAAAATATAATTATATAGTGTCACTACAACATGTGATGTTTTGCACCAGAAACGTTTTAAAAATTGTTACAGTTGAATAAGTCTTCACTTTCCTCAATGGCGTAAGCATTTTATATCATATTCTGTTTTCTTTAGGGGCTGAGTTAAATGCATTATTCTCTTGATGTAAATTTCTTCTGAAAAATGGGTCATGTTTTGTTATAACACAAGGCTTTGTATACTTTTTTATTAAAATAAATACATGTGCATTTTGTTATGATTAATTCAAAGCCCTTTGAATGCTTTGTCCTTTTACAGGAAAATTTATAATTACGTGTTCCATTTATTTTAGTAATGTTTCATATGATGCTTAAATTTTTTACTTGTGCGAATTCTACTCCTTCTACTCATTGATCCAAGCGCGCAGCATTATGAAATGCTTCTCCAGACTTTGGTTGAAAAATTGTATAGCTTTTTATTTAACGCTGCCATTAAATTTATACCATGAGAAATGAGGAGACCCTCCGATCCTTAATGGGCTGAGCAGTGAATAGAACTTTTATATTGTATAATGATGTGAAAACTATTACATCAAGACAATTAATCATCATTTAAGAGGATAGCAAACAGGCCTTTTTTCTTTTTTACATAAAAACTTTCAATTTATGAGAGCGAATTTCATCTTGTGTTGTTGAAAACAGTCCAGTGGAGTTGGATGTTGCGCAAATGAAGAAAAGGCATTTGAAGGTTTCTTTCCTCCTAAAAAATGCTTTTTTGAGAAGGGCACTTTATGAGTGCCCTGTATTAACCACCCAGCTCATAAAAAAGACTTTTGGATTGTTTCATTCTAAATGTTCTCATTTTCTTTGGTCTGAGGACATATAATATTGGATTTTGCGAACTTGTTTGAAACAATTAAGGACAATTAACAAAAAATTAAAGACTAATTTACTTTATTTCATATTTCATTTCATAATGCATGCGCTTCAAGAACAACAGGCATGAGTCTTTAAATTTGAAAAAATATATTTTCATCAATTTATTTATCTTTATTTTATTTCTTAACATAAACACATGCAAAAAAAAACCTCACTAAAAACTAAAAGACAATCAGTGTATGAGATATGTTTACCTTTTCTTAGATGAAATTAACAATGAGAAAAAAATACAAGGAAAAAATTTCTTTTTGAATTTAAATTATGTGGGGCAAATGCACAAAATGAATTGCAGATCTAAATAACGAGTTAAAATAAAAAAATTGCATATTAAAGAAGTAAAAATTACCATTGTTTTATCAGCAAATTATATATAACAGAGAGAGCAATTTCTGTAAAATATATTTTAAAAATGGCTTATTTTTCTATGTGGGAAACATTTACCATTTGAGATCAAATATATAACTCTATTTTTAATTTATTTGGTGGAACTTTAATACATTACTTAATTTATATATATCACATATTTAGGTATAGAAATTGGTTTAACAAGAAGATTGAATATTTACATTAATAACAAGGTCAAAAGAAGTGAACAGCACAAGGCAAGCAACGTGGTTCTTAAACAAAACAAAATACTGTCAGTGTCACTCTGAGTTTCACAACACATTATGTAACTTGCATCTGACTTTTAGATTTTCTTTAAATATATGCATATACAACTGTTGTTTTGAAACATAACAACAAAAAAAAGTATCAATGTACATGTATTACCCAAATAGCTCGGTGAATTAAAAATTGCAGACTTGTCAAACATCCTCTATAACCAAGTAAGGTTCTCAGAGAATAAACAAGCACAGATATGGTTAAAATGATAAGATATTAGTTGTTGTCTAAAAGCATCTCTGCCTATACTGCTTTCAAACAATACAAAATGCAGCTAAAGAGGCAAAAATAATAGGTTCCAGAGTATCAATCCTAAACATATAATCTTCACTTTGCTTTGTTATCAGCTCAGACAATGGGTTTGTTGATCTCTACTGTTTTCACTAGACCTTGATGACTCCTAACTTTAGTAACAATAAATGTTGGTGCGTAGCACCCTTTTCTTTTGTTCAAATTAAATACATTTATATGAATTGGGACCAGTCTCAATGAGTCATATGATGTATGTAAGGATTTTGAGAAAGAAATAAGCTTTTAATTTTTACCCTGTTTTATAAACATTTCAGGAAGAAAATATTACCAGTAAGGCTTGAATCTTGGAACAGAATTTGTATCTCTATCCAGATTTCACTAAAATAAACGCCACAATATACAATATCAGGGTTACAGTGTAAAAAAAAAAAGACACCAAAGTGAAGCCAAAAAGTTTCACAAAATGTTTGTGACAAAAAAAAGTACTCCAATTTTTCTTTTATGCCAAGTGAGGGGTTTGTAAGTTGAAAAAGCATTAATACAAAGACAGTTGTTTCCCCTTCCTTGAGCAACAAGGAAGGCCAATCACCAGCTGCTACCCAGCCAGGCACCCCTTATCAGTGTCTGCTCAGCAAGTGTTCCCTGTAAGCTTGTGGATCTCTGAGGCTAAGTGAAAAACTGATAAAAATGTCAGAATCTGGTTGGGCTGATACAGCTGAATAAAAACTTTGCTGAAAATGCCCAGTTTTGTGACTTCAAAGAATCTGTCTGCAAATTATAGAAAGTCTGCTCCGTAGCACAAACCAAAGCTAATTCTGGTATGACGCATGAATCTGCCCTGACCTTGGCTATACCCTGAAGGCTTTTTGTGTTTGTTGTTTCAGCGATGTTAACAGAGAAACTTACTAACTGTGCCATTATTTTGTGTCTTGGCCTTCAATAAAATTCCAAGAAAATTAATTTAAAATACATGTTCAGCAGGTCTTTTTAAAACAGACAGAATCACTCAAGCCAAATCTGCTTCCCAAAAAATTAAATCACTTTTAGCCAACAAGAATCTTTCAATAAAAACTAGGATGTAGGCACTTCAGTGGAACCAATCCTTATGCAAGGATGTGAGACATGGAAACCAACCAAGCAAATCCAAAAGAAACTGGAACCAGTGGAGATGTGGTTTTGAGAAGAATGCTAAGAAAATATCTAGACTGCAAAGAAGTCCAACATTGAAGTTCTAAGAGAGGCAGAGACTGAAAGATCATTAATCATCATGATGCACAGACGATAAGCAAAAATTGTCATAAAAAGAGAAGGTTTAGAACACCTTATCACAACAGGAATGCTGGATGGCAAGAGAAGCAGAGGAAGGCAAAGATACACGCTGCTGCTATCGATATATATTTTTTTTTAAGTCAGCGTGGGGATCCAATTTCGCAACCTCAATTTTTTTGTTTTGCCTGCACATAATATTTGACCATACATGTAGGATTTTAGGTCAAAATATATTTTTTTTCTTTCTTCCTAACATTGATACAATCTGAAGTTAAAAAAAGGGAACACCCTGGAATAGCTTAAAAAGACAGGGCTTACAAAATCAGTGGTCTAATGCTTGTTCTGCAAAGGCTCCGTTTATCGAAAGATGGATTATTTGCTAGCATAATTAGCACCACAGGATGGAAAGTTGGCCTTGACAAGAAGTGAGTTGATATTTGTAACCAAATAATGTAATCGGAAGCTTTAGATTGAAGAAAATAAGGAGTTATTGGGGGTATTATACACAAAGTTCATTATTCATCAAATTTCTTCCAGGAGCCCAGGGTTCAAAGGATTAAATATTGAAGTAGGCTTGTTCAAGCCCATTTAAATACGTAAACTGTAGTTCAAATTACCAATCTGCTTAATAAAAATGTAAGATAAATAACAGTCACATTCAAAGTAAATGAGTATTAATGAGTGAATCTTTGGGTGTGATATACTTTTTC
Source organism: Plakobranchus ocellatus (assembly GCA_019648995.1). Lineage (NCBI taxonomy): Eukaryota > Metazoa > Mollusca > Gastropoda > Plakobranchidae > Plakobranchus > Plakobranchus ocellatus. The sequence goes on along the minus strand of BLXT01003755.1, from coordinate 122,558 downwards.
TGTTGTCGTTGTAATTTATGGTTAAATAGTCATTTTTTTCATTGTCATGATTATTTTCTAATAAGCATATATGCTAAAAGGTGGATTACCTGTAGAATTTGGTAAAGATGTCTTGAAAGAAGCAGTTTTACTGGACATAGAAAATGAAATATGACGGGCCTAAAAATCAGATTGCAAATGAACAGATTTTTTTTTGTCAAAACTTTACTCCAAGGCAAAAGGAATGAAATTGCTCAGGACTTGATAATTCACACGACATAGGACAACTCCAAGCCAGCAAAAGGAACCTGTTTCAGGTGCTAATATCCTTCTATCAGTCATTTATCTTCTCAACTAAACTCCTGATGCTAAAAAAGTGTAACACCAGGGCCTATTTTTGTTTCTGATAACAGTGAAAGGTACAGCGTGGATGACCCATAAGTTACAGTAAAAGTAACAGAGATGGACCATGGTTGAGACCATGCATATATATAGAGCGTGGATGACCCATAAGTTCCAGTAAAAGTAACAGAGATGGACCATGGTTGAGGCCATGCATATATATAGAGCAATGGATTATACCTACTACCAGTATAACTTTGGATGTTACAAATCTACATGATCTGAGAGGTACAAACATTTTTTCTTTTTCTCTTTTTGTCAAAACCAAGAACTCCATGGTATAATCTATAATTTATGCTGTTCTTTTTATAATACTTTCTGCAGACAAAAAAAAAAGTTTTCAATTTTAGAATCATTTTTCTTCAGTTCAGCAATAAAACCGGCATATCTCAGAAAGCGTTCCAGATTAAATAAACAAATAAAAAGCAAAAAAGCCCCAGAAAAGTTATTGAATAATTATATATATACTTTAAATTATCAATCCTTAGAACTGTTTGGCTTACTTAAGTTAACCACTGGAGCTGAGTCAATCTATGTTAAAATAAATAAATAAATAGTAGTCCTGCTTGTATAGTGAACTGATTTTTTAAATATAAATGATGTCAAGACTTCGATGGCTGAACTTTTCTTGCTTTTCTCTCTTGAAACATTTTTATTCCCCTCTCAAAGTTCTCCATGTCAATACCATCAGGAACATGTACACAAGTCACACCTGAAAGCAAAATAATATGAACTTAAAGTGCTTTGAATCCAGTAGCCCTACTACAAACATCAATTATAAATTTCTTTCTATTTACAAATTCATATTTTGAATGCAACCTCTTAATCATGTTTAAAAAATGCCAATAATTGCATGTAACGTTTAAATTTGTTACCTTTAAGTTACAGTGTTAATGTAAGAAGGTAAACTACAGTACTTCATTCGTTCGTGATTTTATATGAAAAGCTATAGGTGTAACAAGCAACTGAAACAAAACAGCACAAATTATCAAAGTTCCTTGCTACCGACACAAACAACTTCACTAGCAGTTATGAATATAAGAGGCTCTGATAATCCTGATGTGATTTTCTGGACACAAACTCAAAACATGTAAAGATGTTTTGACAGCTTTGATCTTAATCTGAGGGATGCAAACTTTTTAATTGTTTGTCTCAGTCTTGATTATATAAGAAGGAGAGGGAGGAGGAGGAGGAGGAAGAAGGGAGGAGGAGGGGAAGGAGAAAGAGGAGGGGAGAGGAGGAGGAGGAAGAGGAGAAGGTGAAAAAATACTCCAACTTATTTTCTGAGAAAAAAAAAACAAAAACAAAAACAAAAAATTACGATGGTCTTTGTTTTTTTAATAAAGTTGATTTCAATGCGATAGCAACTTGAGCTTTATTAAATACAAATTCAATGCAATTCAGTTTAAATGAATTACAAAATGCTTTAAGGTTGTGCCATGTTTAAATATATACATAAAGTGGAATCCACTCAAATAAAATCCTGCTAAATTGAATTACCTCGTGTATGTAAAAAGTGTGTATTAATATTTATCTTGGCTAGATGATACACTTCCCAAGAAATTCAGATCAAATCGAATTCCTTTTTTATTTCATAATATGGAATTTGGAAAGAGGACAAAAACATAATTTTGGTCATTGTCATGAAAATTTTCTTACATTTTATGGCAAGCATACAACTAAAATGCTTTACGATATTGTACTGCAATTGCTGGTTTGGGTTCCTTTGTTTCAAATTTGTCACAGCATCAATAAATTTTAGGCTATACAACCAGCAATCAAAGCACTTCAGGAACCACCCCCATGCATAGAGAAAAAGTCCATGTCATTTAGAGGCAACCAAAATAAATATAAGTTTTGATCATCAGACAATATGGAATCATTTCAGAATTATCAGCAAATGAGATGACAAGCTCAAAGAGTTGATTGCATGGTGAAAAATTTACAATATGAATTTCCAACGAATGGGCCACAACTTACAAAAAAAATGTATTTCCTTGATCCTGAAAAATTGTTTAGTGTGAAATGGTAATCCCTTTGGGGTGGGGGAGCAAAAGGGAGGTGAGTCTTCTTTTTTCAATCACTGGGAATTTCCAAATTATCTGTTTTATGCAACTTATGCCTGGTCTTGACTGTAAGAACAGTTTCTCTTTAGAGAAGACAGCATTGTTTCACATTCTATATCAATAATTTGACTGAGCTAAGAGAAAACCATAAACATTCCTTTTTTATTATTTGGGAAATTGTTTGGTTATAATTAAGAGAATCAAGGCCAGTTTATTTTGGACTATGAGCTTGAATTAACAAGCTGAAGGAAAAAACATACTAACGTCTTGAGCACTTCAACTAGCTGAGGTTTCTACTGAATTATGAATGAATAAAAAAATAATTCCAGGTGCTAACTATCAGGCAAAAATTTGCAATTTATAAGAATTTATGTTTTTTCACTGAGCAGAGTAGTAAATAAGAAGGATAACGAGCAATCTTACCCAATGTGGACACATCATGTATGTTCCTATGTTCATCATCAAAGAAAATCATGTCCTCATATGGTATTCCGCTCTGCTGGTGTAACCTAGATATTTAAAAAAATATATATATATCTTTATGATGTCTTCAGAGTATTGTATCAATAATAATTTTTTTTTTAATTCTACAAAATTCTAAAGAGAAATTTAAAGAAGCTCAGCTTAATCAATAGTGAATGAAAAAGTAATTTTACATCCTCCACTGATGTAAGATTTAAGGCAATTGTGAATAGACCTCTTTCATAAATGAGTTTATTGTTGTGCTTACAGTGTAGTACCAGGGATATTTTAGTTGGAGACTGAATTGGGTCTGTTTCTTTGACCAGGTCACAAGACTGGGGGAGTTCCTGGCCCTGATATGCAGGTAGTCTATGCCCAGCCCCAGTGTTGCATTTACTTTTACAATTATCAATCATCAGTTTTGTTGCCTTGTTACTAGTACAGAAGAAATGCTTTTAAACATTTAGAACATGCTAAATAGAATGCGTTTAAAGTAAGATGGTCTTAAAACTGGCTCAGCATAAATTTTTTAATTAATAAATTGATTAAATTAATCAGTAATCAAATCTATGCTAAATAATAGATGGTTTTCCATCTTGTGGTAATGATTCAACATTAGCTTAATTTATCACTCCTAAAAGCTTGATACGATGGCAATTTAAATAAACCTGGTATAAGGCAAATCATACAATACACTTTTCTCAGGAGATTGTTTTAAAAATTTTGACTTTGGCTTTAACAAAATTATAGATAAAAGCCTATTTCTAAGTTAAAGCTAATTTTACTTCATGGAACTCATCAGCACTATAAAGCAACATCCCATTTTTGCAGAGATGTGATGTACTTAATGAGTCAGATTGAGAGAAAGAACAAATTTCATTTCTTTTCCACTGTGTGCTTCCCTTTTGTTGATTGCAAGGTTGAGAAAAATAAATTCTTGACCTTAAGACTAATTGTATTGATCAATAAAAACAGTAACCAAAGGCAATATGCCAGTAAAATTGATGTTTATCTTTTCCATTATTGTATATCAGCAATCAAGGGAAAAGACAAGAAATGAACAACTTGCTAAGAGGCAAAAAGTTTGATATGAGATAAAACATTCACTCTTTTTATTTACTACGTTAAAAAAACAGAATTTTTAAGAATATTACTATAAAAGCTTTACTGTCAAATGTATCTAAAACCAATATCGACAGGCAGCAAAGTTAATTTATGTTTTTATGGTTGAAATGTGGTAAAAGGGTTAGTTTGCTGAGGCATGGCCTGAGATAACTGTGCATGTAAGTGACCGCAAGTTTGTCTTCCCCCAAAGTTGTGTTTTCTTACATTTTGTTTGGGTGCTGGCAAGCAATTGCATTTGTACATTTTTCTTATTTGACATCTGATCTGGGACTGAACAAATACAAATTGCTTTTTTCGTGTTTTCCTCAGGCTTTTGAGTCCAGATAGCAATTAAATGAATGTAGAATCTTTATCCTAATCAGTGGAGTCCCTCGACTACTTTTCAGTGGAGCATTTTTTATGAGGAGCCTTAATTTGTACACTTGATATCAATTTTAGTAGGAATTTCTATCTCCAAATTTGTAATTACTAACCAAACCCATTGCTGATTTTCATTATTTCAATCAAAGATAATCTGAAGAAAACAAAAGTTGCGCACCAAACATTTAATGCTGTTTTTTTCTTCTTAGCTTTGACTTGCAGCATACAAAGTTCCAGAACATTATATATTGTTATTAAAATGTCTACCTGCATATTTTGTTTCGCAAGCTTAATAAGGTTTAAATAGGGTTATAAAATGTCCTTTTGTAAATCCATAAAACAACTTCAGAATTTTCAAATATGCCCGCATAAAATGGCATGATCTAGAGTAACATATCTATATTTTTGTGGATTTACTTGATGCCCCACAAAAATTTGTACAGGCATTACACATTTGAGCTTGGTCCCATTATAATAAGATGATCAGGTGTGCCAATTTTCTTGTTCCAGTCTTTAAGAGGATTTTAAAAAGGATAGCTGATCATAGGGGGACAGTGTTTTGGTTGCATGAGTTTTGACAACTGATCAAAATAGATGGAACATTCACATGATGGCAGGCTATTACTGGAGCCTTCAGCATGAATGTACTGGGAAGCCACATTCCTGGAAATTTCACAGTAAAAGCTAATCCCTTTCCTAATGTAAATAAGCATAATTAGCATGTTTTGACTTCTCACTTGTGTAGTAGATTGGACTTTTAAAACCAATATATTGATTTCAGTATATATCATTGGTGAACGGGAGGTATCTCAGTGCAAAAACACTAGACCCGATAAACAAAAAAAAAAAATCCGACATCATATTTGGAATGATTGACCCAATTTACTCCTAAACAGGTCTCAAACTGATGCACCCACAAAAAAAAATAAATTTTAATCCACAGCATATCATTGGTTATATAATTAAAGTAAAAAAAAATTCAATTACTTCTTCTTTTTTTTCTTCTCACCTTTGTGCCTATTTATTTTTTTACAGTAATATTATATTTAAAAATAATTTGCCATTGAAAATTATGATGCTGACACTGATTCTAATTAACTCTCTTCACAATAATGTTACTTGAGATCTCAGATCTCTGTTAATGAAAGTAAAATTATTATAAAACATCTTTAATCTGTTCTATTAATATGATAAACAAAAGAGTTTTAGTAGAACTCTGATTGGAGTAAACAAATTCTAGACTTAATTTCACCTGCTCATTTATTTGCAGCAAAGGCCAATTTAAAATGAATGATATCAAAAGCCTCCATAGAAATCAGAATGATATATAAGCAAAAAAAAAAAAAAATAAATAAATAAATAAATAAATGGTGGACAATTAATCCTGTCTTGAAAACTTATCAATGTGAATAATGTATACAAATGTTAACTGTTACTTGCTACTCAATCTTCGATATTTATTCACATCAGTGTAAGTTCATCAAATAAAATTTTGAGGGACACAGAGTCAGTGGTTCACCTGAATCCACAGAGCTTAATAAATCAGCAAAAGCTGGTAAAGATATTAAAATATGATGTGTGTCAAGTTCTAAATTGAATGCTGTAAGGTCTTTTCATTCCTTTCTAGATTTTAGGTTTTGCATGGATATTGAAAAAAGATATTTCATTACTTTTAACATTCTAATTCCATTTTTTCTAAAAGCCTGTATATATGTTATTCATATGCATCGCAGGAAACTCAAGAAGTATAATTGCCCTCTAGATTACAGAACCAAAATCAATATTTTATGATAAGACTCATACAATAATTCCCAAAAGACTGTCAGCAAAAAGTAAAACTAATTCCTTGCGTGGCAATCAGAGAACAACTATGTACAGAATTGCAGTAATTCTAACACAAATATATGAGGTTTGACTCACCCAGGACTGTTGGTATTGTGATTTAACTTTGTGTAAGGACTTGATATGTGTCTTATTATAAAGAACTGGTTGGCCTTGTGACTATTAAAGGATACGGAAATGTTTCAAAATTATGTAAGTAATCTTTCAGACTCAATTGTCTGATGTCTGAGGAGAGGCTGCTACACAAGGAAACTACAAAAGACTTGCGAGGAGAAAGCTCTTCCTTAAGTGTTTTTTATCCAAGTTATGTGCTAAAGAGAAGACTGGATAATTGGATATTAAAGAAGGAAATGTATTCCTTTTACATGTACTATGCTTAAGAATTTATTGCTAAAGATATTTAACTATTTTAATAAATCTGTCAATCCTTGGTGATCTACATCATTGGTTCTAAGTTGGCTATTGGTTTGAGTGTTTCTTTCCTTCCCTCTGTTATAAGCTACATTTTGCAACTACATCTCCAATGGAGCAAACAGAGAAATAATTAAACCCTTTTACAGTAGTCGCCATCTTAAGACACACCATTTAAGTAAATTATTGGTTTCATGGTTAGTTTATGCCCCTATATGATCTCTGAGTTTATTTACACAGGTGACTTTAGTTTATACAGACACATTAGTTTGAGTAAAGAAATCAGTGCCCTATCAAAGTTGGAGCACCAGTCTAATTACTACACTAAAATTATGAAGTACATTATGAAAGAGTCTGCTGGCTGTTAAAGGAAGAGTATGGGTAAGATATAGTCAAAATCCAGCCTAGCTAGGTTAACCTGCAGGGTGAAAGACAGAGCTTGCACTTATTGATCCCTAGCCTTCACTGTACACACTAGAAGTCATAGGACAAAAATGGAAAAGGGAGATAGGGTAATGGAGGTTTGAGTGGAAGAGACATACGATCTGTGGAACCTCACATCACCTTGAAAATTATCGTGGACAGAAAAAACTTTGGGTGAGAATAACCTAAATATTTGTGCCCCTACAGAACAATAAATGTCAACTTTTAAGAGTTATAGCCTCAACACTATCTGTTGCTGATACCTTGTTCTTCTGTATCTTCCTGTGAGTGATCCTTTATCTGACTTGAGGTCAACATTAGGTGGGCTGATAAACTTAAATTGAGTGTTAGGAATCTGAGCACTTAGCAATTTCAATTTTGATTTTTTTCAGTAATATTTTTTTGTGTTCAGCAAAATATTTGAGCTCTGTACAACAATTCAGAGAGTTATAGAAGCTGACTGTATCTTTTTCTAAACATTTTCACCACCCTACATTCTATGGATGAATTGGATTCTTTCAATGCTATCTCAACCAATTTTTTTTTGTTTCTTAATGCCCTCTTTTTTTTCCTATAGTTTTATTGTTTCTAGCTTGTGAAGTCAATTAATTTTACCTTGCAATTCATTTGCCATTGGATTCAAATTGTATACCTTTCTCACATTTACTTTTGAAATGCTCAAATTTATATGATACCTCTTTACACCCAGATTGATTCAAATAGTATTTCTAAAACATTTCTACGGTTCAAAAATGAACTTTGCTAAAAAGAAACAGCAAGCTGACATAAAATTGACACGAAAAAAGTAAAGCAACGACAAAACAGAAATAGATAGATGTAACAAAAAAAAGCAGGCCGATTCAATACAAAAAGAAAAAAAAAAAGAAGAGATCAGGATGAAATATAAATATTTGCTGTATGCCAATGGACCTTACTTTTTAAAATGTGTAATTTTGCAGCCTGGATAGATCTGCCGGTAATGGAAATACTGGTCCCAATTGAAAAGACGAGTCAACTCAGAAGCTTCCTTCGGAAGAGATGTCCTATCAAATTATACATTTAAGTTAAATACATAAAACATGCAACTGAGCAACTAATTTTGAAATTAAAACATTCATGAACATGTTTGAGATCCAAATATACAAAACTTAGGTTCCATATTTCTTCCATTAGTACTTGGTATTGTGTCATAAAGAGACTCATTTACTTCTTACTTAGATGCTTTACAAATAAAATTTAATGGTGGTTATTTGCAATCAACATGTTAAAATTCTCTGTATACAACTGCTCTTAGGCTTTTCATTTTGAAATGTGAAAGTAAAATGCTCAATTCTTTAATACCACAGCCAAGAGATGAATAGCACAACGTCATCTCTTCATTCTTTTTTATTTATTGTGACCATCTAACTTTTATCAAAATTTGAATCAAAGCTCAGGTGACTCATCAAATTTCTGTTGATTTTCATAATCTTCTATCTTGAACTTTTCGGAAAATTCATGTCAAAGGCTACAGACATATCTACCATAACAGAATCACAAAAATCCTTTCCCAACTGGTCATAAAATGCTTTTTGAAATAATAAAACAACTGAAAGGCACTGAAGCCATTTTTACCTTGATGCTATTCCCAGGTAAATACCCTCTGCATGCAAACGGTTGAGCAAAGCTGGAACATCCTTGTAATAAGTTACATGATTATGGTGGACATCATACACTTTACCATTGCTGAAAACAAAATTTGTACACAGTAAAAAAGGTATACTTAATAGGTTACTATATGCATTAACTTAAAATAACAGATGGTGCTGTGCAATATCTATACTGGTGGTAAAAAATGGAAATAACATTGAAATAACATTTTTAAACATTTTTAAGATTTTAAACAATAAATAAGATGTGGAAGAACTATGGTCAGAAATGAAAAAATCACTTAACTCACTTGTGGCTGAGGGTTTGCAAATAATTTGAGCGCTCGTGGATGAGCTTTTTGGGGTATTTTCAAAAAATTGTAAAAAAAAAGAGGATTTAAGCTATAATCTGGACTGATTCAAGACAAAAACAAACTTGCTGGAATAAAAAAAAACCATTAAGACATATCTAAAATGTTGATTTTTATGTAATTTTTGTGAAACAGCATACATTTTGGTTTTTCGAAAAATTTTGGCAATTGTGATGTAAGCTGAAATAAAATTCNNNAAAAAAATGACCTCTCTGTTGATTTTATTGATTTGTGAGTATGCATGAGAGGTTTGAGAAGAAAAAAAAAAACTTTAATTTATTTTAAATATCAAAAATGTTCGTTCTTGCTTCTTTCTTTTGCTTGTTAGAAGCCATCGTGTTGCAGTGATTCTTAGATTTAGCTTCACTTCTGACCTATTTGAGGGTAGTGTCCCTTTTCAGTCATCAACAAAAAATGCGATGTCCGAATGGTACGAAACTTTGCATGATACTAGGGAAATGGCTATAGAATAGTAACAGGCGTTTCCCGTGGCTTTAGCGGGGATAGCATGGGAGTTATGGGAGGTTAAAGTTGATCGTGTAGGTGTCACGAAATCCGCCCCAGCTAACAAAAGGCCTTTCCCGTCACCCCGACAGGATCCGCTGCAAGTGAGTTAATGAAGTCGAAGGGACAAATGTTTCCAAATATACGAAAGAGCACAAGAAATGGATAAACAGAAAAATACCAGATTTGATGGAAGAAACACCAAAATCTAAAAATGAAGAAGTCAAATACAAAACTAAACAAAACAAACAAACAAAAATCAGGGTAAATGCAATGCAACAAAAGAAGAATGGAATCTCAGGAAATAGAGCAAAAGCTAAATATAGACAGTAAATTCATGCATACTTAAATTAATGGTGTCAGTGGTAAGAAAATCAAATGCAGTAGCCCTGGCTGCATTAAATCAAAAGACAGAACAATTTTAGTGGAAAAGAAGAAAATACTAAACAGATGGTCAGAATAAGCTAACAATTGTCTCAGGGATGATGGGTGTGAAACACTGAAATAAAGAAAAGCCTAGAGGGTCCAAGTATCCTTAAAGAAGAGGTAGAGACAGCAATAAAGAAAATGGAAAGGCCACAGGACCAAATAACATACCAATAGAAACAATCACAGCATTTGACAGCCTAGGTATAGATGTGACAACAAAATTCCCTAATTCAAGATGCCACAGTGGTACAATTCCAGAAGATCTTTGTAAATCTGTTTTTATAGAACTACCTAAAACACTAGGAGCAACAGAATGTGAACAATCAGTTTCATGAGCCATTTTGCAAAAATCCTATTATATGTTTTTGTGCATAGAATTGTGCAAGAAGGTAAAATGAGAACATCCGAAAGAAAAATTGGCTTAACCCAATGTTCACTTTTAAAATGGTTATAGAAATGCAAAAAGACCTCCATCTCTGATTGATTGATTATTTTAAGACCTTTTACAAAGTCAAACATGTAGTGCTGTTTCATATCATAACGTTGCTAACATTTTGGCATGCGTCAGACTTATGCCATTTTGAAACTGATAGTTTATTCAGCTCCTAATGCCCAGGTCTATCATGGAAATAAATTATAAGAAAATGCGCCAACAAGACATTGCAAAAATGTGTCCAAATCAATTTTGACCTAAGTCATGAAATGACTTGAGCCAAATTGATTTTAAAATCAAAATGGCTTAAGTCTGACTTGCAAAATATGATTCTCAATCGCATTATGTTGTAAGTCAGACTTGAGACATTTTGTCATACCAAACTCAGAATACATAGGCTAGACAGACAAAGCTCATTCTAAATAATATATCAGAAGTTGAATTAGAATAGATGCACCGGTAGAACATTTTATTTCATTGCCAGTCTTTTAGAGCTTGTTCATAACAATAAGCTTAGTGCAGCCTGGGCAAAATTCTGGCAACGACTTTTTTTAATGACCTTAACCTGATCTGTCACATGGTTTAGCCATATGGGGCATGAATGTAAACCATGCCAAAAATCCTTTATATCTAGACCTACAATCCGTAGAGAGTTCAGAGTCTTAGAATTGTATTATAGACCCATATTAAACATTTCAAAGCTGCAGAGAGGCTTTTAAAGTTAGAAATTTGGCTTTTCCCCCCTTAAGGAGAATGGATTTCAAATTTTAAAAAGCACAAGAACTGAAGCAGGCCTGGCAAGCTCAGATTACAGTAAAACCCCTAAATTTTGAAGCAAAACAGAGTTGAAAATTTGTACACCACACTGTACCATATTAATGTTACTGACAGCGCCATCCAATACATGTTCCAGGCTCTTAGATACTCATTTGCATAAATGGATGTTAGTAAACCTCATTATATTTTAGTCTCAATCAGATGACAAAAAGTGAAAAAAAAAAAACCCCTTAAATTTTCAAGGGGGGGGGGAGGCAGGAAGGCAAAATATGAGCATTTTTTTGATCGAATTACCTACTATAAAACTAGCTTGTATGAAAAGACATTCAATGTTCTTTTTAATACACAAAAAAATTGTTTACCAGATCGCCACGGTGTATATTAAACCGACGAAAGAAAACAATGACCTTGCCATTTCCTGGCTAATTTCAGTTTGCCCCTGAACCTGTATAGTGTATGCAATGGTGAATCAAGGCAACCATCAAATTGAGAAGGCGATGTGCCTTTTGCCCACTCACCAATCATAATGGTCACATTCATGAACAAACCTTCACTAATAATAAGTTTATGCCTTTCAATTATTTTCTATATTATGGCAAGACTTATTTGGGTCTAAATGTAACGCAAAACACACTGAGAAGATAGGATCTATGACAGGAACTGGTCATTGTTTACATTCAAGCCCCATTTCTGTGTTCATTGCACTTGCTTCACAATCCAAGGCTGTGGCCGAACAAATATTCCAGAAAGCTTGTGGGTTTTCCCCTTGGGTGCACTTTGCTTATTATCAAATTGCTCTAAAGTAACAACACAGTAGCTTTATCCATCAGCACCATAGAAGGCGATACGCATTTTCCCTTCACACTTCTGTAGGAAGCAAGCTTCATACAAAAGCATTAAATTCATATAACCTGGGAAGTCTTTGTCCAACTACATGGAGACTATGTTGCTGTCTGCACAGAAACTAGCAGGTGTTCTGAAGGTATTCAGTTTTTTTCACAGTCACTCAAACAAGTTTGAAACCTTCGATCTTTGTTTTTGTTCCTTGCAAAGATCAATGTAAGTTTTGCATTTCTGCAAAGTTAGGCCATGTGTCTAATGAGCTCTTTGAGGTGCATATGGCAAAAAAGGCCCTGGCGCAAGCTGAAAAGAGTAAGGATAAGACAGACTCTGGTCCTGACACTTCTGTATGGACGATGGACCTGAAGTCTGTCTTGTCCTGCCCTAGGTTCAAGCTAGTGGGCTATATTGTAAAATTAAGTTAACTGTTCCATAATATCACCTACTTTGATCTGAAGACAAAGTATGCAATTATATATTTGATGAAACAAATGCCGATCTTTCCAGCTCTATGTTTGCTTATTACACTACTCATATTTCACACAGTATTTGGAGGCCAACCAACATGTTAAGCACCTAATTATTTACAGTGATGGTGGTGTTACCAGAACAAGTGTTTGAATGGCACTAATGTGTTTGTACAACTTGCTCTGGAAAAAGGGTATTTCTATAGAGCAAACATTTCTTGTGTCCGGTCACACTCAAATGGGTTTACTTCAATTAATCCAAGAGACTAGCTTCAGAATTTATTAAGTCACAAGACCTGGTGGGAAGACTAGTGATCCAACTGTGTTAGGCTGCAGATATACTGGCTCCATCCATCTACTGCCTGCAAATTGAAGACAACTGATAGATACAAAAATATAACTATACTGCACCTGTCATTTGTTGTCTTCAGTATGAGCAAATGTGCTACAAGGAACTGGCCTCATTTGACTAAATGGTGCTTTCAAACAAAATCTCTGTTGCAATACATTTTGTCAGTTTTCTCATATAATGTTGACCGAGATTCAACTGCTTTGATGAAGGCTTCTTCTTTATTGGTGGAAATAAAGCCATTGCTTGAAAAGTAATGTATAATAAAATGTAGACCTAACCAGAACCTATTTAATTGCATGGAAAAAATGTGTAGTGGTAAAGTTGGAAGTGAAACTGAAACCTAGAAATAGGTTTTCCTTGATACACAAAACAAGCATAAATTGTGTCATCATCATCAGGTACCTTGTCTGGAACAGACATTGGTGATTATATTCCTCCACTCAAACCTATTCTCAGTTAACCTCATAAAGTTGTTATTGCTACCCTTGCATATTGCCCATGACTAATGATTTCCAATAAAAGTTATTCTCTGTCTACCTCTACTGTGTTTGCCTTCAATCTTTCCAGTGATTGCTCAGTGTTCTAAACCATTGTTTCAGCAAATATGGCCTAAAAACTGTAGTTGCCTCTGTCTTATGGTTGTAATTAATGATCACTCAAGATTAGCCTCTTTCAGTACCAATTCATTTGACTTTTTTTCTGTCCATGATATTCTCATCATTTCTCTGATTAACCACATTTCTGCTGTTTCTAGTTGTTTCTCTGTTTCCTTGTTTATTCTTCAACACTCGTTACCATACAGAAGTGCTGACCATACATATGTTTTCATTTACCCTTATTTAGTTTTGTATACTTATGTTTCTGTTTGCCAGTACTAGTTTCATTTTTTGGAATGTATCTTTGGCCATGGCTATTCTTTTATTTATTTCCCTTGTGCATCTGCCATCTGATGTTATCAGGTAACCTAGAAATTTGAATTTTGTAACTTGTTTGATTTTCTAACGAGTTTGCACTTGGGGTTAGAGGAATTCTTAGAGATGACCATACATTCCGTTTTCTTGACATTCAAAGAGAGGCCTATTCTTTCGCTCTCTAAAACTACAGTATCTAGAAATTTTTTGAGTTGTTTGCCAGATTCTGCTATTAAAACTGTATCGTCTACATACCTAAGATTATTAAGATTCTCTCCATTCATTTATAAGCCTGAAATATCATCAAGATTCCTAAAGATTATTTCACTATATAGGTTAAAAAGATCAGGAGACATTCACATCCCTGCCTCACACCTCTTTTGATGGGTTTGAAATCCCTATGATCTCCTTCAATTCTTACAGATGCAGTCTGATCCCAGTAAAAATTTCTAATTACTCTCAGATCTTTACCATCGATGTCTAATTTTTCAAGCATACGAAACAGCTCTACATGTCTTACTTTGTCAAAAGCCTCAGTTTAATCAATGAAACAGAGGTGGAGATCTTTTTGCATTTCTATACACCTTTCCATAAGCATTGACAAAATGAATATTGCATTTCTAGTCCCTATATTAGGTATAAAGCCAACCTGTTTTAGAGATATTTCTGGTCTTGGGCTCTTGCCCAGTCTATGCATCAAAACACATAAATTGTGTAGTGTTGGTAAAAGTCAACATGAATTTTCTTTTTTAAATCACGCAAGAAATCGCACATTGTTCACACCCAGGAATTTTTGCATGCCCTGAAATCAAATTTAGGCTTTAAAAAATAATGAAATGTATAATTTGATGTTCGAGGTTTTATTAATTCATGATCCACCTGACGCTATGGGTCGTTCCCACTCAGGTGTCATTCATCTTGAAGGAAAGAATGCAACATGAAGCACTTCAATCCAGCTATCCTCAAACAGTTGTCTACAAGCCAGGATTAGTGTGATCAGTCTGTCTGTCATCACTCTATTGTATTTGTAAGTGTGGGCTGCTCGATCTATGAGCAATTGAAAATCTACACTGGGATCAAAATGCATCTGTAAGAATTGAAGGAGAGCATAGTGATTTTAATCCTTCCAAAGAGCAGTGAGGCAAGAAGGGTAATGTTTCCTGATCTTTTTAACCATGTAATCTTAAGGAATCTTGATGATTTTTCGGGCTTAAAAATAAATGAAGAAAATCTTAACAGTCTAGGCTTTACAGATAATCAATTCAAGTGCAGAATATGATGAAAAACTTCCAAAACTTTTCAATGCTGTAGTTAAAGAGAGTAAAAGAATGGGCCTGTCTTTGAATCTAAAAAAAAAAAAAAAAAAA
>BLXT01003755.1:95893-107392 GCA_019648995.1 Plakobranchus ocellatus | reverse complement strand
AAGCCTCTAATACCAAAAAAAATCTCATTGGCAAAGGAAAAGAAAAGAAAAAAAAAAAAAAAGAGAAACAAGGTACAAAATTCAAATATCGTTTGCTCCTTATAATATCAGAAGGCAAATGCACAAGTGAAAAAAGAGAAAGAATAGCCATTGCCAAATACATTTCAAAAAATAAAACCACTACTGGCAAACAGAAACACAAGTATACATATGCATATGCATGGTCAGTACTTACATATGGGAGTCCGTATTGGACAAAAAACATAAAAACAGAGAGGAAACTGGAAGCACTAGAGAAATGATTTATCAGAAGAATGATGAGAATATCATGGATGGAAAAAATTCAATGAACCGGTAAGGAAAAGGGTTGAGCAATTGCTAATAAAAACCAAAAGACAGAAACAACTACCATTTTTTTTTTTACATATTTGCTGACACAGGAGTTTAGAACACCTGGAAATCACGGGAAAGTTTGAAGGCAAATGCAGTAGAGGTAGACAGAAAATAACTTCTATTACCCTTTTCAGAATGCACCACCCAAATCATTAAAATTCCCTGTCCATTCCCTATGAACGGACTAATTTTTGCGTTTTTTGAAAATTTGTATAAATCACCATATAAGAATGCAAAACTCTGAGGTAACCGCAGCGGAGGTCAGCGTCTTAAAGGGGTGTAAAACCCTTGTAACCAAATCAGTTACCTGCGACCCAAAAGGTTGCATTTTGTTCATGACCGGAAAGGGGGTCGGCGTCCTAAAAAGGTTAAAAGCCTTAACTCATGGGCAATGGGTAACAGTGGCAACAACTTTAAAAGGTTTACTGAAAACAGGTTTAAGTAGGGGGACATGATTGCCAGCGCCTCTTCCAGAAAAGGCACCTAAAGAAGAACATTTTAAAAACTTTCACAGTAAAGTGAACGGGTATTCATGCTGCCTTATTAACTCTCTTGAATCGAATTCCATTGGAAACTATGATGCTAATATGTTGGGAAGAAGAGAATAATCTGTTTGAATTTTCATTGAGAAGAAACAAGAACCAATATTCTTTTTGCATTGTAAAATGAGTTATGTTTAAAAACAGATATAGAAAAGGATGAAAATATGTTACATTGGCTTGGAGTAGATTAAGAAAGGCCTAGATTAAGTTGGAGGGGTGAGAAGGCCAATATTTCTACACTCTAGTTCTACAGTTATCTTTTTTCTCATTATGGGCTTTGTTTTTCAGCATGAAACCCTTGTAATTAAAAATAAATATATAACAATAGAAGTAAGGTACTTTATATGTATTGTATCTATAATACTATTAAACTAGGCCTACTGAAAAATGAGATATTATCAAGAAATTGGACTGTAGATTAAAAAATAAGTTTCTAATCTAGATTTATGATAATTTTAATACCTAAGTTAAATAATTTTCATTGTTAATAGGCCATGCAAATGAGTTAGCCAAAGAAAAGGAGCCTAAATAAGTCATTAAAATTTTAAAAAAATCTAAATGATGACACCAATCCTCTCCCCGACTTAAAAAAAAAACCACTCAATGCATTTTTAAGAAACTTTAGAAACAAGAAAGCAGCATTTAAAACAAAATCCCTGCTATGACTACATTGCACATTGAAACTAGATTTTATTTTCACGCCTTACTTTATTCATAGGCCTATTTAAAGCTGGCTTTTTAAAAATTTCTCTGTTGCTAGAGCTTACTCTTCTGGAGCAGTTGCAATTTCACTTTGTTTCACCAGTTCTTTAATTGATATGTGGGTTTTTTTTTTTGGTGTGTGTGTGTGTGTATGTGGAGAAGCTGCACAATGGGTCGTCTCTTTACTTATAATGATCAATGAATTTTCCCCCATGTGTTTTAGAAGTTTTATGTCTAATTTTTATTTTCGCCAATACATGTAAATAAATC
This sequence comes from Plakobranchus ocellatus, assembly GCA_019648995.1. Classification (NCBI taxonomy): domain Eukaryota; kingdom Metazoa; phylum Mollusca; class Gastropoda; family Plakobranchidae; genus Plakobranchus; species Plakobranchus ocellatus. The sequence continues at coordinate 105,485 of BLXT01003755.1, read as the reverse complement.
TTATTTCTGTTACATATGCAATTTCTCTAACAAATCGAATTATTATCAATTCATTTATATAATTGTTAATTTGGAACGTAATAGGAATTATTTTGGCTCTATTAATTAATGTGTGTGAATGCGCTGCTGAGTTTAAACAAAAACCAAAAAAGAAAAAAAACAACGACAACAATAAAAATATTAATAATAATGAAGATGATGATGACAATAAAATATTTAGATATCTGAATATGGGCTGGGTCCCAATCTACTCAAAGACTGGATCTACATTAAGGGCTAGATCTAAACTAGGACGGAGCAATGAGTAACAATGACAAAGACAATAATATTATCTTGATGAGAAAATTTATCTCTTTTGAAATTACAACACTCATTTTTTTTTTTTAAATCAACAGATTTTAAAACTTAAGTCTATGACTTCAAATCTCGATTTAGATGTAATTTGAAGAAGATAAAAGCTGGCATGCATTGAGAACAAAGATGTATTTAGTAGACCGGGAACAGATCTCCCTTTTTTAGAGATAAAGTAGCAATGCTACTTCAATACGATCAAGAGAGCAGCATGAGTGCCTACAATACAGTCAATATATGCAAACTCAAACTAAAAAGAAAGATAATTGCTTTTATAAATCAACTTGTGCAAAATTAAAGATGCAAAGCCTCACTAGAATTACTAAGGTTTACAACTTCATTTTACTTAATTTTTTTAATCAAATTAAACTCTGTATGATTTTAATATTTTTATGTCCCACCAGGTGAATTAGCTGTGGACATCTTAATTACAATGCAGGGTGTCCAGGGAGATCTTTAAAAAAAATGCCCTACCGCATTTGAAAAAATCCTTTAACTTAATGGCAACAGAAAATTTAAAAACAAATTCTTTACTCTATTATCCTCTTTTACTCCCTCTTAATCTTATGGGATCTAGATCTGTATCTTAAAGACCTATGGCACATGGAAAGAAAGGCAAACTTTGAAAAATGAAAAATGGATAAACAATAGAGATATAATATGATAAATATCAATCTGTACCAAACACATACTTTTAAAAATGTCTTTGATACAGATAATGTTTTATATGCCTTTTTGTTTACTCAAAAGTGTATTTTTATAATCCTTTGACAAATGATAATTTTCCAAATTTTATACAGTTCTAACTCACCTTCCCATTGTAAAAGGTGGGTCCACATGTGTATCAACCCAAAATGGCCATAAAGTATAGTCTGAAGAAAAAATGAAAAATTACAGGCGAATCTCTAAAAATAAATTTGAAAAGTAACATTCTAAAATTTAATGAATTTTACCAAGTATAGAATACAAAGTCACATTACTGTTTGCATTGTGAAAATACAATCATCAGAAATTGCATTAACAAAATAATTAAATGGCAAATTGTAAGTCTGAATAGTTAATCAATAAATCAAGCCATTAAAAAAATTATTAACACAGCAAAAAAAGAAAGAAAAGGAAAGAGGGTATTTTACAAGATGATCTGTAATTTGGTAGTCATAATGTATGAGAGGTGATGAAAAGAAGGACATCATAACAATATTAATGGAAGATTTCAATGCAAAAGTTGGGGATGAAAGGGTAGAAGATGTTGGGTCCAGTGGCAAAGGGATTGTATATGAGCGTAGAAGTAGGCTTTAGAACTGAATGGTGCCAAATACAATGATTTTACCATCATAAATATTTGATATCAAAACCATCCTAGACATCAGTGGACTTGGAAGAGCCCAGGTGATAGAAGTAGAATCAAAATAGATTAATTCTTAATCAGAAATGATTCCGAAACATCAAAGTAACTGCCGGGAGCCATTCAGATCATATTCCAGTCGTGTATAAATTTGAAATAAAGCTTAAGAAATTAAGAAAGACAAAGGCTAATCCTAAATTTCAAATGGATTTACTAAAATCTGATGAAAAAGTAAGAGAAAAATTGCTATAGCTGTGCATTACAAATATGAGACTCTTAACAATAACTCAGAAGTAGAAGAACTATGCTCAGAAAGGTTGTGAAATAATCTTAAGGAATCTTGACGATATTTCAGGCATAAAAATAAATGGAGAGGCTCTTAATTATCTCAGCTATGCCGATGATGCAGTTTTAAAGGCAGAATCTGGAGAACTACAAAAACTTCTAGATATTGTAGTTTTATAAAGCGAAAGAATGGGCCTCTTTTTGAATGTCAAGAAAACGGAATGTATGACCATCTCTAAGAATTCCTCTAACCCCCAGTGCAATTTTGTTAGCAAAGGGGAAACAAATCAAACAAATCACAAAATTCAAATATTTAAGTTACCTGATAACATCAGATGACAGATGCTCAAATAAAATAAGTAAAAGAATAGCTATGGCCAAAGATATATTCCAAAAAATGAAACTAGTACTGGCAAACAGAAACATAAGTATAAAAAACTAAAAAAGGGTAAATAAAAACATTATGTATGTTCAGCACTTCTGTATGGTAATGAGTGTTGAAGAATAAACAAGGAAATAGAGAAACAACTAGAAACAGCAGAGATGTGGTTAATCAGATAAATGATGAGGATATCATGGACAGATAAAAACTTCCGATGAATTGGTACTGAAAGAGGTGAATCTTGAGCGATCACTAATTAAAACCATAAGACAGAGGCAACTACAGTATTAAGGCCATATTTGCCGAAACAAAGGTTTAGAATACTTAGCAACCACTGGAAAGATTAAAGGCAAATGCAGTAGAGGTAGACAGAGAATAGCTTTCATTAAAAGTTTTAGGTCAGAGCAATAGGCAAGGGTGGCAACAACAACTTTGTTAACTGAGAATAGGTTTGAGTGGGGGAACATGATCGCCATTGCCTGTTCCTGACTAGGTACCTGAAGAATAAAAAAAAAATATTATATGATGATGGGTTAAAAATAGTGACATTAAGAAGACAACACCAATGCACAATAATTTAAATAAAATGAATGGATTTTGAAGCAAGACTCACCTAAATCAAAGACTATCAGCTTTGGCTGTGCCATTGCTTGCAACCCTGCACAATAATGGAAGAACAGAATTGGGCAAACTGCCTTGCTAATTAATGACACTTGAGGAAAAGCATGGACTTTAAAATTAAAAGCACATTTTGTGAGAGCAGTTGCTCTAGTTTTAAATAAAAATGTCAATAAATATTGCATCACAATTACAAAAAATAATTTTTTGTTGTATAATAAAATACTGTCAATCTAAATACTTTTTAGCTTCTGAGGAGTCTGTTTAAACTGAATAAGTATACAAAATCATTAGAAATTTATTTCTTAACAATAGGGTTAAGTCATTTGATTTAAGAATTAGATCTGAATCTAGAGTCTAAAGTAATGGCAGAACAAATTGGACATCCAGAAGAATATATTTATTTTTTTCAACATAATACTTTTTTCATCTTAATAATCTACACTTCAGGGTGAATGCAAATATCAGAATCTGAAAATCTTTTTCTACACTCCAGATTAGACTAAAGTGTCTAATCTACATATCTAACATTCAGAAGAATTTACTTTTAACTCACTTACTACCAGACATTTTTTCCCCAATAATTCCCGGTGTACCAGACATTTTGGGGGTATTTTCAAAACATCATTGTGCATTTGTAAGTACAGATCTACCTATGAAATTTGTACCATACTTTTTCAAGACAATAAAGATTACATTATAAAAAAAATGTTGAGTCTAAGTCATTTGGTTGATTTTTTAGATCTAGATATTGATTTAGATCAGATAGCTCCACTTTGAGGATGGGTTTAGGTCTAGACTTATCCATGATGAGGCTCAATTTACCCGTACCTTTTCCTTCCCCTCTGCCTTTGGGAGACTAGACTTGGCCTTTTTACGCTTTAAGGGCTCATAATGTGGATCTGTTTCCCACATTGCTACCAATGTCTAAATTTTCATCATAATCTAAATCTACGAGACTCCATCTAGAAATCAGTCCAAAACTGGTAGCTGCTAGAGGTGTCGTAAAATTGCTCTCCTGCTAGTAATAATCGTCCAAAACAAACTTCACCTACATCATTCGAAAGCTAAATGGCTTAGCTAACCGACGCCGTAACTTATGCCGCAACTGTTGCATATTTACAGGGGAAAAAATTTGGAAATTGGAACCTGCTGGAGTTGCGGGCTCGGTATTTTGCCCTCCACAAAATTTTCCCCCAAACGTTTCGGGTAAAGTAGCCAGTGAGTTAAAAGTCAATCTGCTTTAAATAGATCTCAAGAATAGAAAACTTTGGGCTTTAAAGAACAATGCTTAAGATTATATAACAGATGGATAACATAATTCAAGGAAAGATGTCCAATACTATGCACTCAAAACAATGTTAACATTGAAAGGTAATCTTGTCAACTGTGGTCAATTCGACCCCTTCCAAATATTGTTAATAGGGCCTACAAGCAAAATTATTTTCGCTCGAAAGCAAAGATATCTGGTAAACTTTTGAAAATGAATATTCATTACTTCCACAATATAATAGTGCTAAGTTGGTCATGTCCCCGTTTCAACCTATTAATGGTATATTTACTGTGATATGACAAGTTGGAAAGCAGTCAAGCATCATATATACAGATTTTCTTTTTTGTGTGCATATCATCAGAAATCCAGTGTACTTATTCAGAAATTCAAATTTGGAAAGAATGCACACTGAATATGTGAGTGTGAGAACAGATCACGGAGACTGGCAAATGACAGGATGGCAATGTCACTGCTGTGATCTGACAGCGAGGTATAAAAATAAGTGAGGAGGTGAAAACCAGTCTCTTTCACCATAATTTGAGTGCAGTACTAAAACATATCCCATCAACGTTTAGTCATGCCTGGGTAACATTTCAGTGGTTTTGAGTGAAATATAAGGTTAAAGATTTGAGATTTATATTGAAATTTTTAATAGAATTTGGCATTTAAGTTTGCTGTATAAAGTTTATTCTTTTTTTCATCTAGAGAGCCAAAGGTGTTATAGATCTAATATTTAAAAGGTGTAGTATTGCAGTAATAATTTGGCTTTAACAATTTTCCATAAAAAATCTTACATTGAATGACTTAGTAAATCGTATGACCAAGAGAAGTAGCTGGCCTAACTACTGTCTTTGGTTAGGCAGTGCTAAACCTATACTATTGACAAGTACTAGAGAATGGGGCAGTCTAGGGGAAATCAAATATATCAACATCTATAGATCTCAGAACAGATTGATTAAACTTAAAGGACTGTATAAGACCTCACAAGATAAAATAGGAGAATAAAAGAAGCTTGTAACTGAGGTCCTGATGGGCATATTTATTTAGAGACAGGAAATTTATGACACTTGACAGAAGAAGTGTGTGAGAGCCTGTGAGGTTATGTTCGAAAGGGAGTGAAGCAGAGGAGCAGCACAGAAACTACCTCTGACTGAATCTCATTCAGGTAATTGAATTGTCCAGTTAAAAACTGGATTTAGATTTCAGAACGGTTGGTGTATTAGTTTAAAGGATGAAATAGAAAAAAGGGTGAAAGAAAGATTGTTTTCGTCATGCTTGTTGACCTAGACTTATTTTAATAAATTTCATATAACTTGAATTAATAATTGAGTTTGCTGGCAATAGACAAAAGATTATAAAGTAGGCTACATTCATTGCAAAAAGTTTTCTGAAGATTTTTTAAAAGGAGTAAGCCAGCTCCAGTCACCCAATTCCAAGGGAAAACTTAACTCGGCTTGTACAGGAGCCAGTTGGGCCAGACACGCAACCAAGCACCTGAGCCTAAAATAAAACTGCAGTCTTAAATCCAAAATTTAAATTAACATTAGGCCTACTGCTCTGAAATAAATTCTTAAAAGACATGTGAATCACTTTGTGGGCAATTGGTAGAACAATGTTATATGTTTTTTTCCAGCAAGAGGCCTAGGTCTAGATCTTGGTCTACACTAAGATATTCTCTGAGGTGTTACTACATTACACACATGTTCTAATATGCTATTCCCGAAAATCTTGATCTAGAATACTGGATCCTAGATCTAGATCTAAATTTAGATCCAAACTGTTCTAATCTACATCTAGATTTTACAATTACTTGAAGAGGTACCTATAATCTTCAAGATAAATGCTATGACATCCACGTCACTCAAACACGCATCGAACTGTCACCAAAAAAATATATTGACACTTGACAGTGTGAGATGCTGGAGATAAACGGGTACTAAGCCGATTGCTGGGCTCCAGATGATCGATCTAAAAAAGAGAAAGTAGATTCTTAGCTCTTCTGCATCACTTTCTGTGAAAAATAAGTAACAGGTTTTGGTTCGGTATGTCGCGATAAAAAAAAAGCGCTCCGAGAAATTGCCTTGTTGCAGCGAACATCACTTCTGGTCATCACCCAGTTTCTGAACACTGAGCAGCGAAAACGTTATTTCATTTCTGTGCCCGAACACTAGCTCAGCGTGTCAATGGTTGTCAGTTAAGCACATCTGTAAAAAAAAAGCGTTGTAAAAAAAATCTGAGCCTATTATGATTCACCCTGAGATACTCTAAGCTTGATTCCGAAACACTTTTTAGAGCGCAGAAGCAGTATTATTGAAAATTGAACAAATCGGTACAACAAGCAACCGTAGATCTAGCTTTAAAAATATGATCATGCATGCTTGGGAAAAAAATTAGAATGAAAAAGCAATCGACAATTACGAATCAATTTCTGCAGTTAAAATTAAAGTTCTAAAATTGTATTGCATAATGTTTTATCTGGTCTTAATATTTAAGATAGACACCTAAAATGCCTTGAACGAGCAACAGCACGAAGTATCACTATTGACGTTCGGAAAAAAACAAATCTTGTGCAACAAGGAAATAGATTCTGAATTAAATTTTGCTGCTGCGCAGGACGCTTTGAATACATGAAACTTAAAATCTTCACTTTGTTTGCGATTATTGAGCCTTGAACAGGTTCAAAGACTTCACTGCTTAGTCTCGGAGAAAATCATCCCACTGACGGCAGCAAAGTCCAGTTACCTCACAACGCTGCATGTCAGGAAAATATCAGCAGGACTTTATACCTCTTTCTCCAAGATAGTTTTCCGAGTTTGAAGTCTACTTTTATCTTTTGTTTTTGCTCAATTTTAGAATACCGATGTGTGTGTGTATGTGTGTGTGTTTTAATTGAGATGTATGATGCCTTAGAACATCGTTATCGGTTGTGAACTGGCTGGCCTCGATCTCTCGATCTAGTAGTAGTAGTAGTAGTAGTAGTAGTAGTAGTAGTAGTAGTAGTAGTAGTAGTAGTAGTAGTAGTAGTAGTAGTAGTAGTTTTGATAGCCCTATTCGAGCAATGAGCCGGGCAATTAGCCCCGAAGACACCTGTTTTCTTTTACAATCGCCTACTCAGCAAATATACGCTTGACAGAAAACTAGAAAAAATCGTTTTCTCTCTATCAAGTATCTCATATCTTAAATGCCTCCGAAGAAAAGTAACAAAGTGACTCCCTCCTTTCAATTATCAGAGAACATGTCGACCTTCACTTTCTAGTCTCCTTCCATTTTAACCATAAGCTAGTTTAAACGTCACATTGCAATGGTCTCTCGTTGATGATTAAAGATTTCAAAATTTCAAGCCCTCATAAGTAGCAGAGGAGTCTAAACAAAATCTATGTAACGATCATTTACCATCTTTGAATTCGACTTTAACCACTCACTGTTTCCATGATAATGACAGTTAACTTAGTTCTACTGTTATTGCCATTAAAAAAAAAAATGTTTCCACACCCGTTGTAATTATTTTATGATGTCTATTTTCTACTAAGCTATAAATGATAGTGCCCATTTCCTTTGGACTTTTGTATAATAAACAGGATTTTTTTATCCTTTCTTTGCTTATACTTCTTTCTTCCAATTCTTCCATTCTTTCTTGCGCAATCGCTGTAGATCTGTGGCGTGCATTTTTCATGCCAGTACACTCCATGGCTGTAGAATTACTACCTCCCTCAGTCTTGTTTTCAACCTTTTCAAGGATCTCCTTGCTGCAGAAGCATTTTTACAATTTTTCTCTCCAGATTCTACTCTACTGTCTAGGGTATTTTATTTGTGATCGTCGTTTTTTTTGTTTTGTTTTTTTTTACTTGATAAAGCCTTAAGGGTGAAATGTTGTTACGTATAATCTGTATTGTTTAATTTGTTCTTACAAGTTTGAGTTGGCGGTTGTATTCTTTTACTATATTTACCAGATTCTACTCTATAATCTAGACGAAGAAAGAGTCGCTGCTTACTCCTTCCTATTCCAAGTTTTTAAAATAACAACTGTTTTGTAAGGGGGACGATTCTTGCTAACTCATCCCGGGTCGACACTAATTGGGTAACACAATCTGGAAACAACCTTGTAGTTGCACTATTGCACATACCCAAATTGAGACTGAAGCTTAAGCTGGTGAAGAAAAACCTAAATGAAAATCTGAATCTAGATTTACGTCTAGATCAAGATATCTTGACTGACACAATGGCTTACAGATTCGTCACAAAAATAAACCTAGGAGAACCATTAAGCCGCATATTGTCTAGAGGAACGCACTGGCAAATGGTAAGCTTGTAAGCCTTGTTATTTGTTTTTTTTTTTCCCCCTTATTCTAACTTTAAGACTGCATCATCGTCTCTCTTACGTATTGAATGATTTATTTTTGTAGGTAAAATTGCATAATCACACTACCATATTTCTACGAAATAAAGTAAGAGTGCAGAAAATCTGACAAAGTGACCAATAGATTCTAGGTCTGTTCATCTTCAAAAATAGGGCCTAGATCTAGAATCTAGATCTATATATTGTTGATTTTGTGATGACATAGATCTAGAATTTTTGCATTGGATTCAACATGTTAAAAAGAAAGAAAAATTACAACAAAGTAAACACCCAGAAAAAATGATCTCTTGATTTGAAATTCTCTGACAACAGGCGAAGGCTTTATTTGTACATATGCCCTAGAATCTAGATGAGTTTGAACAAATTACATGGTTAAATCATCTTAATATTTGATTCTAATAAAGCTTTGTTACACATGATTTTGATTAAGTGGCACTACTGATTCCTCAATAATTTATGCCTCTAGTTTATTTTATAAATCAAAGCTGAAGGTAGACGGTAAGAAAAAAGCAACAAAACTTATTGGCCCTATACCATTTAGAAAAAAATAGGTTAGGCCTAAACTAAAATTTTCTTGGATAATATCTTAGGCTGCTGCTTCCTGTTGTGAAAACACAGGAAAGGGAATATTGAGTTCAGATCATTTTGTGGGGCTACTTCATTTCCTTCTAAAAGCTTCCAATTTGTGTTACAGCAGTACTGGAACAGGCATTAATGTTTAAAGAACAATTTTTGACTTGGAGTGAGTTTGAAGCTATAATTTTCCTCGTTACTGAGGACCTTGAAAGATGATGCAATCAATGTCATTTGTTGTTTTGAAAGAATTGGAATTGGTCACAAAACAAAGTAATCCTTTCTGCAAACAAATTAGTGTTTCCCTTATCGGAACATATGGTATGCACTTCTTTTTTGTGAAATGAAAGGAGGAGGTATAAAGAATGGATTTTATCTTTGAAAGTAAGTTTTGTTACGTCGTCATCA
>BLXT01003755.1:64883-92447 GCA_019648995.1 Plakobranchus ocellatus | reverse complement strand
CCAAAATGCCCACTAACACAACACTATTTCACAGATACATTTTTATCAAAATATTGATATATCTACTTAATGGCATCTCATTTCTTGCACACTTCAAGCATCACCTTCAATCCATCATTTCATGAGAAGTAGATGAATGAAATTTTACATATTCTTAAAGGCATAAACTAAACCATGTGGCCAGTATATTATTAATATAACAGCTCTGGGGCATGAAAACATATGATGGAGATTTTCTTATTTTCTGAAAAGTATGTTTTTCTTACCAATTTTAGTTATGCGTTGTGAACATCATGCTTCCCCAGAATGTGAAGTTTCTCATTGGAAACAAAAGATTTGAAAAAGCTATGGACAAAAGAAATACAATCTTTTATCTTAAGATTGTTATATGCAAAATAGGATAGTTATCAGATGCTGAAATCTAAATAGTAAATATAAGTGTGTTGTAAGGTATATAGACTCACTTGTAAGAAGTTTTCAAAGTTGAGAATTGTTCCAAAGTACAGTACTTAAAGTTGGTCTGGCATCCAGTGATGTAGTTCTCAACCTTTTATTTTCAAAATAGCAGGAACATGAAGTTTATATGAAATGATTTTAGAAAAACGAATAGTCTGAATCAGTGTGTTGAAATTTAAATTAAACATGACAATTTGAATGAATAATTTATTAAAATCTTGTAGGCAAGAAATAAGCGAAAAAAGTTATTATACTAGAATTGAATTTTTCATGTCTGTGGTTTACTTTCATGGCTTTCAGCATCATCATGGAATCCACTCACAAAGAGGATTAAAATCACACATGTTGTTCACAGCAAAGCATCTTTCAGCAAATAAGCATTGCTTTTGCAGACTTTTTTCGGACAAATCTTCCAGAGAACCATCAAAATCTAAAGGTGAGGTAATGTTTTGAAAACTTCATAGATCACTGGAAAAAGAAAAAAATTTACAAGGAAAATAAAGCCATGGAGAATTGAGTTTTAGAAACCATGGTCTTGTCCAAAAGTTAAAATGATAAAGCTCAAGTCTAGAATGATCACAATAGTCTCATTTTAACAAGTGGTTCTGCAGGAAAAGATTGCATCGTTGGAGCTGCTTGTATTTAAAACTTATAAGGGCAAATTACAATACTATTTTATCAATACATAATTGCATATACCATAAGTAAAACTTTGTGTTTGTTCTTCAGAAAGATGCATTGAATGTTTTTTCCATAAGTTTTTTTTACCAGCCCTTTATTTCATCCACACATAGGACTAGCACATGCAACAAAGTAAATGGTAATGCTTAAGTTGCTTTTTTAAAAGTAAAAAAAAACTTTGTTGCATTTTTTTTACTTTAAAGAGTCTATTTTTAAAAATAATAGATATCAAATGCAAAAAGGTATAGAAAGCACATTTGAGTGTATTATAATCGTGTATTGGTTTGTCAATTATTTTGCCGTGAATTCTGTTCTGGAGATTAACTCTATGTACATTGTGAGCTTTGCATTTTTGTTTCCAGATTCAAAATCAGCAAAAGAGGATGACTCAGATTACAGATTAAAATTTCGTTTTGAACTAGGAGACTATAAATATAACAGGTAAACCATATTTGTGACCAACGACTTTGTCCAAATTGTTGGTGAGCACTGAGCATTACATCAAAGCCCAGAATTTTTTTTTTTTTTTTTCATTTTTACAACCTATGTAATAGTTGAGTTTGATCTTTTATATCAGTACTGTGCTGAGTGATTTTTTTTTTTTGTCTTGTTAAGAAGTGCAAAACTTTTGGGGGCTAATAAGGAAATGAGAGAGAGCTTAAGGCTGTGTCTTGAGCCTTTATAATCAGATGTGATATACATCTTTCTTAATTAAAAAAGAGTAAGGAATTTTTTTCCTTCTTGTAAATGATCTCAATAATTTAAAAAAATATGAATATCTTAACCCGAGAAACAAGCTCCATTCATAACCATTACCAATATGGATCGTCTGTCCTAGTTCCACGGTTTTTACTGCAACGGTGTTGATTTTGCATAGCATCATGTATACTTCCGATTCCTTAATTTGTGCATGACTGTTAGCCCTGCTAGCTTTTACCACCCAATAAAATCAAAGCAAAGATCTCACATCACAGCATGACAGAGAGATCACCTGTTCTTACTCTAATTTGTTTATATAATGCTTTGTTGGCTTTTGAGTGAAGTTTTTAGCCTGTTCACTGCGTGAGTGACCACCAGTATGAACTGGGCGTAAGAAAATGGCTGAAAGGAGACGGATGCAACAGGAAGAGCTTAAGAGACCTGAAGGAGGCCCATCATATGGAGCTGGCAAATATTTACGTCAGACTTTATCGGCCATTTTCTCAAAATGAGCTTTTTTTTTTGGACAAATATTCTTATAACTTTGGTGTCTCATAAGATTTGTCTGAAACTTGCCATGAAATTTTACGGCAATATTATCTTGCTTTTCACGAAGTTTTTGTGGAACTGCATTTAGAATTTTTTTTTTACAAATTTTTATGTATCCAAAAATTTGATGCTATATATATTTTTCAAAATTTCATGAAAATTTCCCTTTTCCTTCTAACTACAAAAGCGTACGTAAAAACCTTCAAATTTAGCATTGAAACATATTACCGTTTAGAAAAAGTTGATATTTTATTTAGTTCCGAATTTATAAAACTTTAAAAATTATGTCTATATCCAAGATGGACAACATATTTTTCTGTTGCCGTGCCAACGGTAATTGGAAAAAAAAGTAATTTTTGTTGTTTGTATCTCTTTTTGGGGGGTCATATATAACAATTTAACCATTTATAAAGGTATCATTTGAAAAATAAAGAAAATCACCTCTGAGTGCCGCACTTGTCCTTAAAATTTTAAGCATACATTTTGTCCCCACTAAAAGGGAAAAGTATCTGCCGAAGGTTAAAGGATATACTGAATGTGATATGCTTGATGAAAATGATTTCGTATGCATTTGTCTTATGGCATTTTCTGTTGTCTTGAATGGAGTATATCATTTTGGACAGTCCAATCGTCAAATAATTTCTGATGCTTTGAATACATTACAGGTATACAGTTCATGCCTATAGGGATTTATGTTTAACCTTAGGATATAGCACTGTTGCAGACACTTGCCCCCATACACACATAACATTTTAAAGGCATAATGTTTATTGTTTATACTCTATCCCATATGTGGCCTGCTCACTTTTATATTTTTATATCAATTCAGAACATTTCAGAGTGTTTACCAGCCTATATGATTCTCTGTCTCTCTCTCTCTCTCTCCGTCCACTCTTTTTGTTTCTCCTCTCTGAATATTGGCTATATCAAGAGGATTTCTAAATGCATATCTGATTTTAATTTGAAAAGGCGGGCAAGATTTATTGCTATCAGATAGTTTAACCTTTTCATATCACACAGTCTGAGACTCTACTATTCCCCATATACACAAGGGCAGCCCTTTGGCTATTCCCTGCAAACGGATGGTTTTGGTGCATTTTCAAAAATTGATATAAAATAACTTAAAGCTCCCAAAGTGATGTATTTGGTAAGTGTAGAAAGCTTATTTTATGAACTATAATAAAACACATTTTTATACTGAAAAGCACACTTTAAGGTTACCATGACAATCAAAAACAAAATGGCCGACAGTAGAAAAAACAAAAAGCATAATACAGACAAGGCGAGATCACGGCACGAAATTATTTATAAAAATTCAAAACAATGTCTGAGCACCACAAAATACTTTTGAAAAGACCAAAAAATGATTACAGAGAGAGTTAAAAAATTGGGCGCTCAAAGTATGACAGGCAGGAATTTAAAAAAGTTACCAAACTTCGTGATCGTTCTAGGAACGCAGGATGGCTTTAAATGTCAATGACACAGGATCGTTCGTGGAAAGCAGTGTGTCAGGAGGAAATAATTTCTGCTCGCGTTTCCCGAAAGCGGTGTGATGGCAAAAGGTTAAGTTATTAAAAGTAAAGTACTTTGCATTTACAATCGTAATTTCACAATCATTCTTGTGCACTCCTACCTATTAATACAATAAGTCAATGTTGTCTCTTTCCAAGTATATTCTGTTGATTAAAACTTACAGACTGATAATTCGTGACAATAAAAAAAAATAATTTTTTGTTCTCTTTGTAGGGGTGGTGGAGGCAAGGGTGGGAATAAACCCAATGGTCCTCCAGATATGCAACTACTTATTCTGGGTAATGTTATAGCTGCATTTCTTCTGTACATGCTGTATACACGACAATACAAAGAAATCACGATGAAAGAGTTCTTCCAAACATATCTATCCTCAGGCATGGTAAGTTAATGTTCATAAGAAACCTTTAACAATTTAAGTGATTCTATGATTCTTTTTGTTTTTCATGTCTAATTTTTTTCTCTCTGCTGTAAAAAGATAAGTTTTTTTCTAGTTTTCAAATTTGTTTTTGTTATGCCTCTCTTCTTTTCTTTTAGTGATGAAAGTCTAAGAGAGCCAAGATATTTCTCTGTCAAGATTAAAAGCATCCCAAAGGCTTCAAAGGGCTTTAATAAAACAAAAAGCTTTTGAATATGTCACTGTTTCAAAATATGACGTGTAAATTTGATAATACATCTGTGAATCTGGGGCAGAATATTCCAGAAGGATAAGGGCTAGTTAAAAGAGGATCAGCTATGCAAGTGTGACATATGGTGAACTCTACAGTAACAAATTGCAAATAAAAAATAATTATATCTCTACCGATCTGAATAAGAATTTGGAAAGTTGCTTTTTTAACATATTTAATGAATTAAACAACCTTAAACTGCTTTCTGTAGTCAAAACTGATAAGGGTTAATATTGATTCTGGGACAAGATTTTGGATTTTGAAGTTTTAAAGAAAACAGCAGCAACCCACAGTTTACTTTTCTCAAAAATTTCCTGGGCTTTTGACTCTGCAAGACTGGTCTGAAGATTATTAGTATTAATACTCTCCTGTAATATTTCTCTGGCGGGCTTAATTACAATTTTTGAAATTGTGTTTATAGGTACAGCAAGTTGAAGTTGTAAATAACAAGTGGGTGAGAGTTAGATTTGTTCCTGGCTCACAGGTTGATGCTTCAGTAAGTAACCTTTTTTTTTAATTTTAAAAAAATAAAATTTCATGCTTTCATGTCACTGTTACTATTCTAAGCAAGTGAAGCATTTGTTTTCAGATCACTCCTAACTCATCACAGATTATATTTTAATTGTTTTCTCTAAACTATATGTGTGTGATAATAAAGATGTCATTCTGAGTAAAAATATTAAAATATAGGATTAATATTAGTCAGGAAGCATTTAAAAAAAAAATTAATTTTAATTTGTGATACATTTTATGCAATCTCTGAAACTACCAAAAGCTTATTTTTGTGGTTTGTTATTGCATCAAAAGAAATTTTTTTGCTGATAAATATACTCAAGTTCACATACTTACATTACCTGATAAATTGAGGTACATTCCAACAACATATGAAGTCTCAGAAAGCCATTACAGGTAATTTGAAGCTTACCCATGTCACCTATGAGGTTTTGCTATTTTGGCTGTGCATATTAAGTTTTGAAATACCAGGTATAGAAGTTGCATTGTTCCTTTTAAACAATTAAACTAGGCTTCTGCATTTAGCTCAGTGAAAGGAGACGAGGTGAGGCTAAGAGCAACAAAATAAGAAACTGGCAAGCAAATTGATGACTCATGCTCAGTTTTGTGCGATTATATAGGGAGTGGGAAGGATGGGTTTGGTCTAGAATCAATCTTCATACTCAAGTTAATATAACATGAAAAAAAAAAATTGAGACAGGCACACACAATTGACAATGGATGTGCCTGAATACTAGGTTGAGAGAGAGATAGGTAGGATAGGTTGTTGTTTGGAGTGCCATAAAATCTAACAACAGCAAAACATGCACATGCTTTAGACTTAGGTACTTTGTTTGTATTTATAGTATTACATTTAAAAGAAAACAATTTATTATAGATCTATGCACCAATACCTATGCTGCGTAATATGTTATTACCCAATTTTGGAAATACCTCACTTTAATTTTTGGGCAAGTAGACTTTTTATAGTGTATTCTGATAAATCAATTTTTTATAAATTGAATAGTACTTTTTGTGTGGCCACTTTGAAACCAGCCATTACCATTGTTGTAGGTTTTACTTTTTTTTATTATTTTAAAATCTCACTTCCCTTTAATCTGTCTGCATAGGTGATCCCCCACATATGCTGAAGAAAAAAAGATCATTGCTGAATCTAAAAACTAATCAGTTCAAATTTTGATGAAGAGAGCAATCACTAAACTATGTTGCAATCTAATTTTTTCCTATTTAACCTCTTTTTTTTTAAATCATCATTGTTCTAGCAAAAGTGTTTGTTTATTTTGTTTTTGTTTCAGCATTCCATCTGGTTTACAATAGGAAGTGTGGAAACATTTGAAAGGAATCTTGAAAAAGCGCAGATTGAAATGAATATGGAGCCATCAAATTTTATTACTGTTGTATATAAAGAGGAGAGTGATTGGTAAGAGAATGTAATTGTATTTTTTCTTTAGAAACATTTTCTTTGGCTTATGATTCATGTTATTGTTGTTTCATGTAGAGGACATTTTTTGGGACAATTTGTCCAGTGAATTGAGGCTAGATCTAGATTGGAAAGGACTTGGAACAACTGATATTGTGATTTGGCCTTGTGTATATGTAATGGTTAGTCAGATTTTGAGTAGGTTTGGATTAGATCTATTTTAGTTTAATAGTACTATTATTGTTTTAGCTTTGTTTACGTTTTTAGATCTAAGGATTTTTAGAAGGTTCACAAAAGTGTGAGACATTGTTTACAGGAAGTGACCAGATAGGCATCAGCTATGATTAGAAGGTTGAGGATATATGTTTTAGAGACTTCATAAATGAGAGTATTTGATTTCTCAATATTTTTGCTAACTTTGATTACATAAGACAGCAACGCTGTGTACATATTATTAGAATTGATAATCAAATGATGAGAATGAGATTTTGTTTTTCTCGTTGTCGACATATGAATACAAACTTTAAAAAAAAAAAAAATTTCATTTGCTTTTTTAAAATTAAAAAAAAAAGAACATATTTTTGCATACGCTTTGGTTTTTTGTTGAAAAGATTGCCTTAGCGAAATGTTTTAATACATCATAGAATGCACGCTTATGGGTATCTGATGACACCAAACACTGCCAGATCCTCCCCAAACCTTGGCAGAGAATTTTATTATAACAGTAACATATAATTAAAAGTTGAACCTATATCTCTAAGAATGTTCTCCCCACAAAAGCTCTCATTTTATGGTGGCATTACACTCACTGTCTCTTTCACTGATTAACATTATCTCCTAATCATTTGTTTATATAACAAGATTTGAAAAGACAGTATGGAGTTTGAATTGAGACTCACGTAAAACATGCTTAGAATAGACTCTTTCATTGTACCTTATCTCAACTTGAGTATTTTTCCCACTTCAACTCAAAGTTTATTTTACTTTTTTAATATTAAAGCAGAATTAAAAAAATTTTTGCCCCTTCAATAACATAGTATCATACACTTATTTTAAAAGCAGGATACTGTATGTCATGTAATATTTTTTTTTCCCCACTTTAGGGGCAGTATGGTCTTAAATTCACTTGGCTGGTTGATACCCATTGGCATAATGATTTGGTTTTTTCGGCGAGGGGTAGGTATTAGTACCCAAACAGAGGCAAATTTTAAAACAAGAATAGACTCCTCTTTTTTTGGATCTCAATTATTTTTTTTTTTAATTTCACCATTACCTTTCCTTAAAATACAGATCCTTTCATGTCTTTTTTTTTTTAATATAATTTTAAGAAACAACCAGTGAGGCTTTGACTTGTTTGCTATAATGTGTTCTTGCTTCTTGCATTTTTACTGTGTCTACTTACTGTAACTGTTGCTTCCAAAAACTATGTATGTGAAATGGTGCACTAAAAAATTATTGGGCCTCTTATTCATTAAAATATTTATTTCTTGCTTTATTAAGCCAATGGGAAAGACTGGTGGTGGCGGTGCAGGTGGTATGTTTGGTGGATTCTCACAAACGACAGCTAAAGTCCTTGAAAAGGATATAGGTGTAAAGTTTGGGTAAGCTGATGGGTTTTTTTTTCTACTTTAAATAAAGCTCTTTCTACTTCAAATTAAGTCTTACCTGGTTTTCATTTCTTTGTTAAATTTGTTTTTTTATCAAAAAAAAAAAAAAAGAAAGAAAGAAAAGGAAGAAGAGAACGATTTTTTTTTTTTACTACTAGACACATTCAGGTTATTAAGACAAGAATATTAAAAATTTGAAATGACATCTTATGCATAGTCTCAAGTTCATTTTTACCCTGGTGTGTATGTTTTTTTTGGCCAGACCAATGAAAAGCAATAGCTTATATGGGGGGTATCCCTATGATATTATGCTTGGATTGAAATTACTTGGAAAGAATTACAAACTGACAAAGACAAGGATCTACTGCATATCTTAACTACTATTGAAACTGTACCAATACATTGTTGAATAATGTGAAAAATTAAATGCAGATAAAAATATGGATATGACCAAATACATTTCATATGTCTTTTTTCTTTGCTCCTTTTTTCTCCTCAAGTGACGTAGCTGGCTGTGAAGAGGCAAAACTTGAGATTATGGAGTTTGTCAATTTTTTGAAAAATCCTCAACAGTATCTAGATCTTGGTGCCAAAATTCCTAAAGGTCAGAACAACAGTTGCTGATTCATATGCTATGATAAAAAAGAAGTGATCAAAAATGATACATAGATATGTTTGGAAAAAAAAAAAATTATACTTTGTTGGATAAGACACGGAAAAAAAAAAATGGAAGAATAGAGATACATGCATTATGAATCAAAGTGAAGAAAAACAATGATTGAAAAATTACACAAATAAGGCTGGCTTATTTTCGTTTTCATTTTCATTGCGATTGAAATCAGTGTGAGGAATGAAGGTTTTTCCCAAAACCAGCATTGCCTAGTTTTAAACAAAACTTTGCTATCTGCCATATTTATAGGTTTTCAACCATAAAATATCTACAGATTAACATGATTTGGATGGCAGTCTAGATTCTAGATATCACCATGATGGTTCAAGTCTTCATAGACCAGGAAATTTAAGTACCAAACTTTACATGTTTTTATAAAATTCATTTTAATGGTAGTACAAAAGTTTTGTAATCTCTCATCTGCAAATTGATGTAATTGATGTTAGCTACTTCAACTCTCACCAATTCATATCAATCTATCAAATTATGTATTACCACAGGTGCTATGTTGACAGGCCCGCCTGGAACAGGAAAAACTCTCTTAGCAAAGGCCACAGCAGGTGAGGCCAATGTTCCCTTCATCACAGTGTCAGGGTCAGAATTTTTGGAAATGTTTGTTGGAGTTGGGCCATCAAGAGTAAGTGTTTTCATGATTCTTAACTTTGAGTATAATGCTTTCTCTAAAATTGAACCAGTTTGGTCAATATATCATAATTGAGCTGCCTTATCGTAATGGAAAAAAAAATAACTCATCCAGTAATAATGAAAACTATGTTCTTTATTGTCCCTACAAAATGAAATGTTTTGCAAATAGAACAAGTAAAAAAAAATTAGATACAGATGAGAAGCATAAAGCTTGTCATAGCCTACAGAGGTCTGATTTTGTGGCAAGAGTACACAGATGATTTTGGGTCTTTTGAGTTTTTAATTTTTGGCTGCTGATTGCTATATCTCTTGATGAAATTTAGCATTGAACACAAAATACCTACTTAAAATGAATATCAAGCTATTGCTTATACTAAAAAAAAACAACCCAGCTTGATGGCCCTTTGGGATTTGTTCTGCTTGCAACCAATCACACCACAAGTTGTACAAGTTGCATTTTGTTTATTTTGCTTTTTTTCATGAATGTCCTGTTTCTTTAAAAAAAAAAAATGTATTAATGAAGACTATATCAAACCTATTGAGTGAGTGCCCAGATAAAAGCATTTTGGAGCCTATTGTAGAGTTATAAGTGTGTTAACCATTGAGTTGCATTTTAAATGAGTTTCTTGACTTGACTCAATAGAGAACTATCACTGAAATACCTTTCATCTTATGTTTGTAAAGTTTCTCAGGCAGAGAAAAAGTGATATGTTTTGTCCTTTTTGTTTTCATGATGTTTATTCTCCATTTTTCAATTAAAAAAAGACCACGCCAAATGAACCCAATTTGCAAAGGACACTTTCCAGAAGCTGTGTTTTGAGCTTGATTTTCCTTTCTTTATGATTGAAACAACTAATTTAAAGTGCCCATACCAAATCGTAGTTCCCTGTGCTTTTCACCTTTTCAGAGTTTAAATCAATTACTTTACACCATCGTGACATGAGGGTTTTTGGAGACTAAATTTTGACGTACATTTGTTAGAGAATTGTAAGGATTGGCTGAGGAAATTTAGGATGTTTGAATGGAGTATTTGTGACTTTGAAAAAGGATATTTTCAACTGAAAAGTAGTTTTTTTCATATTTAAAAAATGTTGTTTCTGCCATTATTTTCAGCAAGATTATTGCTTCATTAAGAAAAACAGAAAAAGATGTAACACTATCTATACTTGATTATATATGTCATACTTGTCCTGCTTAGCTTTTACCCATGACATAATGAAGGTGTCAAAAACTGTAATTTTTTTTTATAAAGAGGAAAAAATGACATACACTACATCTCATGTTTATTGGGATTAAGAAAATTGACGCAACATTTAAAAATGGAAATTGCATCTTGTGATTCATATGAATTGTATTATGAATGATTTGAGCTCTTTAATCATTGTTTTTTTTTTTTTTTTTTTTTTTTTTTTTTTTTTTTTTTTTTTTTTTTTTTTCTATTTTATCATTTATGAGCACACCCCTTTGTCATCTGTAAAACCAGGTAAGGGACATGTTTGCCTTAGCCCGCAAGAAAGCCCCCTGCATTCTGTTCATTGATGAAATTGATGCTGTGGGTAGGAAGAGGAGTGGTCGCAATTGGGGTGGCAACAGTGAACAGGAGAACACACTGAATCAGCTTTTGGTAGAAATGGATGGTTTGTAAAATTTTGCATTTCAACTCATTGTTTTTATTGAATTTGAACATATTTTTGACTATAGTGTACACGGAGCATGAAATGTGAAGTTTGATTTTCAACAAAGTAAGTTTTGACTGAAGAGACTTTTTAAATGTCAATTAAACCTGCTTTCTCAACCACCTCTTCAAGGTAACCATCTCTACTGACGACCACATTCCTTCAAATCCCTTGCATTTTTACTCTATTTTGATATTCCTCAAGGCGACTAACTTCCCAGCATGACTGGGACAGTCTATTTACCAACAGACAATTTATATGTCCTCTTCAAACTGACTATTATGGGCGTGACTGGGGCAGCCTAAATACCAATAGATAATTTAGTCCTCTTCAAACTGACTATTATGGGCCTTTATCTGCTGGGGGGAGAAAAGGGGGTTATGGCTGTACTATACATTCACGGAGCCTCATGTATTTTTTTTTTCAAATTGGTAGGCTTTAACACTCAGACAGGTGTTGTGGTACTGGCAGCCACAAACAGAGTAGACATATTGGATGCAGCCTTATTGCGTCCAGGTCGTTTTGACAGACAGATTTTTGTGCCTTTACCTGATATCAAAGGAAGGTAAGAGACTTGATTCAATATTTGGAGTTAGATAAAAAGAAATTCTGAAAAGGGGAAAGAAAATATAATAAGCTTGAACATTGCAAGGGAAATTCATGTTTCACATGTGGCACATGAGCGTTCGCACAAACTAATATGTACAAATTAAATGTGATCTGTTTGAAAGAGCTTTGAGAAGTCAAAAGGAAAACCATTAGCAAATTTTTGACATATTTTGTGAGATGGCAAAAAGAAAATACCTGCCAACAGAGCCATGGGGCCATATTTCACGAGATTCGGTAAAAGATTTAGAAGTGTAGTGATCGTTTATATACTTAGAACACGGAAACAGTAAAACTATGCTTCCATATTTGAGAGGTGTGGCATAACTTTGTAAATAGCTGTCATGAAGAGCTCAGTGCTGTTTAGTTATTGACCTAGTTGAACACTGCCTGTGAAATGTGTTCTGTTAAAATAGACTAAAGAACAGAAATCACTCCAAGTATCGCCAAAAATCAAACAAATTAACTCAAATAAGGAACAGTTTCAACTTGATTTCTACAATTATTTAGATCTACAAGCTCTCAAATGTCAGTAGTTTATCTCACAGCAGGCTCTGCAAACTCTTATCTTGCGATCTCACAACCATTCTCATATATATATACACACCACCCACGAGGGCTTCTAGAAAGTCCAGTTGTTCTTTGCATAGACTTAATAAATGATTATTATAATAAAGCAGTATGTTTTAGAATTTCTGGAGCAAAGAAAATGTGACCGAATTGTGTCATCAAGATAAGCTAAAAATTTTGGCCTGTCAAGCTTCCCTACATGGCACACCCACTATGGTTATGATCTAACATCTTGGGTACAAAATGTTTGCACACCTTACAGACTTTCTGAAAATCCCTAGATCTAAAACGCTAAAGAAAGCTAAAACCAAAATAATGGTACTAAACTAAAAATAGGTCTTATCTAGGCCTATTCAAATTCTGACCAAGCATTACAAATACTCAAAGCCAAAACACAATAAATCCATTCTGAGTCTAGATCTAATCTAGACATACCGATAGTCAACAAAACAAGGCTGTCTTTTTTATTATATGAGAATCAACATTTTCATGTCTGAAGAAAAAAAGAGAGAAAACAAGGTCTAAAATTTGTCATTAGAAAATGCTTTGATTTATAAACTTTGCTGAAATTTATATTTATTCAAAGTTTTTATAAAGCAATAAATCCATTTAAATTGCTGTAAACATAACATGTTAACTTTGATCAAAGCAACCCGTAAGCAAGAAGTTCTATATTATTTATATTTGCAATGTTTATGTTCATAAAAATGAAAAAAAAAAAAACGGAATAATTTTTGCAGTAAAAATCAAAAGTCAACATTGAAGTGGCAGGAATATGTTTTTGCGATATATGAGTACCATAGTTCACTGCACAAAGAAAAAAAAAACAAAATAAGGAAAAAAAAAAAGATTT
The DNA here is from genome assembly GCA_019648995.1 of Plakobranchus ocellatus. NCBI lineage: Eukaryota > Metazoa > Mollusca > Gastropoda > Plakobranchidae > Plakobranchus > Plakobranchus ocellatus. The sequence goes on along the minus strand of BLXT01003755.1, from coordinate 79,304 downwards.
TTTTTTATTCATAACGTAGTCAAATTGAAATTACAACTAGATATATATCCTGATCATTTTTGTTTTTTCAAATGCATTTGCAGGGCATCTATATTCAAAGTCCACTTAAATAACCTGAAAACAGAAATGGTGATAGATGAATTGGCACGAAAAATGGCAGCCTTGACTCCTGGATTTTCTGGTACTTATCATGTTCTCTTTCTTTGCGAACTATTCTGTCTGAATCTAACATTTTCCCAATACTATGAATCAACTCCTATAGAAATGCAAAATTTCGTACTCCTTAAAATCATCATGATGCAGTTTTTTTTTTTTTTTGGGGGGGGTCATGACATTTCACATTGTTTTGGGCCCTCAAAACTAGCATAAGCTAATTGTCTTTCATAAATGGCTGCTTAAGTAAGCGTTATATTCTGAGTCCAGAAACAGGGCTGTTTGTGAAGGACTTGTGTACTGTTTGCTTATAATAACATTTATTTTAAGGGGGGGAGTGGCACCCTGTGAGGCAAATTATATCTGTATTTCTCTCTGTTACATTGCTGTTAAGTTTTGCCCATAACTTTCTCACTTTTGTAGACATCTTTATGAAATAAACTTTGATATGTTCAGGAAAAGTGGATGTTGACTACAGAGATTTTTTTTTGAGTTGGGTTTCTTCAATTTTCTGAGAATTTAACTTTCTTTTTACATTTTTCACTAAAACTTTTTTGACGTTAAATTTTGCATGTTCATTACATAAGGTTAATTTGAATAAAGTTTCATTACTCTATTAGTATTAATTTAGAAATTAGGTCTGAGGTGTAGCTCCCCACCTTAAACATGCAAAATTATTTTCAGTGCTTCTTGTAGCATACTGTGTTAGCTACATTAATTTACTGTTGCAATGAAAATGTTTTTCACCAGTTGTATTATTATTTTTCACAGGCTTCCAAGTATATTTTTTTCAAATGCTTTAAAAGTTGAAAATTAGTGAGGCTTCTTAAAAAAACTGCTATGTATTTTTCAGGAGCTGACATTGCTAATGTTTGCAATGAAGCTGCCCTTATTGCTGCCAGAGATCTGAATCCTTCCATTATGCAGAAACATTTTGAGCAGGCCATAGAAAGAGTAGTGGCAGGTATTTGAAAATACTATTAGCTCCTTGATTTTTCAATTTTCTTATTAACATTTTTTCAAAGCCTATAGAGGTGTTAAAATTTAAATCTACTAGCTTAGAAATCTGCAAAGATCGTTTCCATATACAATTTACTGCTCAGAGCTCCATGGCCAGACATTTGCTTGACTCAAGCATAAAGCAAAACCTGTTATGCAAAAGCTAATGATTATTTCAGTAATGTTTTATTCAAAACTGCTTAGCATTGCTATTGCAAGAGTGCATTTATGTCACTTTTTTGTTTCTATACTCTTATGGTGAACATAAAAGATGATTTTCTTAAAATACTAAAAAAAATAGTGCAAACTTAAGCAACAATTTTAGTTTAGTGCAGCTAAATGAGTAAAACTTGTTTGAGCTTGTTTTCATCCAGTGTGTCTGAACTATGTTATAGTGAGGTAGATCACAGATGTTGAATTGTTCTTCCCCATCTTTGCGATGGTGCAGAAATAATTTATGGGTTTATGCACCGTCATAATATGTACTGCATCCTTTATTATCATGGCAGCTTTTCAGCTGTGTTTGTTAGATGGCAAGATTGGCATTGTTTCTTTTATTTTGACAAATAATTAAAAAAGAAAGGAAAACTTATGAGTGTTGCGAAAAAAAGTAACAAACTGCTGTTGCATTAATGCTGATCAAATAACATTATTATTATTATTTGCCTGCCCTTATTTCTGATAAGGTGTTTGTTCTTTTTTCCTTTCATAAATGTATTTGAGTGTTTTGCTGTTCTTCATCGTTTTTATGCTTATTTGCCTTTGTTTTACTTTTTTTGTGCTAATTTTTATTTTAATCTAGGTTTGGAGAAGAAAACTCAGGTTTTGCAGCCAGAAGAGAAAAAAACAGTGGCCTATCATGAGGCTGGTCATGCAGTCACTGGATGGTTTCTAGAGCATGCTGATCCCCTGTTGAAGGTGAAACTGGCTATTTTTAATTATATTAGTGACGTGGCCTGAGGAAGCCCAATAAGTCACCAAGCTTTGTTTCTGTAAGGCCTGTTTGAAATCAAAGACATGGTCTTCATGAATTTTTGAATTTTTTATTATTTTAAATCAGCATTTATCTGTTACTTTCAACTTTCTTAAAAAGATTATTTATTCGCATATTAAACGCTAAGTATTCTTTATTGGCTTTTCAGCTTTCATGACCATGCCATTAAAACAGGGTCACAATCAGGGCTACGTACGCGTAATCATTATTTTGGTGTCTCATTGTGAATTTCTAATACCACCTAACATTTGTTTTGAAATCAATTAAAATTAATGACAAGGAGTTTATCACAATTTTTTTTTGGTTTTTGATTATTTACATGGGGAAAAGTGAATCTTATCCTCAACAGACCAAGAGGACCGATTTTACTTGAGGACTCATTTCATAAATCCTGCTTTAGTTAAGGTGGCTGCTACCAGTCTATGAAAGAATATGCGATTTATTTTCTTCTAGAGCAGCAGTTAAAATTTTTCAGTTTTGGTTATTCCCTAAAGATTTTTTTTTTACTTGTTAATTGGTGAAGGCAAGAAAAAATTGTTCACACATGGTGCAAAGGACAAGATTTCTTCCAACTCTTCCTTTTAACTTTTGTCTGTGACATGGGACTCATTACAGCTTTTCAAAAAAAATCTGCCTTATTTTGCTTTATTTGTTGATAAACGGTTTGAATGAAAACTTTTTAGGCTGTCATATTTCTTCATTAATTGTGAGAATGTAGCGCAAGTTTTATTATTATTTTTTTTTGTATCTATTACATTGACTTGAGGTTTTTTTTGTTTTTTTTACAGACTCCTTGCAAGTTTCATGTTGTTGAATACACTCCTTACTCCTTATGAATTTTTAACATGTTCTCTAGAGATAGCAGTATGAAACTAGATAAAACCCAAATAGTATTTTTTAGTCTTTTTTTGCATTTCCCCATCAATATTAGAGTTCAGGAGATAAATTATCCTCTTTGCTATGGAGAAAATGCTTTCAAGTGTGTTTATTTTGTCACAAAATAAGAGGTTTTGTATAAGAAGCAAACATGAATAGGTAGTTTGAAAGCAGTAAACAGAGCAAACTCCCTGAAAACATCAAGCAATATTTTATAATCATCAAAAGTTATGAGAAAGTTTTGGTTCAACATGGGTCAATCATCACAATTTTGGCTATATTTATTAAAACATATTTTCCTGCCTGCAGCTATATTATATTTGCAGTGACAGTAAAATTTATTTTTTCCTATTTCCTTTTTCAGGTATCAATCATACCCCGAGGGAAAGGCCTTGGATATGCACAGTATTTACCCAAAGAACAGTATTTGTACACACAGGAACAGGTAACTGAAGCAAAAAAAGAGGTATTTATGTCTATGCATGATTGATTTTAATAGGCCAGGAAGAGGATAGGGAACTCAATGAGATGCTATTTGTTTAGGTCTTGTCAAGGTGAAACATGTAAAAAGAGTCAATGTTTTATGGAAACCCATCGTAACTCATTCATGAACATTATCCATCTGATAAAATTAGATTAAATTAACAACTGAATCTTACCTGGTTAACCGCAGGTTCACAAGTTATACCTCTTCCTGCCATTTGCCACTTAACTTGCAAAATAAAATTGTGACGCTTGTCTCCAAAGGTAAGCCTTTGTCCTCTCATTAGTTGCCCAGAAAATAAATGCAAACACTACCATTTATATGCAGAAACTTTTCCTCTCCTATTTCAGCTTTTGGATCGAATGTGTATGATGTTAGGAGGAAGGATCTCGGAACAAATTTTCTTTGGCAAAATCACAACTGGTGCTCAAGATGATCTGAGGAAAGTCACACAAACAGCCTATTCACAGGTAGAATTTATTAATTTTTTTTATAGTGCTCTTTCCAATGTGTTCCTGCTAACACTTTTCCTTTCAGTCTAACCTTGCCTAGGTTTAGAGTCTTGAGTCTCAGCTGTATAATTTCTCTATAACGTAATTCTTCTCTTGTTTGAGCAGAGCACAATTGAGAAGTATAATCACTTGTCATGCTAATGTCAACAGTCTTCCTTTTTACAACCACTAGTGCCAATCATGGATTCTTGAACCTTGACGATATTTTGTTCAATTTTTCAGACTGATCCAATAAAAGTAAACTGTGGATAATCATAATTTGCCGTTTTTAAATTTTTTTTTTTTAACCTGAGCAAGATGACCAGAATTCATCATGATTTTCCTGTTACTTTCTGTCCTTTCCTGAATTCATCTAAACATACCACCATGTGATCGAATTGCACAACTCAAAATTTGTCATCTTTATTCTTTGTGACCCATCTCCAGGTTGTAATGTTTGGTATGAATGAAAAAGTTGGCCAGCTGTCTTTCGACATGGGTCAACAAGGAGACATGACCTTCACAAAGCCTTACAGTGAAGCCACAGCACAGCTTATTGATGATGAAGTCCGTACCATTGTACAAAATGCATACCAGAGAACCTTAGATCTATTGCACAAGCACAAAACAGATGTGGAGAAAGTAAGGCCTACTTCTCTGTCTTTACAATATTATGTTTCTATGACCGTTTACAGGAAAAAGAAACGCTGAGGTTTTTCATACATAAAATGGGTATAGCTTTTTTTTTTCATTTATAGAAATAGGGGCATCGGTGGCGCAGTGGTTGGCTAATCCGCCCTGAGATCTGCAGGGAACCTTCGTGGGTTCGAGCCCTGCCATCAGCGCCCTGGCTTGACGGATGGCCTGAAAGCCTGAGATCACCTTGTTGTGGACTGGCTATATACAAACAACCAACTGACAACCAATTTAAAGAAAGTTTGACTGAAAAAGAAAAAGATGGAGTAGTATCAATTTTCTGTCCAAATTAGGAAACAGGCAGTGTTTCGTACCTTTATCATAATAAAGATAGACTGAGGCAAAAATTGTTGATCCAGATTCTATGCAAGCCAAAACAGAGACAGTGAAAGAAGTGGTTACACAGTTTCTGTATTAGGTCTGAGAGTATCTATAATTATGCTGCTTCTTTGAAGAAATTTTGACTGAAATTTTGTATTTCATGCAACTCTATTATAAATGAACAGTTCCAATAATGTTATGTTATGCATAATGGTTTTCAGAAACTACTATTCCACAAAATTTTCTGCTTCCATGAAAATGGAATGCTATGAAAAAAGTAAAATTCTATTCTATTTAAGTAAATTTAGGTCAAACAGTTCCTACCATTGTAAAGTTTTATTTTTTTTTTAAACACCAATTCTGCTTTTAAAATTTGTGATCAGCAGCATATGACTTAAATTGGATAAAAAATCTGCATCATTGTCTTCATACAAATTTATATACATTCTGCAAGAAAAAATCAAAGCTCCAGTGTGCTGTATACTTGCAGCACAATTCCTTTTGGTTTTGGTCTGTCCTGCAAGTAAAGCCATCTTTTTTAAACTAGGGTAGTTTTGCTAGAGATTTTGGGAATTCTTATGACCAAAACTGACTCATAACTCTGACATCGTTTCATTTTTTAGTTCTCTCTCGCTGTCCTTCTCTCTCTCTGTCTTTCTCTCTGTGTCTCTTTTATCCCCCTCCCTCCCTCTTAATCTCTCTCGCTCTCTCCCTCCTGTTCTTATAAGTGAGTGCATGCATGTGCAATATTATTTAAGAAGAGAGAAGGTGAGAAGGTGGTTTAAAAATAAATAGTTTTAGAAACGTGAAATTTGAAAGTATTTGTGTAACACATGAAGCCATTTCTACCATGACAAAATATCACTACAGTTGTTTTAATTGTGCAGATTGCTTTGAGACTTCTGGAAAAAGAGAAGCTGGACAAAGAGGATATGGTTGAACTGCTCGGTCCAAGACCTTTTGCTGAGAAATCAACCTATGAAGAATTTGTGGCTGGAACAGGTGAGAATTTTTTGTTTGTTTATATATATATATATATATATTTTGTTTTGATTGGAAGTGAGTAGATGGTGGTGGGAAATCATTTGAATGGTTCTTCTTAGTAAGCTAGGTGTAATGTCAAAATCTCCAATAGATCTTACATCTTTTTAAAAAAATCTACTCATTAACACCTTGAGGTGCAACAGTGTAATAATTTGGTTGTTACTGAATGAGACTTTGATCTAGCCTTGATTCTTGATTGACCTCAACACCTTTCTGTCTGCCCAGTGGTGAATGGCAGGCTTGTCTTTTGACAAGAAAACTGTAGTTGGTGTTGAAATCAATGGCAAACTATCACACGATACCCAGTGCCAAAACAAAACAAAAAAAAACCCCTAAAAAATTCTATGTTTAAGCTCTATCTCTGATTCAGTATATTCAGAGGACTTATATGTATGATCTATTTCAGTACAAGGGCATGTCATTGTAAGAGGGCCAGCCATAGAGAGCATTAGCATTCTCACAGTTTCCAGCCCATCACAGTTTCACATTACTCTATGTACCTAATTTGCAGCATTTTTTACTTTTGAAAATTGTGGCAAAAAAAAGCTTACACACAATGAGATAGATAAGCTTTATTCACGTGGATTTCTTAAGCATACCAGATACAGTGTAGCACCAAGCATGTCTTGATCGCAGGCTGGAGTAGGTCCTGTATTGTGGCCAGGTCATGTTCTGGGGTCACTGACTTTGAAATGCTAGCAAGCAGAGGCCAGGAGCAATTGATGCATTTTTTGACAATCAAGAATTATTGCAATTGAGACTTTGTTGTGGAATAGCTGGTAAATCAAATGGCATGAAACCCACCAAAATAAAAGAAATTGGTTTCAATAATAAGCTTGATAAAAGAAAAACATAGTAAATAAGACATGTCCAGAACATTATGTTTTTTTAATACTCATAATATGAAATGGTGAAATTTAATCAATAGTTTATGCGTTATTTAAAAGATATATGAATTTAATCAATAGGTAATCCTATTTTTAAAAGATGCATGGCTTTATCTTATCTAGAACTGGTTAAAAAATATGTTACCATTTCCAAAATTTTTCCATACAGTTTAACTGCCAAATATTTCAGTTAACTTGTTAAAAATCCATGTTATTGAGTGAAATATCTTAAAGATCTTTATTTTCTATATTCAAATGTCTATGAAATGAGCAAAAACTTATTTTAGAATCTCCCATGCAATAGTATCAATTTTTTAATTAATTGTGATATGTATTGCCCATGTCATTATCAACATCGCAGTCTGTTTTAGCATCATAATCACTCCAGTTTTGTCTCCACAATCCCTAATTTTCATCATGTTTAGCCAAAAGCTATGTGATACATCTTTTATTAGTTCACACATCTTTCAATAGTTTATGCATTTATAAAAAAATGTCTTTTGAGTAACCCTAAAAGTAAAAGCAGTATTATTTAATTTAGGTATGATTTCCATTTCTTATTATCATTTTTGTACCAATCATTGATATACTGCAATTTATTTGAATTGGTTGTCTTGCTTGCTACCCAATAATTTAAATACCAGATCATCCATTTTAAAATTGATTGAGTTACTCTTTTTCTATACCCCCTTTTTGGCTTAAATTTTTCTGAAAACAGAATTCACTAATGTTTCAAATGGCACCAAAGGACTCTAGCATTCAAAAATATGTGGAAAACAAGTTGGATAAAAAAATCTCCTTAAACAATGCCTAAAAATGCCATGAGATTAGTTCAAATGAGTTCCTAATTGTATTTTGAACATTTTGAATTGTTCTTCCTTCTGTGAGCTCTGCTATGGTGAAATCTGGAAGGAAATATGTTGAATAAATACTTTTCTTCCTCCAAATTTTTTTTTGCAGCATACAATTTGGACAGGTTTCAAATGAAATAATTAATAGGTGACCGAAGTACAAATCCATCAATGACCAATAATTTATTTAACAGGTTCTTTTGAAGAAGACACATCTTTACCCAAGGGTCTTGAGAGCTGGAATAAAGAACAAGAGACAGAAAAAGACAAGGAAGATGACAAAGAGGACAAAGTAAAAAAGCAGGCTGTGGAGTCATAATTTTTTTTTTTTTTGACAGATATAATCTTTGATTTTTTTCACTTTCATGTGTTTAAAATGTTTTGATAGTAGATGATTGGGTGTGTTTGATCATGTTTGCATGGAATCATTCAAATTTTTCATCATTGAATTTGATTTTAAATGCTTCTCACATGCAAATAACTTGGAAAGTAAAGAGCTCTTGTCAGTAAATAGAAATTGCAAATGAAAGATGGATTTGAAAAGTCTAATCTAAGGAATCATCAGCATAATCATGAAATTGCTTAAGTAGTGAGAAAAACTAAAAGTTATGGCATTTTTCTTGACACAGGTCCTGATGAATAAGGTACTGTAAAGAAGGAAAAAAAATGTATTTTAAAGTATAAAGTGTCACCATCAAATGGGATGCTTTGAAGTGCTAGTACATTAGCAACAGTGTTCAGTGTTTTAGACTAGAATTCTCTGACAAGGTTAAGGCAAGGCTGACAGCGTTTGAAATCAGGTGAAATGCAGGTTTCTCAGCACACAACCAAAAAACATATATTTCTGAGGCTGTTTTTTTGGAAACATGACATTTATTGTGGTAGTCCTACACAGTTGTGCTCAATGTGAAATTTTTTGAGAAATATTTCAATACATGTATTTGTAAATTCTACTTCAAAATATGTAAACTATTCTTCAAAATAAACACATATATTACAAAGAAAGGTTATCCACACAGGAAGCCAATACCACAATGCTAGATCTAAGGATCTACAAGAGATACAGTGTGAACGACAGAAATATATAGAATAAAGAGATTAAGAAGATGTGAGCAACAGACAAGACAAGGTTGTGGGTGCCAACGAGGATGCAGGTTCGAATCCTACTCAGACATATTGTAATTTTCTCTCGTCTTCTGTCTTGTCTGTTGCTAGGTCTACGTGCGTGAACATCTTCTTAATCTCTTCAAAATAAAGACATACCTCTTTAGATTCCCATTTTACCAATTTCACTACTAGATAATTCAGAAAATGGTAGCAATTTATAGTTCTTAAATTTGCTACTGGTGACCTTTTTGGACTGAATTCGAGATATGCATGTTTAAGTAACAATGCTTGAGTTTTGATGTTGTGCCTATTCCCTAACAATTCATGCTTGTGCAGATGTTTCTATTTTTTTCCTTTTCATATGTACCAAGTAATTGTAAATAGTATTATATGAATGATACTTGTATGTTAAAGTATATTAGAAAAATTTGTCTGACTGTGGAAGAGAGGTAAAGTTTAATATAAGTGTGCTGTGAAAAATGATATCTAGTGGTAACGCATAAAGTGAAAAGATCTTTTCTCCTGATTATGTCACATACAGACATATACACACATACAAATAAAAAGAAAAATATAAATTTAAAACCTATTATTATGTTTGAGGAATGCCACACTAAAGAGGAAACCAGCTAGGCTGTATACATCTGCCAATATAAACGGGTAAAATAAGATTGGATAGGCAGCATTCACATTAACTTTTTGCTGCTGCTGAATAATCTGAGAGAGGACTACTCTGTTATATGTGTACAAGATAAAGAAATCTGTCTTAATTTATGTAAGAGAATACTTCCTTGCCTGTTAGGCCAACATGGCAATATATACATATATATATATTTAAAAAATTTTTTTTTTATTTTTTACTTTTAGTTTATGCACATTTGGCTGGGATTGCTTTGTTTGTAAAGGCACAAAGAAGAAATTTGTATCAAAATTGATGAAAACCATGTTGCTTGTTTTTTTTGTTATTTTTATTTTTTCCTTTGAATTATGCATGTATGTGGAACAGAGAGAATCATTTTTTTTTTCATTGTTATATAAATCCATAATAGAGGTGTGAAGTTTGCACAGAGATAAGCAATTTGGAAATAAAATCTGTTTCTTAGAGCACAGGTGAAACCTGCACCTCTAAGTTGACATCTCTTGGCTTTCAAGAAGAGTGGCCAATCATCATTGTGTGTAAATGTTTATCACAGGGTCATCTTAGCAGTTTCAGTAAATACTTTAAAAGTTCTATAGCAACATTAATTGTGTGCATGGACAGGGATTCAATAGATCGTAACTGAAATCAAATTAGACAGTGATAATTTACTTGAATTTTTAAAGCAAAATGTTAAATTGAGAGCTGTAAAATAAAAATCAGAATGTCTGAATAAGCATAGCAGAAGACAGGTTCAAGCAAAAGCTGTCTTTCAAGTCACTGAAGTTTGTCATATTGAATAAAACTATGTTAAAGTAATAAAAAATTGGATTTTTGTTTTTAAAAAAAAAATGTAGTTTCAAAATGATGTTTGTCGTGTGCTGTGATAGCATATTCTCTTTTGTTCTGTGAATCAGCTTTTTTTTTTCTTACTGTGACAGGCTTTTGAAACCTTTCAGCCTCTATTTCTTTATTCTCTCTGTCTGGGGTAGTTGTTAAAAATGTTCACACTGGTAAATAATTTTTCTCATGTCTGCACTTGCTCTCTCTCTCAGTTGCACCAGGCTTAAGTAAGGTTACGTTATTATTATTATTATTATTATTGTTATTGTTATTATTATTGTTATTATTATTATTATTATTATTATTATTATTATTATTATTATTATTATTATATTATTATTATTATTACTATTGTTGTTGTCATTGTTTTTGGTTGTTTTTTTCTTTTTAAAATTTAGCAGGGCATTTACACATTAATAAATAGAGCCATGACAATTCTTATTACTTTCCAAATGACAATAAGTAAATGTATATTAATATAGTTTGTTAAAATCAGGTACAAGAGGTCAATGTTTGTATTTTAACAAATTTTAAACGACTTATATAGGCTCCTTTTCTTTGGCCTAACTAACTGGTGTAGCATATGAACAAAGAGAATGATTACATTGAGATATTGAATTGATTATGAAAAATATAGATTAGATACTGTATTTCTTAAAATTTCTTAATCTATATACAAACATTTCTTGATATCATTTCTCAGTCGGCCTAGTGTGGTAGGACTATAGTTACAAACAGGAATGGCATAAAATACATGACATTTCTTACTTTTGTTAATATTTTAAAAAAAAAATGGTTTAATGCTGAAAAACTAGCCTGTTGTGCGAAAAATATTTGAAAAGATGTCTGTAGAAGTGGAGTGTAGAAGTATAAGCCTTCTCAGCCTTCCAATTTAATCTAGGCCTTACTAAATATGATAATAATCAATTGATTTTTATTTTATGCCATGCCATTTCTGTTTGTAGAGCAGGAGAGTAATACATGTACCTTAGTTATTGGCTTATCACAGTTACCATTGTACTGTTTATGAAATCATGAATGTATCAATTGGCCTCATTAACTCCCTTCAATTGGCTTTCCAAAAGAGGGACTCTGTCTATCAGAAATGTAATGCTAATATGATGGGAAGAAGAGAATAATCTGTTTTGAGACGAAACAAGCACAATTTTTTTTATTGCAAAATGAGATTTGTGCAAAATAGTTATAGAAAAGGATTAACAAATGCTATTTTGACTTACAAAGGTACTGGAATAAGCCAATAACTAAGGTATTACTCTCCTGCACTACAAACAAAAGTGGCGTAAAATAGAAATCAATTGATTATCATCATGTTTAGTGAACAGTAATGGAGTAAAACAAAGTCAAATGATAAGTCTCATATTCTATAAACAGTAATGCAACATAAGCAAAGTCAAATGACTGTTGAGTCCCCTGTTGAGCTTCTGATTAAATTATTTCTCTTTTCCATAAACAAATGGAGTGAAACCAAAACAGAACAAAAAGAAAAGTGCTACTTTTTGATTTTTCAAGCTAATTACATGTCCGTGTATTTTTTCCCATAAATTGCGATGGATTAAAACGAATATTTGGTGAATGCCCTTTCATTACTTTTTATAGTGTCTAATGCCTATGCAAACAATGACCCCAAAATGTCCTCTTGAAACAACATTTAGGCTTGATTGCCTCCCATTGATTGTTGGTAGTGTTATAAATGCAAAGAGCATATCAATGGCAGGCGTATCAAACCTCTTAAGGCCTTCTTCGTCAATAATAGACTTCAGAGGTTTGATATGCCTACAATTGATAGTGATATAGTGTCTGACACATTTGTTTATAGATAAGCGTTTGCCAAAACAGTTTGTCATCATATCTATTAAAAAACTCCAGGCTCTGAGTGTAATGGCCTAAAAGCTAATGCTTTAATTTTTTTAAAAACATAACCAGCTTTTGAATATCAAAATGATGACAAAATCACCAAAAAAATAATGTCACACTAAAGTTCTGCCTTTTAACGTTTGTCAAAGCAACATGATGAATATTATTTAAAGTTAACCATTTCTATGTTGCCTTCAGTAAGGGTTTCAAACTCTACCGGATGCAACTCGACTGGCATTTCAATATCTTTCTTACATTAAATCTAAGAAATTGCTTTAAGAAAATAACTGCTCCAAAAGTGTAGAGCACCTAATTAATCTTTTCTCAACATCTGTAAATCCGATTGCACAACATCGTTCCCAGATACACGGACATACACATATTCATCTGAAAGAAAATTCTTTACAGTTTTCAATATTTATTTTGTTTTACTCATTGATAATGATACCAAAAGAGTCAAATAAATTATAAGGTGAGTTAATGAATCATTCCGTTTTTAACAATGCTGATTTTTTTTTTTGCTATGGAAAGTCACCCTTCTGTGTCTTATTACTCTCTCTCTCTTTGTTGGATGTCTTGTCTCTCTCTCTCTCAGATTTGGATGTTACAAGGTTATTTCTCCAGAGCTGTCAAAAAGCACAGATTGTTAAAGGCATCGTAGTGCTTTTTTAGCATAAAGCTAGACTGAAAGCTCAGTCCTTTCAGAGGATCATCCGGAGGTTTGCAACAAGCATGGTGAACTGTTGAGAAATATCCATTTTATAAACTTGACTTTATCCAAGCAGCTTTCCAACTCTAAAAAATAAAAATACCTAAAAACGGAAACTATTTCAGCAAGAACTGCAAGGTTATTTCGTCCCTAAAATATTTCGCTACAACAGCTTTTTGAAGAGTTTACTGTTTATAGATAGACGCTCTTGAATAAAATTCATATCTGAATTTCATATAACCTGGCCTATGAATTCGTTTTAAATTGTAAGGTTTACCTGTGTAGATAGCACATACACGAGAACAATAAATCAAAACAGTTTTTCAATAATACCCAACGCCAAAGACAAGAGTTGACCGAATGTCACTGACTCTAGTCTCATTTTGAGTACTCAGTATCGCTCACATCCTGCCTGCGGGGCCCACATAACTTCCTTGGATCCTCTTAGAATTCCGAACTGTACCCAAAGAAAAATTAAATGAACTCCTGTATAAAGAACCACTGACTACTTTGATAGTTTATTACTTCCACTTCCAGTCCAAACCCTTTCCTGTCATAATGTATACATTTCCATAATGTATACTTATATAATTAATAAAAAAATACCAAACAAATAAAATAAAAACTCAAGAAAAAACAACAACCAACAACTTGCCCCTCTCCCTACATCACATCACGGCATTCCAAACTTGGCTGTTCCAACTGCCCTTGTGGTTCCCAGTGTGTACCTTTTAAAAAAAGCCAACATCAACCACTGCTGCATTTCTGCGACGGCCCCTTCAAGTAAAACTTCCCGGAACAAAGACATTCTGGGTTATGGTCGGAGATTGTGAGGGAATGATGTTCACACGTTGTCTAAAGAAACCAGCTCATATGGACCTGACTTTGCAGGGAAGCTCTTCTATTGACCGCTCTGACATATAAAAATTGGTTTACAAGGGGGCATGCACGGGTTACTCTGATCTCTTAAGATGCTGGTGGGGATGCAATCTCATATTGTATGGCGAGGACTCAGTGAAGTCTATCTTAAACGCATGAACTGATCATAACCAAAGTGAAATCTCTCTCTCTCTCTCTCTCTCTCTCAAATCTGATTTAAAGTATATATGATGTTGTTTTTTCAGTAGAAACGTTTCTTTGCATATTGTTCTTCCTTCATGCCCTTCCCCCCTTTCCCCCCCAGGTCGGTACTCCATTATAAAATAAGCAGCTATGCTACGAGGGACGTCCGAAAAGAAACAGGAAAAAGGGCATAATTCTTGAACCAATCCATATTTTTTAAATCTGTAAACGGGAAACACCAGAACAATAAATTAACTTTCACGGTGCGCAGTTTCAGCACCATTGATGAACGCACTATTGAAGACTAATGGTTCCAATATGGTTACCCCCATCAAAGAGTGGTCAAAGCTGGAGGTCAGAGCTGTTGTGCGTTTTTTGTTTTCGAAAGGAAC
>BLXT01003755.1:50770-57491 GCA_019648995.1 Plakobranchus ocellatus | reverse complement strand
AGTGTTCAGAAATATAATGCTGTAATAAGACCTAATCATTATGAAATATAATAAAATTTGTAAACCTTCGTACTAGATTAAGTATTTTCAATCTTTTCAAAATATTAAACGAAATGAAAATGAATATTATCCGATGCCGCAGATTCAGAAACAAAACATTTCCAACCATAACCTAGTGGCTCACCTATTAACCTTTCCTCACCCATGATCAGTGCATCCATCTTTTCCACAAGTTGGTTTGCCGAAGAACGTGCCTCTGGCTCTTTCTCATTTTCATCTAGCTTTACAAGGTACCTCAGCTCGAATTCTTTCTTGCGGGCTTCTTCGAGCTCATCCTCAGCCTCCAGCTCTGGGTCGGTGCCACTGTTAGCCATTAGAGCGAACACATAGCCCTCCATCGTGTACGATCAATAAAGTTTGGTTGCAGACAAATCTGATTCCAATCAACCTTCAAAACTCGCTAGAAAGCGAGTTAGTCTTTAATAATAAGAACATGGTCATTATTATTTTAGCATTATGATACATTTTTATAAAACGCTATTGCTGCGCAGGCTGACAACAAAAACGGTGAAAGAAATTTGTCATGATTAAAACGCTAAAAGAACATAATTATGACAATAATCAAATATTTTTCTTTTTTTATAAGGATGCCCAAACTGAAGAATTAAAACAGACCGTCATAACTCTTTATTTCTGATTAAAAAGCAAGAAATTGAGTTTAACCCCCCCCCCCNNCCCCCCCCCCCCCTCCCCCTGAAATCTATCAAATTTTAATCTTTGATGAAGGATTAATTCTGCATTTTAAAGATATTGAGTTCATTTTTCCCCATTGTATTGACAAGTTATTCTAAAGATAGTATGATTTGGAATTGAACAACCAAAGTTGTCAAATTGGTATGTAAAATTAATGTTTTTTTTTCTACCTGTGAATACATTTTTTCATCCCATTATGATAGATTGAGATTTCTTGATTGAATGTCGCGAATATTTCACGGGTGTAGAAGCATACTATAATAATGCCACAACTGCAGTTAGAGCAATTTACCTCTAATCCCGCGATTAAATATTGTATTTAATACTGTCCCCTTTTATCACCTTCATAATCTTTCTCACCCTCTCGGTATCCCTCCTCCTTCTCCTCCTTCTTCTTCTTCTACCAGTAAAAATAATGATTAGTTTTTGGGCCATCTCTGCCGCTCTTTTTGGTTATTTTCTAGGCTTTGGCAAAATATTTGATGTCCTTCACATTCTAAACAATATAATGTATGAAATACTAACATCAGTCTAATCTAGATCTATTACATATTGTAAGTTTAGATAAAAACTTGTTGAAATGTCCGAATTAATTATGATTAATAATGTATATTTTCGTTATACCTACCGATATAAGCGACTCTAAATTTTGATGGATAATTCATTCTGGAAAACTGATGACTTACATTCAGAATTTATGTAGATATAAATCTAGATCATTCTTATTTTATTCTCATTTATTGCTGTTATATTGCTGGAAGATCAAGATCATGATGTTGATGAACTTTGATGAGCAAGATCTAAATCTAGTAATAATTGAGAGGAAAAGATAGAAGGTCATTGATTAATATATGTGGATAAATGTTGTTTATTTTATACTGGTTAAGCATCTTTTATTTAGAAATCTGAGATTAAGATTTTTTTTCAGGAATAAAAAAAAAATGTTGATGAACTTTGTTACATGAAATCGAGCTAACTCTAGTCGTGATTATGGTAATAATAATTGAAAGGAAAAAAAATCTTTGATTTTGACTATAATGTAACTAATATAGCTTGTTTAAAAAAAAAAGCGTGTTTTATAAAGCCTTTGAATACATTGATTAAAAGAAATTAATTTTCTAACAACTAGGCTCTAACTATAGCTGATTTAGATCTGCATTAGGTCCTATATCAAGCACCGATGTTTTTTGGGGCTGAAATGTACTCAATAAGAATGAGAGTTTTAATGACAAAACATTTCCCCAAAACAAAACGAACTACGCTCAGAAATTTTGCCACGTATAAATCTATTGGTCTGCTCACCTTTTGTTTTTTAAAAAAAACTGGCTTCAGGTAAATTTGCGCAACTCTATCAATTTCATTGAACGTGAACATTTTTACTTCTATTGAACGTGGACATAATTTTTCGTGCATCTTATAGCGATCTCGGTTTTGAATGATAAACTTTTTAAAAGGTCTTGAATATTTCTATAATGCAAGAAAGGATAATTTACAGTAACTGGCGAAAAATATCGCACCTTGCAAAAGGATTTCTTTCAAATACAACACAGCCATTTTAATAAGAAATTGAAGGCGCCAAAGAGTTATCGATAGACTATGACATGGCAGCTGTTCGAATTCATTATGACAAAAAAGTTTATCTTACTCATCTTTACTATTTATATTTGTGTAATTTGAATTTTATGTCACGAACAGCTCATGAACCTCTGAACAGAATGACTTCCAATTTTGTTTGAAAGATTAGCGGTGGCGGGAAGGTGGGCCGTTTCTGCCTAGAAGTCCAAATTCTACCTCCTTCTAATTTTTAATTTTTATTTTGTTTCCTCAAAATACACCTCAGAATTTTACGACCAGTCACGATGCTAACATTTTAAATGCACAATTAATTTCCGGTTTATGATTGTTTACATTGAGGTCATAGAGATGCCGGTACATTAATCAATGGCTTTTATTCTGAGCTGCATTGGAAGCGAATGTTTGGATTCCAACTTTGATATCTAAATCTAGATAACAGGGTTTCGTTAGATCTAAAGGCATAAAGTGGCATCTCATGTCGACATAAGGATTGTTTGTACTATACCTACTCTCTCTCTCTCTCTCTCTCTCTCTCTCTCCCTCCCTCCCTCCCTCCTTCCCTCTTTGTTTCTTTCCTCTGAATGTGTTGCGGTTCCACTCGTCCACAGCAACTATTCTTTTATATCCAAACACGTTTACGTATAAATTTACACAAAAGAACAATCTAAAAAGTTCGCCTCGTTTAGAAGGTGCAGATCCTAATTAAAAAAAAAAGGTAATGAGCAAACATAACTGAACATGAAGAGATTACATGAGAAGTCTGTAGTACAAAAGACTGACGAAATATTTTTGAACACGATTTTTAGCTGAAAAAATTTACCCAATCAACATCAGCATTTATCGACATTCACTAATAATAATAAAAAAAAAGAGGGATAGAAGCGGTACCCGATAGAAGGGCAAGATCAATATTCAGGAAGCACTTTTAACTATATAAATCTAGTATCCAAAGGATGCACGGGCCTTTGAATTATTTCAACCAAAGAAGAGGTAAGGAATCGCCAAGAAGAAACTATAATATGCTTACAAAAATAAAAAAAAACAGCAACCAATATGTCTTGACGTATATAATTTCTAGTTGACAACTGCTTTCTTCTCCCTTGCCGCATACATTAGCATTTTGCAAATTTCCTAAACAACACCGAACCTCATATTTTTCGATTAATTTCCATGTCCATTTTGTCACCCTCGCTCCCTCCATCTCTCCCCCATCTTTTCTCTCTCCCTCTCTCTCTCTCTCTCTCTCTTTTTCTCTCTCTCTCTCTCCCCCTCTTTCGCTTTCCTTACATATTGCCTGCGGGCAGACTGGGCCCAAAGAAACCGAGCTCGCTTTGGCTGTAATCGAGCTCTATTCATCGCAAACATATGAGCTTGCAGGCATTTGTGGTGACCAAAAAAATTCGTAATTGTACTCAAATGTTTCTCTTGTAGCTTTATCTCTTTCTCCATCTTTCTCTTCCCCCCATCTCTCTCAGATCCCTTCTTCTTTCTCTCTGTCCCCTTCCCCTCACTCTCAGCAATTGGAAAACTCTGAAATAGAAGGAGTAGTAGTCTAGTAGTAGTAGTAGTAGTAGTAGTAGTAGTAGTAGTAGTAGTAGTAGTAGCAGCAGCAGCAGCAGCAGCAGCAGCAGGAGCAGCAGCAGGAGCAGCAGCAGCAGATGTTGTTGCAATATCCGTGAACGTAGCCATTGAAATAGTTGCAAAGATTGTGGCATATAGTGCATCTAATATTCCATTGAGGCCTCATGTTTCCAAATTCGACAGGCAGTGGAGGTTTTATGAAATGAAGAAAAGAAAATGTTCTTAGAAGCTAAATCTTGTTACCTAGGCAACACTGACTTATAATTCAACCCCCTGGCTTACACACACACACACACATACATACACACACACACTCAAGCATCATCGATGTAAAACAACTATTTGACAGATGATTTAAAGAACAGTGGATTTTCTTTGTTTTTGTTAATCGATGTTTTTTTCGAAAAAGAAAGAATCAAACAAACGAGTATAAATATAAAAGAACTTTTTTTCCCAAAAGTAAAGAAAAAAAAATGGCTTTCAAAGCAAATCTGATACTGGTTTCAGAATTCCATAACTATATTTTTGTACAACCAGCACCCCTTTCCCCTCTACCTTTAATTAATAAGAGATGCTTTTAGAGATCCCCTGGAGAGCCTACTGTGATATAAGTCGAAGAGAGACCTGTCATTATTTGATGGACATAAATAGTAGTTATCATAATTATCTTGACGTGAGTCTAGAAATCGAACCCCCTTACAATTAGACTCTAGGTTTGGACATTAATCTACGCTGCCAGGCTTGTGCGTTGCCATTAATATTATAATTAACTGAAACACATGTTCAGAATAACAGAGCTTTCGAGGGAAAGATTTGAAGGGACATGTGAGCTTAGAGGGAAAAAGTTACGAAATGTAAATGAAAATGTTACCTATCAACTATAATTATTTTGTTAAAATAACATAATTAAGAGGACTATGAAAGAAAGAGATTGTGGATTTGTTTCATTATCTGACATTTGTTCAGAATTTGCACTTAATATACTCTCTGACTAACCAAGGGGCTAATTGTTTAATTATAACAAGTAAATGTAGCTGACACTAGATTAATATAATAACTCACAGGGGTAGGGTGTAGCACATTCGGCAAGGCGCTTAACTGTAGAGCGAGATGCCATCGATTCAGTTTATAGTCCTGACCAAGGCATTTTATTTGCTCCACGTTATTTTATCAGTTACTACCACGGATTCGGTTTATAACCCAGATCAACACAATTTATCTGCTTCGTATTTTATCCGTTACTATCCAGCACCTATAAGGTAGCGAAGTCTCCTATGCCTCAAAGAAAGTAAAGCCGATGAGAGAGGCAAGGCCAAAAAACTACCTGAGAATGTCATTATTATGCCAAAGATTAGCATACACGTTAATGTACAATACTCATGAACTGTTGGTCATTTTAAAAATGAGATAAAGAAGAATGACGTCAAATTTTTTCTCTTCAAAATAAATTATTTCCTTAGACTGAGAGAGGGGTACAAATTCCGCATGTGCGTCTTCGTAGGAAAGAAGACATTTTTCCCATTGTGTAGCATGTTTGTGATATAATACAATTTCTTTGTTAAAGTATTACCACCTTTTAAAATCCTTTACATTCGTGTTGGCAAAAATAAGCTGAGTATGGAAATGGCGTCATGAGTTGAAATGCTTTCAAAGTGACCTTATTACCACATTTAGACAAAATTATTCATCCATTATGTATAAAAAATAATTCGAGATCTTAATATGATTAGCTAACCTGGCTGTGACGATGACTATTAAACGAAAGGCGTCAGTGATCAACCTCACTGTCCGCTTGCTATGTAACTAACTAAAAAATAAAATAGAAGCGGATAAAGCTTCAATCCCCACTGTCATCTATTTTTAGTTTGATTCTATCTATTTTGATAAGGACAATAAGTGTAGGTCATGGTGCAAGCAAACGTTACTCTATCAATAGGCACTCACCTTTGACTGACGTCACAGCTTCAGCGAGCAATCTCTGTTGCTAAGTAACGGTTTTTTCAGCTCGGCGACGCGTCGCGAGAAGTAATGGCGGTCTTTCAGGTAAAACAAAGTAGTGACAGATTGTTGAGCGAGTAGTAAGGAAAAG
Source organism: Plakobranchus ocellatus (assembly GCA_019648995.1). Taxonomy (NCBI): domain Eukaryota; kingdom Metazoa; phylum Mollusca; class Gastropoda; family Plakobranchidae; genus Plakobranchus; species Plakobranchus ocellatus. The sequence goes on along the minus strand of BLXT01003755.1, from coordinate 51,493 downwards.
GGAGGGAAGTGCGGCAGCATTACCGACCAGAGATCGATGCTGTGGCTAACCAAGTTAAAAGTGAGGCCAACGCTATTTACTCTCAGTTTGCGTTGCAGTTTCAAAGTCTGTTCTCAGCAGTATTTTTTTTTTCTGTCCCGCGGTTAGTCCTACGTGTTTACCCGCAAACTGTTGTATTTTCCTGCGTATCTGTTGACATTTGATACATATTGAATGTTTTATATACTATGTTATTCTGATTATATACAAATAGCTTCTAATCTTTTACCTAATGACAGCTGATTTTGATCTGTATAGTATTGTGGTTTAGTTTGGAATGTGAGTGCTAAAATACTTTCAGGAGCCTACTACGGAGTAATGTTTCACAACAAGAGTGCAGGGGTGAAAAAAAGCTTGACAGGATCACGTGAGAATAATGGCCTAAACTTGTCAAATTGTAATCATGGGCAAAAGTAGCATCATTTCTTGGGCGCTACAAGTTTTCGTTTGTTATGAAATAGCACCACACATTATATACAGTTGCTAAAGATAGATCTAACAGTCCAAAAATAAATATAGCAATAATGGTATAGATATGTTTTTCATAAATTCAATTAACATATTCAAATTTTGGCTGATGATAGGAAATAAATTGCAAAAAAAACCAAAAACCAAATGTTTACTTTCTTATAAATCGTACTTGACTCTTTGAAAAAAAACAAGCCCAGAACATCATGTTTCAAT
>BLXT01003755.1:45770-48270 GCA_019648995.1 Plakobranchus ocellatus | reverse complement strand
CATACATACATCATACATACGTCCATATAAATAAATTCATATATATGCACACACACACACACATATATATATAAATATCATCTCTTATATATATATATATAAATATCATCTCTTATTCGCTGAATGGAACCCTCTCGAATAATTGAATAAGATTAATGAGTTCTAGTTGAGCAGATAGGTAAAGAAAGGTAAAGAAAGGAACAATTTAAACTTCCCAAAGTAACAGGGTATTGTATCAGTTCATACCAATATAAAATTATAGAAACTAGTCTATCAGGCCACAGGAGGAAGGTAAATTCTTGTGTCGAAAACGAATGGCGTAAATGTATGGGTAAAGACGACTGTTCATTTATGTTCAGCCCTTGTGGTTTTGTTGTTTTTAAAGTGTGAATCCAAAACGTTTTTTTATTGAGTCTGCTAATGGTGTCAGGATGTGTTTGATGTTATGATCTATAAATTAAGGTTGAAATGTTTAGCTACTGGGGTGTCTCTGTCATTGTTAATTATAAAACGGTGGTGGTTGAATCTGGATCGGAGTCTCTGACAAGTTTGACCTACGTATTGTTTAAAACAATTTTGACAAGTGATGAGATAGATAATATTATTTAGGTTGTATTTAAGGGGTCTCTGTGTGATCTTATATGTTTGGCCTTCGGTAGAGATATGAAAGATGAGGTTGTGTGTGTATACATGCAAGTTTTACATTTGGAAGAATGACAAGGGCTGAAACCGATGTTATTGGTGCGGTGTTTTGATGAATGAACAATTACGTCTCTAAGGTTCTTAGGGCGAAAGAATACTGTAACTGGCAGAGAATAGATGGCTTTTTTGCACCGATCGGATGAGTGGAGAATGGGTAGATGTTTTAAGAGTATATGATACATAAGGTAAAGCCGGATGGTAAGTTACAACGAATGGTGTTCTTTTATTTTTTATTATTATTTAAGGTATTTCTCTTTTGTAGAATACTGAATCTAGGAATTTATTTGGCCCTGGTGATTGCAGCTTCTATATACTTAAGGGGATAGCCGCGGGATTTATAGATGTAGATGATTTTTACACCCTTATGATAAGCCATATTTTGTGATATTTAAATTGGAAAGATAACTGGTTCAAAGATGAGAAAATATGAGAGCAAGTTACATCACAAGATAGCATCAAATAAATCTAATCCTGATGCTAGACAATACGATTAAAAATAACCTAAGGGACGAAATGTCAATTTTAAGGAAGCATGATTTGAACACAATCAACCAAGGAAAACAAATCAGTTTTTATTTCCTTCTCTTTTTTTTCTGTTTTATCTCTGCTTTAGATCTCCACCCGGGTGACACATTACTTTCTTCCTAATCCTCCCAATTGCAAATCTGAGAGTGAGTGAACATCTAGTCAACAGTTATGGGAATCGGATGCTCCTTACAGGACAAAACTGAGGACACCCCTGTGCTGACAAAAGTTAGGTAAGCGGAAGCAAACTCGATGCGTAGAAACAAAGACATAGTGTGTAGTGTTCAATTAAGATATAATGGCTTTTATTATTTTTTTTTATATCAAAAAGCAAAATAGTTTGATCTTGAATGGCATAAAATGAACAGAATCTCAGTGAAATATAAGTCAACATGTCGTTTAGATCGTTATCTTATTCTATCCTCTGGTTTATAGATTCGCATGACGTCAATCGAATGGGGAAGTGCCCAGATCGTTCCAAGCAAAAGTAACAATAAAATCCACGTTTGCTTCCTTTTCAGCATCAGTACTTCCACTCACCAGTTTGAGGATTGATTAATATAAACTATAAAAAAAAAAGAAGGAGGCTGAAAAATGGAGGTTGCACTGATCACCTAAGTTTTTCTTTAAACAAAATTTTGTTTGCGCTATGTTGTGGAATTTCCTTGTTTAATTAAAAAAAAAAATTAAGTGAAAAGTATGCAGATTTGAATGAATAATAATAAAGATTATGTAAAATGACATTTGACACGCAAAGAAAGGTAAGTCAAAGGACATGTTTATTTTTTTTCTTCTTCTCTCTTTCTCTCTCCCTCCCTCCCTCTCTCTCTCTCTCTCTCTCTCTCTCTCTCTCTCTCTCTCTCTCTCTCCCTTCTCCCCTCTCTCTCTCATAATGTCTCGCTGTCACTCTCTTTCAACATATTAAGTTTTGCCTTTCTCTCCTCCGACCACATAAAACCCCTTCCTTTCTTTTATATCTTTCTTCCTCAATAGTAAATTGATGTTATTGAGTTGTACTTTTCAATTTGAAGGGACTTAAAGGAAAATAATGATTGCGTGTCAGAGGATTATATCAAATGTTTTTAAATAGTTAGATGAAGAAGGTAGTACTCTCTACTTTCTACAACGTGCGAAAACGATTTCTGGCTTCCGGTCATAAAAAAGGTGTCGTTATTTGTAAGTCAATAACGCACCATAATAATAATAATAATAATAATAATAATAATAATAATAATAATAATAATAATAATAATAATAATAATAATAATAATAA
>BLXT01003755.1:6042-16764 GCA_019648995.1 Plakobranchus ocellatus | reverse complement strand
GACAAATACGCATACTGGTTGCGCACCGCAATCACTTTGGCATGGATATTTCGAGTACCAGAAAAGCGAAGCAACATTTTTTTTTGACACGGCGAACACTTGGTGCCCGATATTGTTTGTTTGTTTTTTCTTTTTTTAAATGATATTTTATTCAACAATAAAAACTACATAAGCACGTTTGGTTTTGTGTATAGGGCGCGTCAACAGCAATCTCAGGCCTCTGACAGTCACGTGGCGGGCTCGAACTCACGGCGTTTGACTTTGACTTACACGTATTTTCTAACATATTCTCAGTATGGTATATTTGAACAAATGTGTTTGATTTTAAAACATCCATTTATATCTAGATCTCATTGGGCTTGCCTTTGTCCACAGATTTCTTATTGATGGAGTTCAGGCCTGCATGAACAATATTATTGCCACGCCAGATGGCAAACGGTGTTTGACGTATAACAACGAGAACTTGTCCATCAGTTCTCACACTGTTGCTCTGTGGGACATCGAGAAAGGTCAGTTAGCGATTCGTTTTATGTCTTTAGTCCATCAAAATATGTTAGAGAGAGCGCGAGATAGATAGATAAATATAAAGCGAGAAAAAAAGGGAGATGGACAATGATGGAAAGCTATATATAGATACATAGAAAAAGAGAACGGGAGGGAGAGAGAGAAAGAAGAGAGAGAGAAAGAGAGAGAGAGAGAGAGAGAGAGAGAGAGAGAGAGAGAGAGAGAGAGAGAGAACTTTCCTGATAAAAAAGAGTAAGGGATGATGTTGGTGGAGAGGATGCGAATAATGCGATAGAAGGTGAAAAAGACATTGTTACAGGCCTACATGTACGCGTGAAAATTGAAATTGCAAACAAATTTGAGTTGGTTTATAATTTATGTGAAGGATTAAAAAAAAAAGTGGAAACCATATAACAGGCCTAATTATAACAGGGATTTTTAAAATCCCCTTTTTTATTTTACCCTCTTAACAGGTACACTAATTGCAAGCCATACATTTTCGGCCGGCGTGACATGTGCTCATTTAACTCCCGACGGCAAATTGGCAGCCCTCGGCGTAAGGGGGGAGTACCAGCCAATCCGGCTGATATTAGTTGCAGAAGGGTCCACTTTAGAGCAGACAACTCAAGCATGGATCGATGAAGTGCGTAAAGAGAAGGATAATGATAGCGCAGGGAAAGGAAAAACATTTGGGGATCCACAGCGGCTGGACGCAGTCATAAATCTAGTAACTGATTAGAATAAAAACCGTACACTTGTAGTTTTAGATCTTCCAGTAAAGATAGTGTAACGCATTACTCATAAAATTATTTGAACTTTTTCTTTTCGCATAATTTTTGTAATAACTAGAGAAAGTATATGGCATGATTAAATAAAAAAATAAGTGTCTCCTCTTCCACTTCTTTCACTGGATCTGAAAACAATGCAAATAAGGGTTAAAATGATCTGTTTGTTTCATGTAAAAAGAAAATCAAAACAAAATAAATGTAAAATTATAGCATTTATTAGGAATGGAACTTGGAATGATTGCCTTTGAAAGCTTGGAAAAAATATTTTAGATGAAATAAATTTAACAGTAATCGTTGCACATGTTGTAACATAAACATGCACATCAACGCTTTATAAGGGAATGAGTGAGAGAGAGAGTGAGAGAGAGAGAGAGAGAGAGAGAGAGAGAGAGAGAGAGAGAGAGAGAGAGAGATAGAGTGTGTGTGTGTGTGTGTGAGAAAGAGAGAGAGAGTGTGTGTGTGTGTGAGAGAGAGAGAGAGAGAGAGAGAGAGAGAAAGAGAAAGAGAAGGAGAGAGATAAGCGAGCATGAATCCATTATGTTCGAACAGCTCAAAGAATTCTGTGATATAAAAGTTCAATTTTTTTAGCTTGATTACAATATCGTGAGATTTCGATCTTACTAAAACTTTGAAAGCTTTGAAAAAATATTTTAGATGGAATAAATTTAACAGTAATCGTTGCAGATGTTGTAACATAAACATGCACATCAACGCTTTATAAGGGAATGAGTGAGAGAGAGTGAGAGAGAGAGAGAGAGAGAGAGAGAGAGAGAGAGAGAGAGAGGGTGGGTGTGTGAGAGAGAGTGTGTGTGTGTGTGTGAGAGAGAGAGAGAGAGAGAGAGAGAGAGAGAGAGAGAGAGAGAGAAAGAGAAAGAGAAGAGAGATAAGCGAGCATGAATCCATATGTTCGAACAGCTCAAAGAATTCTGTGATACATTATAAAAGTTCAATTTATTTACCTTGATCACAATATCGTGAGATTTCGATCTTACTAAAACTATGTATGGATTTCACGTTGAGCCGCATCACTTCAAATCACAGGTGAAATAGTTGAAAAACTATTGTCCATCATATTCATTTTGTATCTTAGCAGTATAGCACTTGATAAAAATTTGCACACATCCCAGTCACAGCTCAATAAAGAGGCTTTTTACTTAGTTATAATATTAGATTGGGCCAAGAGTTTAGAAAACTTTGTTTCAAGAGAAGATGGAAAAGTTGAGTACTGGAAATTGACAAAGACACTACGCAGCAACAAGCCTAAATCTCACAGTTATTAACTGCATCCAAATTTTAAAAAATGGCTTATATCATAGGTGCTGTAATGATCATGCTTTTTACTAAAGAAACCTTAGTGTGAAATAATGCTGTATACAGACTTGTTCTATTTGGTTTAAATAAATGTTTACTTCAGTTGGCAATTGTGTGTTTATCTGAATCATTATTTTTTTCATTCATAATCTTTGATCATCAGAGCTTTTCGAAATCCTAATTTACATATACACTCAAGTCCAAATCATTCGATTCCTGATCAATTGAGCTTTGGGTTTTTTAGCTTTATTAATATGTACTCGATATTTTGAATTGTTACAAATGGGTTCGGTTACTTCGAAGACGCAACTACTGCAGAACCTCCAATTTTTACCCCACCACAGTGAAACTTTAAAATGATTTGATACTGAAGTGAAACTTCACCAATGCATTGTGTCGGCAAACAACCAGTGAGAATAGGGGAGAAAAACGGTGAGGGAGCAGTACTGCAACATGTAATAGTACTTTCGACCGTTCTTTTCCTTTTGGAAACATCAAATTTTATGCTCCAGCAGTCTTTTTCTTTATGTTTGTTTGTAGTGAATTGCATAATTTGAGTTTTATGTCAATCAAAGTCGTTGATTTCCCACTGACCTTCATCCAATCAAGCGGACTCTACTGTATATCGTTTCCAGGCGTGCAATGTTTGTATATTTCTTCTCTCCAGTATAAATTAAAAAAAAACAAAAAAAAAACAACAACTAAATTTTTACAATGATAATAGTACATGTATATTATATTCAAATATATATTAACTGTTAATATTTTTGGAATTTTTTTTCTCAGCTTTTCATTTATTCACCTTATCTTCTTCCCATTTACTTGACGGTACATAATTTGCCCTTACCAACTGTCTAAAAATAAGCTTGGTAATCATAAAGCTTATTTGAAGTTGACAAAACATTTCTACAAATAATTTTTTCCCTTTCCAGTAATGAATTTATTTCTTCTCAATATAATCAAGTGCCTTATTCTGACTAAAGAGTAAAAAGGTTTTTTGACGGGAGGAGAGGGGTCTTATAATCTGAGAGATACCGCAGGCAAAGAGCTAAATGGGCTCAGATAAACAAATTATATCTTATTCCTACATCTTGATTCTTGATCACTCATCATAGGACCAGGTGTGTGCTCGCCCCTGCCATGTCTTCAGTGACTATATCATATTCTTTTTTCTTTTTTTTTTGTATCTTATTCTTTCTCCATAGGTAATGATTATTGAGGTGGACGCCAATCCAGTATTAACACTGTAGCACTGAGAGACACAGATAAATCGTATTGAAGTCTGTTAAAACCTTCCACTCAAATAATGCTTGCCTTCACCATAATTATCTGTCCCTCTATCATATTCATAAAGGCAGTTATAAATATAGTATCAACACGTTTGTCGCCATAAGCAACATTTGAATGTTAATTGAAATCGCAATTGTATACCCATACAACGTATAATAGAAACATAAAAATTTGAATCGCATACGTGATGGGGCAGGCAAAAACACGCACATGATGAAAATTCAAGATATTCTGTTTTATATTTTCTAAATTTGCAATATTTTCTAAACATCATGCTTTTTGAATTTTTGAAAAATCTTAACAAGAAGCTGATATTATTGCAGAATGAAGACAGATAATCACGAAAGTATTGAAATCAGAAAATTGCCTTTAAAGTTTCTGCTTTTATTTTCCCTGCAATTTTTATTTTTCCTTGATTGATTGATTATTGGTATAATAAGTCCACTATTAAGCGGTAATCTCAGGGTTTCTGTTCATTCATCTGTCTCGTAGGCTTCCATTAGATGCTCAAGATAATTAAAGCAAAAATAAAAATCCATTTAAAATCCAACAGAGTATATGGAGAAAAACTTTAAAAGGAATCTGTACAAAGCCTCAGGTATTTCTATAGACATTGAGTTCCTTTAAGTGACCCACTATGCGAGAGGGACTGACTTCTCGGAAGAGTCTGTACATGTCAGTTACACTGAAGTATTTCCTCCTGGTGACTTGAAATCCAGACGAAAGAGATGTGAACATAAGGTGGAAATTTTTGGATTAAATCGTACAGGCGCCTGATATCTTTAACTTTGAAATGTTTGCTTTGAATAGCCTGTAAGGCTGCCGGGCTATCATTGTAGATAACAAATTTTTTATGGTATTTAGTGAGTTTTTTTATTTCTGTAAGCGCGAGAGCTATTCCCTCGAGCTCAGCTCTGAAGACAGATGCCCAATCTCTCAGGCGAGTTGCCTTCGAGCAGTCTGGGCGTTCTGGAAAATAGGCTGGAGCCGCAACCTTTTCCTCCAGTTTAGAGCCTTCAGTGTAAATAGCGCAATGGTTTGAAAATTTTTCTTTTGTTCTAAAAAATTCTTTTTTTATAGGCCACCTCGCAGGTATCTTCCTTCTTTTGTTTCGTTAGAGAAATATCACAGTTAACCTGGTACTCCTCCCAAGGTGGAGGGCACTGGACATATTAGTTATCGATAGTATTTAGATTGATTTTGGCATTCTCAATATGTTGAAAAGTTTTGGCAACAGGATTTGGTTCTGACTTTGAATCAGCAGAAAAGTCAGACAATAGAGCATCAAATCAATATCGTGACACAGATTTTGGGGTAATGATTTTAATTTCAGTACATAATTAAAAGCTAGCTTGGTACGCCGATGCTCGAGAGAGGGCTCCCCAGCCTCGGCGGACAAGCTTTTAATAAGCGCCCAAGGGTAATACGAAGGCCCTGATGATGTATAGGATCCAGGGCACTCAGAACGTGTTTTTTCGCAGAACCATTGAAGACACCGCCATAGTCTAACTTGGACCGGACTAGGGTGCGGTAAGCTTTAGAGGGGTGGCTCTATCCGCAACCCAGTCCGTAAAGCCCACGACGCGCAATAAAATTAATGCTTTTAAGCATTTTTTCTTTGAGTAGTTAACGTGGTTATTAAAATTCAGTTTTGTGTCGAGAACGACACCTAAAAATTTAGCCTTACCCTTCACCTTCAGATGAAGGGCGGGCTCAATGTAAATTCTTTGTCTGTGGAATTAGGCACAGGTGGTTTTCGAAACCGAAAATCTAAAACCATTCTCGGAGACCCATTTTTGAACATTATTTATACATAGCTGGATGGTGCGCTCAAGATGCTGCAGGTGTTTACCCTCAGTGTAAATGGCAAAATCGTCTCTAAACAAAGATGCGTTAACATGTTTAAAAACAGAGTTAATCATATTCTTTATTTTTTAAGTTAAATAGCATAGATGATAAAATACTGCCTTGGAAAATGTTGGGGGCAAACACAGCCTGTCAACGGCTACAAACTACATAAACAACAACCACAGTAAATAACTTAATCACATCGACTGCACAAGAGATTCACACAAGTAAAAGGCAGAACACCGGGGATAGGCGACAGAAAAAACTATATTATCAAAGCAGATAAATATATAAAGAAGTAGGAAAGTCACACAAAGAAGAAGACAGATAGATATGAGGTGAGCCAAATACAAATGTCCACGCACGCAGGCGCGACAATACAAAGTAATCTGCTAAGCGTTACGAGATAAAGCTATTGCACAATTAAATAAAGTTAATACAGATTAATCCACCCCCGAGGAAACTTTCCCCGAAAAGCTACTTCATAGATCAATAAGACTTATAGGTACAACCCCCACTCTAATCATTCGCACATGCACACGCTTCCAACTACTTAATCCAACGACGATTCTTGTCCGTAGAAGCTTGTCGAGAGCAGTAGGGTAAATCACAATGTTCAGGGAATGTTCATATATTTATGTCCTCAGCTCAGACACGAGCTGTGTTAATGAAATCACGATCATAGTATTATCATAGTACTTTAGTACACCGTCACTCAAAAATAATGCTCTTGAAAGATCCAGATCGCTAACTCTTACGTGAGGGAAGCTAGCACAATAATAATCATAAAGTTATTTGATACCTCCATTTCACAGGAGAAATATAAATTCATAGACTTGCGTCAGCAGTCTGGATAGGCACACAGCCTCAAGCAAAATACAAATACAAATTCAATTCGCCGCTTCTATGCGGCAATGCAGGTGGTATAAACCCAAATACAAAGGGTCGTAGAAAATTAAATTATATCTCCTGAAGTCTGACAAATCCGCTACAACTTGCAGCCGGACCAGGACTGTCCACGACTGTTCAGTGCAAAGGTGGGGATTCAGGTTCCAGTCTCTTAATTTCTAATTTTTTTTTCTAGGCTACTTTCGCAAAATATTGTCTTTTGTGTTCATTACCACAAATTTTGCAAATTCTGTAGGTTGATGTTGAGCTCGATTGATCCTTTTGAAATCACTTTGGCTTACATTTAGAAATCATTATCCAAAGCAACACAACTGGCACACCTTAAATGGAATGGAAATCAGAAGTTTCGATAATAATCTCAACAAAGAATAAATTGCACAAGAAAATAATATAGGCCACTAAACTCTCCTCAAAGACACTGAAATTCTGAGTCTGCACAATAGTTCCATATTGTCATCTAAGTGAGTTACATCGTCACAAGAAAAAGATGTCATTCTGAATTTGTAAATCTAATCCTGGAATTATGCTCTCAATAAAATGGCCTTCTTTCAGTCATGAACTGCCTGATCATAAACATGTAAGTGTCACAGCTCTCACATGGCACAAGGCAAGCCCGCTCATCAAACCCCAACCTCTTGTTGGAAGAAGCTAATGGAACAAAAAGATGATAACCTACTCCTAGTTGACAGCCGTCCATATTACATGTATCGGTAATTGGTTTTAATTATTAGAAGTTAGTCTTCTTGGCCTTTTATTAACTTTGTAATGTGTGGAGCAAGATTACCTATAAAAAAAATAGAATATTATTATTCGTTCTGGTTGCGTGACACTTAATTTTGGAAAAGTTTAGTGGCAATCATATCTCATTATTTAATTGAAGGAATCAGCCCACTCTCGGACTAGAGTTCGTTATCGAAAGCATCAGCAAAATTTTCTACGATGGCGCCCATGTGAAGCCTTTGTTAAAGCTGCTGTGTCGATGTTCACAAGTACCTTTTTCTGTCCCATTCAAATCGGTAAGTGGATTTTATGTAAAGCGTGTTCTACAAGACATGACTCATTATACAGTAGTTGTTAAATGATCAAGATTGTTCTCTTTTTTTCACAAACCTACTGATTTCTTGCTGTGAGGACTTAAGTCTTATCTTGAAATGTCTGTTTGCTGCTTAACAAATAGCCACGAGGAACAAAGTGATCTAGATCTAGATCTAGACATGATAGAGATCTAGAATAGATTTTAATTTTATGCCACAGATACCCTTAGACAAAGAAATCTATCATAATAAATGTGATTTTTTTTTTGCTTCTACAGTTTCAATAGTGTGACTTCTCACCTTATGAACTGTGCTTGAGTGATTGTTTGATTATTGCTACACCCAGTCCACCATTAAGCGGTGATCTCAGGGTTTCTGTTCATTCATCTGTCTCGTAGGCTTCCATTAGATGCTGAAGAAAATTAAAACAAAGATAAAAAAAACATTAAAAATCCAACAGATACATGGAGAAAAACTTTAAAAGGAACCTGAACTAAGCCTCAGATATTTCAATAGACACCGAGTTCCTTTAAGTAACCCACTATGCGAGAGGGATTGACCTCTCGGAAGAGTCTATACATGTCAGTTACACTGAAGTATTTCCTCCTGGTGACTTGAAAGTGTGGGCATTCAATTAAAATATGCCGGACAGTATAAGGCTGTCGCAGGCATAGCAAAAAGGCTATTCCTCATTTTTCAAAAGGTAGCTCTGGGTGAGCCATAATATGTGGCCCACCCGAAGCCTTCACATTACCGTCTCCCGTTTTCTACCTGCTCCTTCACCTCTTTTGCTGAGGTCTTCTCCCAAGTTGGGGAGTACTTCGTGGAGCTTGTTTGCCCCCTGAGCATTACAAAACCACTACTACATTTTAATTATTTTTCTTGAAAATAGGTATTGCTTCGTCAGTGGTTGTGAAAGAAAATACCCTGCAACTGGCTTTCTTTAGGATTTGAACCATGGACTCTTTATAAAGACTCTCACAAGAACTAGCGGACATTCTGGCACATACTAGTTGCTTTTTTAAAAACAATTTTCCGTAATCGGTAACCGGGAAATAGATTTTGTTAGATCTTTCGGGCCTGCAATAATTGAGTAGGAGCAAATTGGTAAATATCAGGACGAAGAAAGAATTTTGAATAAATTTCCAAAGCGATGAGTTATTGTCGTAGTCTTTTACTTCGTGACAAGGTGAACATTCAACATTCGACTATCTTGTGGATTAAAAGAAAGCTATAAATGAATTACTGTAGTTGAACTTATTTCTTTTACCGGTGTAACGGTCAAACCACTTTTGTGGACCTCTCATGACAACAATAACAACAACAACAACAACAACAACAACAACAATAATAATAATAATAATAATAATAATAATAATAATAATAATAATAATAATAATAATAATAATAATAATAATAGTAATAACAAATTTAGTATGATATTTATATCATGCAATTCCATAGTACAATCACTGCTCTATGCACTTTACATACAAATTCATGAAAAACATATGAAAAGCATATTATATTGCATATGCACAATATGTACATATGCAATTCTACATTTATACAGAGTAATTAAGTAACTCACTTAAACTTGCAAAAATGGAAAATCCACATTCTATTTATAATATATATATATATATATATATATATATATATATATATATATATATATAGGGAATATAATACTGTTAGACTGGTTCATTTATTGATTTTAAATTAAGAATAGCTACAATGGATATGTTTTTGTTACAATTATAACAATAGTACATGTTTTTTACTTGGATTCGAAGATCATCGAACGGTAGATTTCTTTATAGTGTACGGTTTATAATTTGTTATTGAATGTTACTTTTTCTCTTTCCTTTATTCATAAAATTTTTCATATTGTGTGTTTCTGTCTAAGATTGCTGTAAAAAAACAAAACAAAAAAATCTATTGATGTTGGGTTTCTTCTTTTAGCATTAAAATATCATTGCATATTCTGGCACGCATTATGTGCCTGCATTTTTTTTAATCACATCAGCCTCTTTCACTTAGGCTCTTTATTGTCCTGGCGTAAGTAATTTAGGTTCGGTTTTGAACGACATTCAGTCATTTTTCCTTAAAGTAAAAACATTAAACATTGAACTTTAAGGCATTCATTTTCTTTATTTAATAGCCTTAATGTACTGAGCTCTATATTGTTTCTGAATATGAAATCAATCATTTTACCTTAGCGATTCTAAGAAGCATTTGCAAAAGAAACATACATTAACTATGTTCACCATTGGACTTAGGTATGGTTTTGGACGGAATTAAATCATTTTCTCTTGAAACATTAAACGTATTTAAAGACATTCATTCTCTTGATTTGATAACCCTAATGCTTAGAGGTCTGTATTATGTTTCTTATGATAAAAATCAGTCGTTTTACCTTATCAGCCATTCTATGAAGCTTTTGCAGTAAAAAAAAAAAAAAAAAAAATTTATATGATACGTAAGTCTACCATTGGACTTAGGTACAATGTTGCATGCACCGAGTTTGAAAATAAAGAAAAAAAATCTCTTTTGAGCCCTTTATTTATTTTTATGAGAGTGGACTGCTAAAGTGAGGACTTAAATTTTCATTTAGTGTGTATGCTTGTTTTATGCAAAAATATTCAATGGTCTCATTTTTCTCAAAACTAGCTAAATGTGACTTAGGTGTGGTATAGAATTGAGCTCTTCAATTACTTAAGGGCTTGGGAACATAGAGTAACTTCAAAAAAAAAAAAAAAAAAAACAAACGGGGCGAGGAAGCGAAAGTATCGGTCGTGCGTGCCCCGCCTTCTTGTCTGATGTATAGGACAAGACAGTGCTTTCCTTGATCATGGCCCAGCTTGTGCCTCTCGCTTTTATCTTGTTCATTACAAGTCGCTGTAAAGGAACTTGATTGGGCGAGCTATCAGAGTACGATAAAACAAGAGAGCTTACTGCCATTCCTAACTAGGTCAAGCCCTCTTCGCTCGCTACACTGGCTCACAACATGGCGCCCACACAACTGTGCCGAAAAA
>BLXT01003754.1:348008-358293 GCA_019648995.1 Plakobranchus ocellatus | reverse complement strand
CCATCGTGCCGACGGAGAACGAATGGTAGATAAGGACTTTGAAGCTTCGTTTAATGGTTCTCATTGGACAGTTCGGTACAACTTGAAACCAGGGACAGAGCCAACTCTGACAAATCACGTGGCTCAGTATGACCATGGTCTTACTGGAACAAAGAAGGATGCCTTTGAACAGGAAGTGGGGAGATGGATTCAGGAAGGAATTTTGGTGCCATGGGATGGAGAGGTGGATGGCATTGTCCCTCTCATGGCGGTGGAACAAGTGACAAAGAATAAGGTCAGGCCAGTACTGGACTTTAGAGAATTGAACAGATTTGTGGAATGTCACACCGGTAGAGACGTGTTAGATGTATGCAGCGATAGGTTGAGAGAGTGGAGGCAAATTGATGGAGATATTGAAATTGTGGACCTGAAGTCAGCATATCTCCAAATCCATGTGGCCAAGGAGCTGTGGAAGTATCAGCTGGTTAAATTTAACGGAGTGGTGTATGCGCTGACACGGCTTGGTTTTGGGCTTACCTCGGCCCCCAAAATCATGTCAATGATTCTGAAGTGGGTGCTGGCACAGAAACCGGAAATAAAGCAAGCAACAAGCTGTTACATTGATGACATCATGGTGGGCGTATCGGACATTACTGCGGGTGATGTGGTGGCCCATCTGAAGGACTATGGCCTAGAATCAAAGAACCCTGAGAAGTTGGATGAGGGAGCAGTGTTGGGCCTCAGGTTGGACAGAGATCAGCGGGGAGACTTGATATTTTCTCGTGCCAATGAAATACCAAGTGTGGACCAGCTTGATTCTAGACTTTCGCGCAGGGATGTTTTTTTCAATTTGCGGCAAACTGGTGGGGCACTACCCGGTTGCTGGATGGCTGCGTGTAGCTGGCAGTTATGTGAAACGTCAGACTGAAGGGAGTAAATGGGATGACTATGCTGGCGACAGGGCATGCGGCCTGATACGGGAAGTGGTTGAGCAGGTGCAGAAGGAAGACCCTGTAAGAGGCAAGTGGAATGTTCCAAACGAAGCAAAGGGTGTGGTTTGGTGTGATGCAAGCAACTTGGCACTCGGAGTGGTGATCGACATTGGTGGAGTGACAGCGGAGGATGCAACCTGGCTTCGAAAGAAAGATGACTATAATCACATCAACGTGTCAGAGCTCGAGTCGGTTTTAAAGGGAATGAACTTAGGAGTGCAATGGGGACTGAAACAGATCGTGCTTATGTCAGACTCTGAAGTGGTGTGTGGATGGTTAAAGGCAACCCTGTCGGAAGAGAGAAAAATAAGAACAAAAGGAGCAGCCGAAATGTTGATCAAGCGACGGTTGGGTGTGTTCAAGAGCTTAGTGGATGAACTGAAGTTGAAAGTTGAGGTTAGGTATGTTGCCTCGAACGAGAACAAAGCGGACAAACTGACACGAGTGAGGAAGAATTGGTTGAGAGACGATGTGGTGTTACCTTCGTGTGCTATCTCTGTAGCAAACTTGAGGTCTTTGCATGAACAACATCACTTTGGTGTGGAACGTACGTTGTACTTGGCCAAGCAGGTTGACGCATCTGTGTCTAAGAAGGAGGTGAAGAAAGTGGTGCGGGTGTGTGAGAGGTGTCAGTCCATCGATCCAGCAAGCGTGAGACATGAGCCTGGTGAGTTGGGGGTGGACACTGATTGGACCCGATTAGCTCTAGATGTTACCCATTATGCTGGCTTGCCGTACCTCACCATTGTGGACTGTGGACCTGGACGATTTGCAATCTGGAGAGCGTTAAGAAACGAGACAGCAACATCTATCTGCAAAGAACTGGATCAAGTATTCTGCGAGAGGGGACCGGTGGATGAGCTGTTGATGGATAATGCCACTGCATTTCGGTCGGAGGGGATGCGTGTCCTTCTGGAAAAGTGGAATACCCACCCATACTACAGGGCTGCCTACAGGGCCAGCGGAAACGGGATTGTAGAGAGACATCATCGAACGATAAAGTCAATTGCAGAGAGAGGTCGCGTCACACCGCTGGATGCCGTGTTTTGGTACAACATGTCACCACGGAGCGGGCAAGACGAGTCGACCATTCCACAGAGGTCAGTGCACAGATACACTTGGAGGCACCCGGAAGTGGAACCACACCGGAGACGGGATGATGCACCTAGCGGGAGAGGTATGCTGACAGTGGGTGAAGCCACCTGACAGCAGATGCACCAGTCAGTGGAGCAGGGGAAGGGTGTCCAAGGTGAACTCAAGCAACAATGTGGAGGTGGATGGTATGCCTAGGCATGTCCTTGATGTGAGGCGGGTGGTGTCTGCGGAGGCTGAGACAGAACTGATGAGTGATGACCCAGTTCTGTCAGAGCAAGGTCAGTGTGCTCAGAGGCAAAGGAGGTTCCCTGCCTGGGCTGGTGACTATGTGATGTAGAGGGATGGAGATGGTGTACATAGTGTACATAGTGACTCAGAAGTGTATTTTGTGTATAGTATCTTGTACAAAGTTATTTGTTATTATTGAATTGGATTCGGAGACCTTTGTTTAACTGAGGAGAGACGTCAGAAGGGTTTATTCTTATAAATGGATATCGTGTATGGAGTGATGTGATTATGATCTTGAGATCAGAGGGGAGTGAGGTGTAATGTCAGAGTAGACAATATTTGGTGTACACCGTACACAGTGAAGGGAGACAGAGTTTAGATCGATACTGTGGACGCTACGCGGAGGCGCGAAAAGAACACAGGAGTAAAAGATGGCGACTGAGATAGAGAGTGTTTTGTGAAGAACTTGTGCTCTGAGTGAATTTATTGTGGATGTGATCATGAATTCGTAGATTAGACGATAGTGGCCCCTAGAACTTTAAGCGTGGATTATTGTTGTGCTACAGTGACAAGAAGATTTTGAGTCGCATCGGGCGATCGTTTGACAAGCAGCATCACCAGTGAAGCAGTGAAAGTGAAGGTACGTTCAGCACACCAAGTGCTCTGTATAGATCTAATAAGATTACAATACAGAAGGCAGTTTCCGAAGAAAACATTTCCTAAACAACACATATTAGAGTGTCACTGCATCCCTCACATAACACAATATAAATTAGGTCTGGGTTTGTTAGGAGAACAGGGCACAGAGAGCAGCCACCAAATTATTTCTTATTTAGAAAAATTTAGAGCTAGAGGCATCATCAACAGCACACAAAAATTGAAGCATATAATGACTGCACATTTAGTTAACATTCTATCTTCCTTAACGCTGTGATAAAATTATGCTAGTCTACTTTTCTTAATTTATATGTCTGTATATAACTACTGGTATTTAAATTTAAAGATAAAAGTAATACAATATGTAGATTCTTTTTGTTGAGTCAGTTATTGTTACCCAAGCTTAGATTTGGAACAATCCTCACACTGAAAAATAATGAATTTGATGCTATGGAATATTAAATAACCAACATTCTAACTACAAGTCACCTCAGAAATGCCTAGCTGACTTTCAAGGAGGATATTTTTTTACGGTTAGTGCCATTTTTACAATTTTTGCACGAGTAACTAGTTTAATATCTTCTGCATCATCAGTGTGAAGATTGTTAATTTCTATAGGGCCAATTTTTAATTATTCTTAATTAAAGAATCATGTTTTAAAACTTCAAAAGGTGAAAAGAGCCTGTTGAAAATGCCTTATGATTAAATAGCTATGTATTTTAGAACTATATTTTTTTTATATTTGCTCATTAGACATGTTTCACTTTGTTGTTCTATGTTTGTTATTAATGTTCCTGCTTTTGTGGCCTAATTAACATAACTTGAAAGAATACAAAATCACAAAATAATTGCATTAGCACAGACACACTCAGAGTCATGCTTGGTTGGTTATGGATCACTTCACCTGGTGACCCAGCTAGGGCACTTATGGTTCATGGGAGAACTAGGTCACCTCAACTAAAAAGGCACTAATATTACGCTGTGCTTAGTGTGAGAGCACACCAAGTTAGCTGCGACTTTCATCTAGTCTAGGGCGTTGGAAATATCCTCTGTTTATTAGCCGGGTCTTACTTCAGTAGCTCTGATTGATAAGGAAAATAATTGTCATTACGTGACCACGCTTAGTTTTACTTACCGTTGCCCTGCGAACCTGCGAACCACGAGGCCTTTCTTGCTACGCAAATTACTTGTAATATAGTAAACCATAATAACTGCGACACACAGTCCTTGATGTCATCAATGACAAGTCGCGTCGCCTCCAGTGTGGGTTTTGCCTTTGTCGATCCATGCGTCGCAAACCAGCTTTTCATTTATGCAACTAGACCATCTGTTTTGCCAAACTTCTTGCCTCCTAGTTGGCGCTTCAAATGGTAGAATGAATGTACAGGGTCAGAAGGATGAGGCGAGTGAGATATACTAACCATCCATTTTGCTGGAGCCATTTGATGGTCTTTCTTGCAGTATGGAGTTTTGCGTCATCATCTTGAAGTCTTACACTGGTGACCCTCTCTAACTGTGTGCCTTAGCGTGAGAGCACACCAAGTTAGCTGCGACTTTCATCAAGTTTAGGGCGTAAGGAGAAGAGGGTGTCATTACGTGACCACGCTTAATTTTACTTACCGTTGCCCTGCGAACCACGAGGCCTTTCTTGCTACGTAAATTACTTGTAATATAGTAAACCATAATAACTGCGACACACAGTCCTTGATGTCATCAATGACAAGTCGCGTCGCCTTCAGTATGGGTTTTCCCTTTGTCGATGCATGTGTATCTAGATTATATAATTATGTCTATACACAGTTGGCGATGGCGTCAGCCCAGCTGGCGATGCTTAATGGGCAGTCTAGCTATTTACACTGTACTAACTGTGGGCTTTCGTCTGCAGTCTTTATACCACTTTTACTTTTAAAAACGAAATTAAAACTGCTCATTTAAGTTGTGATGTTGATATAAAAATGATATAAAAATGTTTGGTGATGCTATATTTGTATTTGATACAGATGGCATAAGGTTTTCCAAGATGAAATTAGTATCTGTGTAGGCTCTACGGACCTACAACAAGCTGCAAAAGTTTTGTAAATAATCACTCCAGCAACATTTCATTTGCCATGGCTTACTTGAATTATGTGTGTGTGTCAAAGTGAAGGCCGGACAAGAGAGTACATGTTTATTGTTATGTGTGCGTTGTGCCTGTGCGGCATGGGAGAGAGCGATTCTGACTCGTGTTTGCAAAGTATCGCTAGGTTAAACACAAGAGATGATAAGCTTACACGCTTTTGCTAGACTAAGAAAAGTACGGTGCGAAAACCAAATAAGTCAAAGAAATAAAAAAATCTGCAAAAAAGGAAACATAACAAAATA
This sequence comes from Plakobranchus ocellatus, assembly GCA_019648995.1. Lineage (NCBI taxonomy): Eukaryota > Metazoa > Mollusca > Gastropoda > Plakobranchidae > Plakobranchus > Plakobranchus ocellatus. The sequence goes on along the minus strand of BLXT01003754.1, from coordinate 352,981 downwards.
AAACAAAACAACACAAAAAAAAGTCATGCAAACAAGAAAAACACACAAAATGAGCCAAAAGTAGATATAGGCACTAATTTGGAAAGATACAAAAGCAGCTTAGTTTTAATACTGTGTGGAATCCATGACTAAACATTGAAGAAGTAGTAGCAGCAGCAGCGGCAGCAACAGCAGCAGTAACAGCAACAGCAGCAGCAGCAGCAGCAGCAGCAGCAGTAGTAGTAGTAGGAGTAGTAGTAGTAGTAGTAGTAGTAGTAGTAGTAGTAGTAGTAGTAGTAGTAGTAGTAGTAGTAGTAGTTGTAGTAGTGATAGTGGTATTAGGGGTGGTAGTTGTAAAATAATTTGGTATTTTGTTAAGAATAATAATCTTACTGTTTAAAAAAATAATACATTCTGCTTTAGATTATATAATTGAAGAATTTTTTTTTTAAACATAGCTCATCACGACATTGAGCTAAAATATTCATATGACCTATAAAAACGTCTCAACTTGAGGAAACTATTATTTAAATAATATAGGCTGTGGCAATTGAGAGAAGTTTTGCATAATAAGATGACACATATTTTTTTTTTATTTCGATGTACATTCTACTGGGGATTAAAGCTTTTTAAGTGATAAGAAATCTGTCATAATTTGAGTAGGCCTACTTATCATCAGCCTTTATTGCCTTTGCAGTTTGAGGCCGAAGCTGCAGTCTGGTGGAATGTTTTTGCAACGCTAATAATTCTTATAAGGCAAACAAACTTTGTTGTAAATACATACATTATAACAATGTTGAATGTAACAAAAATTTTGATTAATTTAAGACCCCATAGAAAAAACGTCTGGACAATAAAAGCATAACTTTGATTGGAATTAAGTATCTACCGAAGTAGATAATAGAATTCTGAAACTTTCGCCGTCTGAATACGATTATGATTTACGTACTGTGAGAAATTGTGCCTCTTCAGAAAGCTGGATGAAGGGATGAAGAAGTTTTTATGAGTGATGCTTTCCACCATACTTGTAGTTTATTGAACCTTAGATATACCGAACAAGTTGCTGTGTAACCCATTCTACGAACGGTTGAGTGGAAGCGCCGCACTGTGATTTAAAAGGAAGAGAGAGAGAGAGAGAGAGAGAGAGAGATAGATAGATAGAGAGAGAGAGAGAGAGAGAGAGAGAGAGAGAGAGGGGGGGGGGGGNNTATAGTACAAATAATCCAAAAGTCGACATGAGATGCCGCTTTAAACATTTAGATCTAACGAAACTCTAGAATCTAGATCTGAATAACATGCGCGCCGCCGCATGAAACAAAATGAGATGCCGAGGTATTCTCTTATGTATTTTTGTGTATTTTAAATGTTGTTTTTAGGAAATCTCCGGAACGGTTTAAGTAATGAATTCCTGCTATTTTCGATCTAGATTCTCATGGATCTAAAGCTCTAATAAGAATCTAGAATTTATCTCTGTGGGTCTAATCAGGCCTATCTAGATCTATATAATAACACCTTGATTTAGACATCTACGATGGAAATTTAGACTTTCGCTTCCAGTGCAGCCCTGAAGAAAAGCCATTGATTAGTTTATCTCTATGGCCTCAATATGAACAATTATAACTGGGAAATTTAGACCTATATATTTGAAAGTTGGCAGCATGGCTGATCTTAAAATTCTGACTTATATTTTGAGGAAACAATATAAAAACAAAAAAAGTAGAATGAAGTAGAATTGGGACTTCTAGACATAATCAGTGCACCCTTCGGCCACAGCTAATCTGTCATTCTGTTCTGTGGTTCAGGAGTTTAACGTGGCAACAGATTCAAAGTGCCCAAGTATAAATTTAGTGTAGATATTCTTTTTATCCATGGAACGTTGACTGCGCACATAAGTGTAGAAACACAATATGTAGCCCAAAAAACAAGGCACAGTTGAATCCTGCATCAGAGTACAAATAATATAATATGTAGTACAGTTCTGTGTATGGTCAAGCCTGAATCCAGTACCTTACCCTGGGTTAGGCAATCATTGTTACCTATCAAACGCTCCCTTACCCCCAACCGGTCAACATGAAAATAATGTCATATAACAACACAGACTTCAAACTATCTAAAGATTTATTATGAGGTTGATTGTTTGAAAGGGTTGATTTCTGAGGCGATAGCGCGACTGCTAATTTTGTATTTTTTTATTTTTTTACCTCTATTTAATTTTGGAAGAAAGACTTGTTAATGGTAGCAAAATGAAAGTGGATTATCACATTGTCTAGATCAAGAATTCTATCTTGCGTTATGTTCCACAGATTGAGTTTCAATGGATCTATCTTTAGGTCCACAATATATATTATATTTAACCTACTTGTTTTATCTTTCTTTTCCTTTGCGTTTTTCCGTGTAGGCCATTATATAAAAATATTCTTTTTTGGAGTTGGTTGAAATTCATAGTGCTCAGATTGCCAGCGGATTCGAAAAATAGGAATAAGAGCACCCGCAATTCCTTTCTAATTTCGCTCTCTTTGTACAACATACCCAGTCTGCAGTTTACCCTTTCTCCTTTATTTTATTCCACCCTTACTGGGTTTGTCTTGTTGTCTCACACAATCTTCTAAGATAATTCTGCTAAGTTGTGTGGCTATCCCCACCTTGCACATAGGCTAAATATGATATGAATTTGGACAGTTCTTCTTCTTTTGCTGCTAAACTTCAGGCATATTACAGGGTATATAAGTTCAACCTTTTTTGTCCCGCGTTCTTTGTTTAAGTATTCGTTAATACCATTACATATTCATACTTTACATTGTAACTTGAATTATTCAAAGTTTTAGGACCAAGATGATTAGAAATAATATAATTATGTTAACTAAGGATCACTGATTTTGCACATTACCTTAAACACTCCATTTTTAATTTCTTCCAAAGCAGAGCAAAAATACATCTTTTGTTCCATTTTTCTAACGTTAGCCGTTGGCAAAATAGGCTAATGTAATTTGTTATATGATACTGAAAAAAAAAAGGTTCATGAGATTATCCATAATTGTAGCTTCGCATGTTGAAACTGAATATTACCATACATTTATGAGTAAGCCTAACAATCTCCAGTATGAATTCTTTCTTTTCTTGTCCTCCGCAGTGGCTTGTGTAAAAGAGAATGAGAACAGAAGATAGATTAAGTCATCAATCCTGATGAGAGATAAAATGTATATTATGCACACACATACACACACACACACTGATATTTAGCAGTACAAATAAGCAGTACAAATATTTTATGTATATTCGTGGGGAAAAAAATATAGATAGCTTTTAAAGAAAAAGAGTCTAACACAATTTTTTAAAAGAATAGATTGAGTTTTGATGGATTGATATTTTTATTCTAAGGCTTGACTTTAAACAGACAGCTTGGACTATGCATTAGGCCCTTCCTGGATGCTAGGAAAATAATTATGTGTGCTGCTATGTCAGGCAAAAATTAGTCAACCATTGAAAAAGTATCATCCCAGCATAGATTGCTCGTGTGTTGCAATTGACCCACTAAGAATTGCCTGTGTACAGATAAAAAATAATGCGGCCTTAAAACCAACACTGCCTAACATAATAAACAACTTAGTTAACAGATGATGTAGACCAGGCGTGCAGACAGCAGTTTCTGAAAACATGAAATAGCGTGCAGGATATTTTAAACAGTATACTGTCAGTGTCATCAATCGAATTGACTTGGCCTACGTAATTTCAGTATTGGGAGAGATCTACGTAATTTCAGGATTGAGAGGAGACAGTTGAGTTAGTGTCACATTCATTTTTATCTTATGTAAAGTAAGTGAATTTACAGGTAGGCTTACACTTTATAAACAAGCTTGTTTGCTCCGACACTAAAGCATCGGTATAACATTGACTTGGAAACAGATTCTTCCATAGCTTTTACAGGGTCTCCCAAAATGCTTTTGTTTTGCTGAGATAGAGGTACATGTAAAATAAGCTTCTTGAAATGGATTGGAAAAGTTTATCGGTATCTATTAATATCAGAAGCCATACTTAATCTGCGCATTAAAGGAGGATGGACAAAAACCCTTTTGCTTCCGAGAAATGAGGCCTTTTCGGGTTAAGCAGTATGTCGGTTGGGAAAAAAAAAAAACAACAACAACAACAAAAAAGCTTTCATTCCTGCTGTGTCCATATCCTGACTCGTCGCAACATAAAATCATATCATTGATGTGTGATGAAACTGCGAGTTTCAGATTCTAAATTGTTAAGTAGAACTGAAGTAATATGAATTTTATATTTCTTATTGGAAAAAAACCCCACAATATTTCAGAACATTCACGGATATTTAAAACTATCCACTCATGCTTACTGTCATGACTATTCTGTAAATTCCCATGTTCTTTCAGCATGCATCATTTCCCTACACCTTTTTAGCTTAGAATAAAGCATTTTTCGTACCACTTTCGTATTATTTTATTTCATTTTTTATTATTATTATTTTTTATAGCTATTGAAAGATTGACATCATTTTGGTGCTTTGTCTAGAATATTATTAACTACAGCTTTAGGTCGTGCGTATCATCAGAACAAAAATCAGCGCCTAAAAGTCTTCCGAAAAAGATAAAGTTAAATATTCAGCTTAAAAAATTATGGAATAAGGGAATATCTTTTTTTTTTTGTTTTATTTAAATTTGGTTCATCATTTTGTAACTTACAGCACAACAGTGTGGTTTCAATCATAAAGATAAAGTTAAATATTCAGCTTAAAAAATTATATAATAAGGGACTATGTTTTTTTTTTAAATTTAAATTTAGTTCGACGTTTTGTAACTTACAGTACAACAGTGTGGTTTAAATCATTGTAACTGAAAGAAGGCCATGTGCTTTGGTTGTTTACTTCTAAGTTTTTTAAATCTAAAAAATGCTGATTACAACAACAACAACAACGATAGAAGAACCCGGTCCATGGGGTATACGATCTGCAAGAAAAATAGAGGGAAGGGGGGGGGGGG
>BLXT01003754.1:337872-348002 GCA_019648995.1 Plakobranchus ocellatus | reverse complement strand
GAGGATGAAAACCAGACGATAAGCATTTAGAAGAAAATGTAGCAAAAAAATCAAGAGAATGTAAAGAAATTCATTACCATCAAGAAAATAAAGATAAGGAATATGAAAAAACGGACAATAAGTAGATAAATAAAGCAGAGGCGTAAGAAGTCCGATGCCAAGAATAAAAAGGATATACAGAAGTAAATGATGGGGTAAAAAAGCAATAGCTTGCTTCGCTAAACTAACACTGGATTTTAGTGATTGGCAGTCTATAATGTGTAGCAATCTTACAGCTCGTTCGTTCACTTTACCCACATCTATTTGTTGCCACAGCATTTTCTTACCCTTCAAGGTTGCTTTCGGACTTTCAACACCTGATCCCTGCCCAAGCATGTTCGGAACGGTCCTAGTGTGTCTCGTCACATTCTTTGTGTTTATATGGTGGAGGTCAAGGCCGCGGAACCTGCTGCCCACCCCTGGCTTGGCTCTGCCCATCGTCGGTCATATGCACCTGTTTAAGGGAAATCCCATAGACCAGTTACATGGTTGGAGAAAAAGGTGAAGAATCTTACAAAATCCATGAAAGCATAAATAGAGATGAAATTAAATGGACCATGTTAAAGCAGCCAGGCTTAAGATAACCGAAACAAACTTAACTGATAAAAATGGAGCCCTGTGAAGTATGGGGACTTTTTGAATGCTAGAGATATATACAGATGCTTGTTTTACTCTTCACATATAGCTTTTTCTATACCTTGAGTCCGAGAACAGATATAAAAACATATACGAGACAAAAGATAAAAGATTGTAAAGAAAGAGAAGGCTTCAAGCTTGCAGGTTACATTCTTTGAAATCCTATTTACCAGTCAATGATAGAAACCAGGCTTTTCTTTTATAATAACGTAAATAAAAACATATATTTTTAAAATGAGGCAAAATAACTGTTTATTTTCAGTTTTGTTTTAATTTATTGCTTCGCTTCTTTTCTTTTACTCGACCATTGTCCATCGAGACTGGGTAACATCTACGGCATCCAAATGGGACCTTTCCGATGCGTTATGCTAAATGGTTACGATCTTATCTCCGAGGCTCTTTACAAACACCACGAGAGCTTGCTGGGACGGCCAAACAATTTTGTACATAACGAAATCAATCAGCACACGGGGATAATCTCTCTGAGCGGCGACAAATGGAAGGAACAAAGGACATTTCTACAGTCTTCACTACGTTTGTTAGGCGTGGGTCGTAATATCATGGCAGAGAGGATTAAAGGCGAGGCAGATTACCTACTGACCACCATAGATGCAGCCCAGGGGGAGCCGTTAGACATCAGTAACCTGGTAATGGTGTGTGTGACTAACGTTATATGTGGAGTCGCCTTCACTAAACGGTTCGATCAAGAAGACAAAACTATTTTGTATTGGCTTGCGTCTATAAAACGCACCTTTGAGCTTCTTGGGTCCTCGGCTGCTATTAATTTCTTTCCCATTCTGAAGTATGCGCCCGGAGACATGTTCTATTATAATGAGCTGCATTCAGTTCTCAATAATATGAGGGAAACTGTTTGGGGCTGGTTTGACAGAGACAACAGAAAGATCAATGTGTCGGATCAAGCGTTTGAGGATCTTGTCCAGGCGTTTCTCACAGAGATAGAGCGGAGGAAAGAAGAACATGTTGTCAAAACAAGTCTGGACGAGGCTAACTTACTCTCTTCCATGCTGAATCTGTTTTTCGCCGGCACAGAGACCACTTCCAATACTATCGTATTCGCCGTGCTCTACATGGTCAATTTCCCGCATCTTCAGGAGAAACTCTACCAGGAAATGGAAGATGCTGTCGGTACTGACCGCGCTCCAAATATGTCGGACAAGAACAAGCTTCCATTCCTCTCCGCCTTTATCATGGAAACCCAGCGGTTTGCCGGAGTCGTTCCTTTGGGTATAGACCGCCTGGCGACCAAGGACATCCATCTCGGCGGCTACACTATTACGAAAGGAACCTCTGTTATGTTAAACCTTGATTCTGTTCTCAGAGATGAATCTGCCTGGGGAGATCCGGACATCTTCCGGCCAGACCGCTTCCTGGATGGTGATGGCTCTGTTATCGTTAAGAAGGAATTGATTCCATTTGGTATCGGGAAAAGGAATTGTCTAGGCGAAGGTCTTGCCTCCATGGAGTTATTTTTGTTTCTCGCCGCGCTAGTTCAGAAGTTTGAATTTCTACCTGAGAAAAATGGCGAGCTTCCGACGATGACGCCGAATGTGGGATTTTCTAGAGTAGCCCAACCATTTAAAGTTCGAGCAATCCGAAGGACAAAGTAGGAGACATTTTTAGAGTGTCTTATCTTGCGCCATGTGTGAGGAATTAATTTATAATCATACCTTAACGCATCTTTATTCAATGTTATTTCCCCTTTTCCACAGCTGCAAACCGGTAACCAAATGATTTTTAACTCGTTTCTTTAGCAATCTTTTAAAACCATTATTATGAATACAAAACATAAGAACTGCAGTTTACAAAAAGGCACAATCGTGCGTTTCATGTAAATAGAGCATAATCCTTGGTAACCTTTCAGATAACAATAGCATAAAAGCATGAATCAATGCAATGTGACTTTCTTAAGATGATCTTGATTTGTACATAAAATATTACTTATCAACTGGATTATGGAGGAGATTTAGGTTTGATTGGATTGTAAGTATAAATCTCGATTCATGCCTTGTTCAGTTGATCATAAATTTAAATGCAGCTAATGAAATCGTCGCTAACTAGGTCTTGAATGTGCAATAACACCAAGAACTCATGTCTGCACTCTGTTCTGTATAAAGTAATTTCTTATACGGACCTTATTAAAACTAGAGGAGCCGTATGTGGCACATAGGATAGTGAATCCGCTTTGAGATCTGCAGGACCTTTCTGTCACATGCTACAGGCGACCTGGTCTGATAGAGGGCCTGAAAGCCTGATATCACCTGTTGTGCATTGACTACATAGGCCTATACCAAACACCAAAAACAAAACCTCATCTAGATCTAGGACCTAGAAGTGGAATCTTGCGTTGAGACTGGATACTTTACCGCAGGCCACCAAAGATCTAAAGTAAATGATCTAGTCGCGAAATTCCTATCTATTTCTACCCTGCCCTAAGTACTTTTTGAAAATTAATTTTTTTTTGTGTGTGATAAATCAAATTTTTGGTCAATAACAAATCGGCACGAAGGAATAATATATAGGGTCTTGCTGGAACATGCTACTTTTAATTTAATGAGATAGTCAAATGTCTCTATCGGGCAATGATCGCAAGTGGCAAGCACTGGGAAGTTTTAGCATCACGTATTTGATTCCTCGGAATGCGTAACCTTTGATCTTGTGTCGCAATCTTACGCCATTGAACCTATTTTTGTAGCTGCGCACCGCCGAAAATCTTAATAATAGCTAAATATGCGTAGTCAATATTTGGGCAAAGGTTACGCCCGTCAAAATCAATAAACTTGGCTTAAAAGGTGCTCGTACACGGGCGGAAAAAGCATGCTTTTTTTGCTTTCGGATGATCCCTAGGCCACCTTGATTCGTCCTTGCGTTTACGCACCATTCCTCGTACACGGGCGGAAAAACAGCATGCTGAAAACCGCACGAAAATCACGTAACATTTTCAGTTAGGCAAAATGGCTTCGTGCAGTAATTATTCAAATACATCTTGCTCTGATAGCGATGCATCGTCAAATGATGACGAATTAGACTTTTTGTGCGTTGCGTTGGCAATTGAAGCACACGAGGAAGAAAATAAACAGGCAAGCAAAAAAGGAAGGTGTGGAGGAAAAGATCAGTCTGGACAAGAGATTGGATCCTCAAACGCAACGAGTTAGGTGCATACACCCAGCTCATGGCTGAACTCGACAGAGAAGATCCTAGAGAGTTCAAGTTATTTTTGAGGTGTGTCGCCAATTTCTGAAATCTATAAGAGTGCATTATGTAGAAAAATATAGAGATCTAGATATCTAATTCCAGAATATATTTCGGGATAATACTGTTTTAGATCTAGTGACCTTTAATCTAGATCTAGATCTCTAAATCTACAAAGATTTTGAAGAGATGAATAAAATGTGAAATAAGCTACTTTTACAGAAATGCTTGCGAACTGTTCATTTTTTGTTGGTAGTCTATATAGGTATATTTAGAAGTCCTTGAGCATGTCCCCGTATGATCCCTATGTTGAGTTGTAATGTAACTTGAAATGTAGATACAACCATTCCGATTAAATATTGTTGTACGGTTATGTCAGGGATATTTAATATGATTTTATTTCTGCTCTGCAAAAATGTAGGTTAAACGAAGAGGCGCTGCAATTCTTAGTGTTCGTAAGCAACTCTTTGAATACTACAACACTTATTTCAAGTTAAAATATTTTTGTACGGTGGTATTATTCAGGGTGTGCGTTCTTAAAGCAAAAGTTAAACTCACTCATGGAATACCTTCACACTTTTTCAGATTCTAGCCAGCAAATGTTGTAGATTTCACTCGTTATAGGAGTCTTCGTTAGATCTGACAAATGTACCAAACCATATAACGGCACTTATTGAAATATGGGGTGCGTAAAGCAATTACTTGCTGACTGATTCAGAACAAGAGCTACATGCAGTATAAAAAAAAATGTACAATCTTTTAAACATGGATTTCCTTTTTTTTTTGTTTTTTGTTCATTGATGGATGCTTTCAGTCTTTTCGGGCATGAGGATTTCTATGCCTCATCCGTATACCACTACTAGTGGTCAAATTAAGATGTAGAGCATCAAATTAAAGGGCTCCTTATGAGGATGAATTTGTCACCACAGCACAGAAGTGGTTAACTCTGTTCTTATGATTTTGACTGTTACCTCAAACGATAGGAGTAGACGTATGAATCCTTCACCTATGTATTATGGTTTTTCCTTGATACAGATCTCTTTGATGTATTAACTTTTGAAATATTGGTGAAATAAGAAATGTGTTATTATTAAATGATGGCTGTTAAATTCTATATTTGTAAGAAAGATATAATAGTACATGTCACACATTAAGGACAATGAAATAAAAAAATATTGCTGCGGTTGTTTTCTTACACAAAAAAAAAAAAATAGTTGTCAGTGTGATTTACCAATGTATTGACACGTGCATCCTTTACATGAAATCAAACGTGAAACGAAATACAATATATTTGAAAGACATACAATGAAATCATAATACAATGAAATCAGAACATAAAGACATGAACAATTTGCACATATGAAGTCAGAAACAGGCCATTAACAAACATGTGTAGCAATAAACACGGAACTCATAAACTTTATGTTGACCAACTTTTATGCAAATCAAATAAAAATTATTAGAAAAGGCAACTATCATAAATATAGTTATCCCCCATCCATCCCACCCTCTTTCCCTTTTTTATAAAGATTTGTAGTACACCCAGCAAAATGGCGCATTTCAACAATTGTGTTTTCCCAATATTATAGTAATTTAGCCTTGACTTCATATGAAACGTTTTCTTTTTGGTCTTCTCAGCTCAATTTCCAAGAGGTCCACTGGAAGACCTGAGGGGTTAATACCAGCAACCAACGTTATCAGTTGAACACTAGCTAGTCCATAGAAACAGCGGGAGAGTGGTCTCTGCCAAGTTATGATGATACCGAAACTTGCCACAAAACAGCCCAACTAGTCATAAATATGTCCTTTTCTGGACAACTACATTGTACCTTGATTAGCAATTTGCGGTCATGGCCTTTTTCTTTCTTTAAGTATCTCTCTGCAATCCTGATGTTCAGGTCACTATTCTTGAGGCATATGGATCTTCCCACAACCCAATATTTTTATTCTCGTGTTTGTGTTCATTAGTAGCAATGTATCGCAGTAGTCACGAATATTTTTTTTTTTTTTTGGTGTCAATTAGAACTCTTTTCTCTCTGTATCACTGAGTCAGTGGTCGCCTGCTCTACACGTTGTTTTTGTTTTCTCTTTTTTTTTTTTTCACGTGAAGTGCCACTAGTTCACTCCACAAATATTCCGATGAACCATACGTATGAGCAGAGCACGAGACTGGAAGACCATTGAGAAATGAAATATATGTCTGGCCATAAATGTCACAGATTGTATTTTAAAGCTCATTAAAAATATTAAAAATTTATCCTCTTTTTATATTTGCCTTCGTTTTTTTCAATTGGACCTGTGGCAAAGAGTGTACAAGTGAAAATATTTGTTATCTTGAAAATGGACTAAATGTTCATCAGGGTTTTGCTTCAATATTGCCAACATTTTTGTACATGCTTTACCTATGCAGGATGGACATTGAACGTTTTTACGAATTACTAATGAAGGTCAAACCATTCGTTGAAAAACAACACACGGTTATGAGGAGGGCCATATATCACCAGGAGAGAGATTGGCCATAACGTTGCGTTATCTGGCTTCAGGTAAGTAAGGTAGGAAGGAATACTGTCCAATACTTTCTTTGATCTGTACAAGAACAAACGTACAGCTAAAGACTCATCAATATTGTCTGATCATACGGATAAGTTTTGCTTCATTACAATAGAGTTATCCCATGATATGTGGACCTCAGTGGGACAAAACAATATGACATAAAGGTATTGCAAATCTCATGAGCACTAATCACGCATTTTTACAAATCCTCACATAGTTAAATAGTTATATTTTGTTTTGTTCGTCTTTAATCTGCAGGTAATACGTTCACTGACCTCCAATACCTATATAGGGTTGCCGATTGCACTATTTCAAGAATTGTAGAAACAACCGTGCATGCCATATACGAAGTACTCAAAGACGATTACTTGAAGGTATTTGTACAATGTTATTCCATTATTGAATTTGGCAATCCAAAACTGCAATGAAAATGTTCCCGCACTGATTAGAGTTATGTATCGAAGTCCAGGTAACCGTGCTATTGACGTGTTAATGTAAGGAAATAAATTACATATTTATATATTCTGGTGCTAATGTTGAAATAAATATGCCTGAAAATATTCCTTGGCCACATGAAATTCAAAGTTGCAATTACTTGAATGTAGTGGTGCTGCTAAAACACACCTTTCCCATCACTATGACTCTTCATACCGAAGCTGATATAAAATTTGCTGTATTTTTACTTTAGCCATAGCGGCTCGCCTAGCATCTAACTCGGAGAGTAATTTCGCTACATCCTGTCCAAAGTGATATTCCTGACTTCGGTCTTCCTTTGCTTTTCGTTTCAAACTTATGACCTCCCCCAATAGTTTCTTTGTTTCCTCCCACTTGGAGGGGCTTTTTGAGGTTGTTGCCGACTGCTTTTCCGAGTCTTGTTGTAAGGTGTCGTCGTTATCATTTGGTCCACCTTCTATCTCGGCAGGAAGATCAGTTTGACTGAACATGTCTGCTGATGATGACAGGTGAAATACATCCGGTGTGTCTGTAGACTGTGATTCCTGAAAAGATACCAATTTGCCATGTATTGATCATTATTTTCTTTTTTTTTTGCTAGATGCTGGAAATGCTTTATAACTTGATGCAATAATGTTCATCAATGTGAATAAAAAACCTTAAAGGAATACATGTAGTGCAATCTACTTTATGTTTTATAGTTTTAACTGGAATGTTCTATGTTATTCAGGAATTATGCTTTTGAACAGAGGAAGAAAACGCATGACTAATGCATAATTATGTACTCCACACCCCTTTCCTTCTTGTTTTGTCTCAAGGTCCCTGACACAGAGGGAAAATGGCTAGCAGTTGCCTCCGGTTACGCCAAGCATGGGCAATTCCCAAATTGCGTCGGTGCATTGGACGGCAAACATTTTGTCATACAAGCTCCTGCTAACAGTGGATCTGATTTCTTTAACTATAAAGGATTCCACAGCATCATTTTACTTGCTCTCGTTGATTCTAATTATAAATTCATTTTTATTGATGTCGGTCGAAATGGAAGGTGTGGAGATGCTGGTGTTTTCCAGGACAGCAGCCTATTCCAAGGTTTTGAAAAGAAATTATTGCACATTCCTACACCTCAACCGCTGCCCGGTAAAGAACATCCTCTACCAATGGTAATGGTAGGGGATGACGCTTTCCCGTTAAAACCATACCTCTTAAAACCGTACCCAGAACACAACAATGACCATAAAGATGAAAAAAGAATTTTTAACTATCGGCTGTCCAGAGCAAGACGATGCTCAGAAAATGCTTTCGGCTTATTAACAAAGCGGTTTCGTTTATTCAATACCAAAATGTTACTGGCACCGGAGAAAGCAACTGCTGTGGTAAAATGTTGTGTTGCCCTTCACAATTATCTCATTTCTGAAAGAGATAGAACTTATATGAACAATCTGTATGAGCATGAGTCCTACACTCTACCGACAATGCAAAATCAGGCAGGAAATCGCCACACACAGGAGGCTATTAGAGTCCGTGATGAATTCAGAGATTACTTTTGTACGATTGGTCAAGTGCCTTGGCAGGCCAACATGTCATGAACTTTGAGATACGTGAAACTTCTTCTTCCATACCGTGGATCATCCTCATAGTAATACTACACAAACAGCATATCTCATGATGGAGACGATTTAAATTCCTATTGATCAGTGATGATAACAGCGTCCTGTGTGTGAAGATTACCTCCTGAATAATTTTTTTCATTGGTGGCTACATGTTTGCAAATTATTACCTTTAGTTGAGATTGCATGGTTTTATAATTAGCTAGCCTACCGTCGTATGTGAAAATTGTACATGATAATGCCATTGACTTTTTAACTGCTTCAATATTTCTCTACTCGACATGAATGGAACAAAAGCATCATTTCTTCATTTATGATAAGCTTTGTCAAGTGACATTGTACTACCTAAAACTAGTTTTATCATTGCTGGTAGTTCGCAAGAGCCTCCAGATATTTCATATATCCTGATCACTTGATCAATTTTCCGATGACAGGTGAAGAATAGCAATCTGACCATTCCAATCGTCACATTATTTATTATTGTGCATCTTGAAAAGATGTGTTATGTAACATTGCTCACAATGTAATGACACAATTATTGTGTCAGAAATTTAACAAGTATGCCTAGATTGAGTTTATGTACAGGCAATTGCTTTCTCTTGGTTCAGGTTCCAAACGCAACAATCTGGTAAATGCCAGCATCATATGTGTCGTGTGACTGGTGTACTGAACATGTCAGCCATTGTGTATCATTGGTAAATAGTAAAACGCAAACATGCATATCAATACTCCGGAAGAGGCAAAAAGTGTTACAGTATGTAAAACATTGTCCTCATTTTAATAACAAAGATAGAAACACGGTTTCTTCAAAAGCATATTGCTTTAACGGCTTTACTGTCAAAAGCAATTGAAATTGACTTGCAACGTTAACTGAATCTGTGCCTGTCATGCTTCAATTGATTTACCACCAGTGGGTAGGGTCATGCACTAGGCCAACATGAAATTATAGTAGCCTACATGATTGTGAATGGCCTCCTGTGCAGCTGCTGTCTAATGGCGACTGATACAGTGGTGATATGAGGTAATCAGGCCTGTTTCACCTATAGATGGTTTGCATGGCCCTCAATAACCGTTCAGTTAGTCCTCTGCAATACAATACTTAACCATCATTATCTGTTAGTACGTTTTGTAGGATATTAATGTTCTCAAATGTTAGTACGTTCTCATTACTATGCAATAATGCTCTCATTGTTACACAACGCAAAGGTTGCATATTACACAGTTTATGAACTTACCAAAACCTCGTCAAGATTACTCTCCCCTGCACGGACTTGAATATGTGTCCTCAGGAAATCCAGATGTTGAAACCATTTCCACGATGGTTCATATATATCATCTGCTGATGCCCCGCTTTTTTGTGATTTTGCAATGTTTCGCAATTCTTTTGCAAACGTAGACCTCAGATTTTTTATTTTTCTTTTGAGACCGGTCAGCGTTGCAGCTGAAATAAAGTTCAGGTTTGGTACATTATCATAGGCATATTAACAGTGTTATTCTTGCACCTGCTGCAGGCATATGCACGTATGTTACCTTCATATTACCCGTGTTTTTTCGTTGTGACATAAAACATTCCTTTCTGATTTCTAAAGGCATGTTAGCTTTTCATTACTTACCTTTCACGATTGCCAATAT
>BLXT01003754.1:115371-133825 GCA_019648995.1 Plakobranchus ocellatus | reverse complement strand
TAAAAAAAAGTTATTTATTATGTATACACTTTGTGTGTGTGTGTGTGTGTGTGTGTGTGTGTGCGTTCGTTTTATTATTTATTTATTTTTACATACTTTTGCAAGGGCCTTTAAAAAAAAAACAAAAAAAAACGACCGCTAGCAAAGTAAAACAAAATAGCCTAAAGCGCCTTTTTTCCATCAAAACAAAATTCTACTGATAACAAATTCACACTTTCTGTGTGCAGCTTTTGTGTTTGTGAATTGCCCACATTTTAACTCACTCATCAATAATAAGTTAACAATTATTTTTATCTGACTTGAACATTCTCTGTGTCATTCGTTTGTATGAGAAAAGTGGTCGACATATGTCGTAGTTTTGAACTGCAAAAATACATAAAAAATTGATCGATGTTCTGTTTATGGCTTTTGAAGAAACCTGCCGATATTATCTTATCGATATGATATACCTCGCAGGTGATAACGTAAACAAAGAATCGATAATCGCCTCCCATAAACTTAGTGATCGACGTCAGCAATAATGAACTATCCATAAGACTAAGTGTAAAACTTGAAGGATGTTTGGTCGCCACGACCATTGGCTTGTCTAAAAAAAACAACTTCCTGTAATAAAAGAATAACTTAAATAAATAGCAGTTTCAGGATCTTCTTCATGCTGCACATATAGTGTTATATTGGGGTTAGAGTATCAGATCACCTCGCTCAGTTATCTTGTCGTTGTAAGGCATAATGTTGTGCGAAACGTTACGATATTCCTAGGCAATTGGAAGCCAGCAAGAATTGGTCCTTGCTTGCTTGATCTTATCGCTGAACTTGTACGGGCCACATAGACCACAGAATCTACGTCTTCTGCTGTAACCTTAGACAATGATCTTATCGCTGAACTTGTACGGGCCACATAGACCACAGAATCTACGTCTTCTACTGTAACCTGAGAGAAAGCTTTTACCTGATTAAAGAGCCCCTGTGGGTCGTAATAATCATATATTGGGATTTTCTAAAAATTTTATCTGTTGGTGAGGGAGAGATGGGGGGGGGGGAAGAACAGGGGAATTTTAATCGTGATAAGATTAGATATATCCTCATCAGGAATGTTGATGGACAAATAAAATGAGGTAGGAGAGGGTTGGGGCGGAGTAAATGGCGAATTCCTGGGGAAATTGTTATAGATAACATGCCCGAAAAAAATATTGATGCAATGTTTATTTGCCTTAGTATGGATTTTTTTTTTAAATGTTAAATGCACATTTCTCTACAAGGGACAAATTATTTCTCTATTGCCGCATTTATTACGTATTTTTAATACTTTCAAAAATGTAATGAAGCATTTTAACAGATTTTGATTCATTAAAACTAAAAACAAAATGTGATTTGAGAAGTCTTTCACACTTGACTCACCGAAAGCTTGTTCAATATATGAGGAGTAACCAACCTAGCATTCGTTTTTTACCAAAGACCTTAAAAATAATGTTGTTTTTTTTTTTCTTTCTTTTATTAAAGCCGAGAATGGAAGTGAGCGACGACTTTTACTTTAAACGTGACTGGAACTGAATAATTTAAATATATATGAGCGCGATTGTGATATCTGGAGCTCCAGTTTTGGGTCCTGAATTTAGAAAACAGAGGAATTACGAAGGACAAAAGTGAAGTAAAGCACAACAAAGTAACGAATGGCCATTTGGTCAAATATGAAATAAAAACAGCAAAGCATCAGTTCACTATTTAAGTTATTTACTTACTTTCTTCTATTCTTCCGATTGGTTTTTATTTTATTATTTTCCCTCCCCTTCTCAAAGCAGCTCGTTCCGACACTCATCTCACAATTAAGAGCTTAAACAATTCAAGTGATTACAATAGAATGGTCATAGAATGATTGTTAGACGTTCTTCTTTACTCTTTGTTCCTCTCTTGGTGGATTGACAGTGGTTGTGTAACGAGTCAGTTGCCTTATAGTATGTGATTTGCTTTCATTTTATTATTTTTTCTTTGGCAGGATTTTTTGTAGCTTAAAACAGAATTGCTTTTCAAATATCTCCAAATTGAAATTGTTCATCTTAGTCAATGTCATTAAACTCTGATCACTGTTACTTAACTGTCCTTTTCATTTAGTCATTTTCGTTATCATCAACATCCTTCTCCTCCTCCTCCTCCTCCTCCTCCTCCTTTTCCTCCTCCTCCTCCTCCTCCTCCTCTTCATCATCATCATCATCATCATCATCATCATCATCATCATCATCATCATCATCATCATCATTATCATCATTATCATCATCATCATCATCATCATCATCATCACAATATCATCATCATCAACATCATCATCATCATCATTATCATCATCATCATGACATCACCATCATTATCATCATCATCATCATGTTGTCATCATGAACATGACATCATCATCATCATCATCATCATCATCATCTTCATCGTCGTCGTCATTGTAATGTTGTCATTACATCATCATCATCATCATCATGTTGTCGTCATGAACATGACATCATCATCATCAATTTCATAACTGAATTATATTTTGGTATCAGGATAGCCAAAATAAATGTAACCAAAGTTTCAATGGTTCTTTCCCTCACGCTGCCATTGCTTGAACTGATTGTATCACTTTTCTTCCTTTAAGCGCCATTAATAAGCTTAGTGCACCCAGGGAGAAACTATAGCCATTGCGTCCTTTTTCAATGACTGTTATCTGATTTGTCAAGTGGTTAAGCCGAAATAGGGAACACGTGTAATAAAAGCTGAATTTCCGTTAGATCTAGACTTATAATAGGTACAGTTTGGAGTCTTAGAATTTCGTTACTTATAGAGCAATATTAAATATTTCAAAGCTGCAGAGAGGCTTTTAAAGTTAGTGCTTTAGATTTTTTTTTGTTGTTGTTGAAGTTACACATGGGAGAATGGATTTCAAATTTAGAAAGACACAAGAACTGAAAGTAGGCACCCAAAACCTGCCTGTTGAACTCAGATAGAAGCAGAATCAGACGAAATTTACATCGGATTAAAATTTATCAACAGCTCCTTTCAACAAGATTTCACTTTACTTTTATATCATGTTGGTGAAAAATGGCAAGTGAGAAAAAAGTAACTATTTCAAAATTGACGAAAATGTGTTGGCCGCACAAAAGTGCTTTACTGATATTACCTACAGCACCATCCAATATATATTCCTGGCTCTTAGATACTCATATCCAAAAATGAGTGCCGGTTAATCTCAAACATTTTTAGTCTCGATCGGACGACAAAAAGTTAACAAAACCCTAAAGTTTCGGGGAAAAAAAGCAAAATTTGAAAAAAAATTTTAACTAAATACCGATAGTAAAACTTGCTGGTTTTAAAAATCATTCAGTTTTCTTTTAATATACGAAAAACTGTTTACGGAAGCGTCACGGTGTAAATTTAACCGACGAAAGAAAACAATGACCTTGGCGTTTCCTGGCTATTTCAATCTTGCCCTGAACCTGTACAGTATATGCAATGGTGTATCGAGCCGACGAGCAACTTGAGAAGGCGATGTACCCTTTTGCCCACTCACCACTCTGATGGACACATTGATGAACAAGCCTTCACTAATAACAAGTTTATGCTTTCAGAATTATTTGTATGTTACGGCAAGACTTATTTTGGGTCTAAATGTAACGCAAATACACTGGGAAGACAGTTGGATCTGTGGCCTTTGTTTACATCTAAGTTCAATTTCCACGTTGATGCTAGTGCGTCACAATCCAAGGTTATGACCTAGTAAATATTCCAAAAAGCCTGTAAATTTTCGCCTTGAGTGAAATTGGCTTATTGTGATAGTTCTATTTCACATAATTCATTGCACTCAAGTTTTTTGCTATGTTTAAGAATTACAACAAATAAAATGTGTTTGAAATTAAATTAATATGTAATCCTTAAGATAAACTTGATAAACTGTTTAAGAACCGAAAGATTATCTTAGGTTGACAGAATTTAAAGAAATAAATGGCAAGAAATAATTATAGACTGTTTGTGTCATCGTCTATGACACTGGCTTGCTTCCACTAGGCCAGAAAATGGCAGTATGCATATTTCGAACGCTGCATGAAAGGCTCCCCTCATAGTTCAAAGGAAGCTTGCTAACTCAGCGCCACCAAGATCTCAAAGTTTCAAAAGAATTAATAATTTTTTTTTATTTACACGAATATGAAACAGTACCATCTGATATAACTATTGCTTTTGCACTTTTCTGAAAACAGACAAACATGCTTTTAAAAAATCGTGGTAATATAAAAAAGATCAAGTCTGATGGGCTTGCACATAATGCAATTTTATTATTATTTTTTGTAACCAATTCCTAAAGGAGAGTCAGAAACAAAGGTAAGAGCAGTTTTTTTTTACAATTTAAATCAAACATGAAATCACGGACCGCTACTACTGATTATCAACGTAACTCTGTAAGGATAATTAGAGTTAAATGCTTGGTTGTTCTGAAAGTGGGAAACACGAGGACTAGAGAAGAAAGTGCAGAGTAAATCATAAATCAACAGCATGCAGAACAACAATACATTTGTTTTGAAACCTAAATTTGAATTTAAATTTAAAACAATGAAACAATGAGTGTATGAAATTATCTTTAAATGGATAGTGACATAGCATTAGTTAGAATGATTAAAGACCTAAGGGCAACAACAGATTTTTATGCTTATTACTAAAACACTTTTATCCTATCTAGTGTAACTATACTGATAATGGTGTGCAGTAAGCGCAGTTCATGTTATTGCTTTCGGTATGAAGATGAAATAAACGATATGCTTAAACAGTTGGTTGATACCAAACCCACACAGGCACCGCACTTAAGGAGTCTGAGAGAAGCTAGACTTCGCTCGATTCAGAACAGATAAATAGTGTAGATGATAAATTTACTGGGAAATGATAAGAAATCGTTCATACAACTAATTTTTTTTTAAATAAAGTAAACGCAAAAAAGAAATATTTCCTATGATAATATATTAAAGAATTACACTGTATACTTTTGTTCGATTGCAGAGAAATCATACACAGTACAAAACTGATTCATTAGCTGTTTTACATAAATAAAATAGACGCACAATAAAAAAAAAAATAAATAAAAACACACGAACATTTCACTTACTTTCTGTCTCATAACAAAAAGGCACAAAGGAGTAACAAAAACATAAAAAAAATAGCAGTCAAAACAAATTTAAGTATCCTAGATTCAGATTATGTCTCTCACAGCCTCAATAAAAATCATATGTAAGTTTAATATGTACAGAAAAACGTGACAAAGTAGTAGTGATACATTTGAAAACGGCAATATTGTTGTAGCAAATACCATAGGAAAAACCCTGTACAAAAAGTGCCGCAGACACAGGAGGAAAAGGACTGAGGGACGGAGGTCTGTGTGACTGATATGAATATATTGTTACTGCTCTTTATACAATGGATGAGTGGATTGTTATTCACTTTTCCCCATTACGTTTTGATGTTAGCTGTTCGAAAGGGCCTTTAAAAAAGTATATATATCACAAAGGTGTCAACCAATATAGAACGTGAGAAAATCACTCCTTGGCGAAGTGAAAAAGCGATATGATTGATTGACGGACTGCAGAAAAACTGCCTTCTGAAAGATGACATGTCTTACAAACCGAAAGAATTGCACGAAAATTACACACGAAAAAAAAATTCAGTTATACTTTGTTGCAGCTGAAACGTTTAGACACAAATAACATTTTTTTAATGAACAGATGGGAAGTGTATCATTAAACGTACTAATTTAATTTCAATTAATCTGAAATAATGGTGAATTGAAACCATTATTACTTTACATTAGGGGATAAATAAATTAGAAAAAAGCTTTGACAAAAAGGGTTTATACATTTTGGCATTATTGAAAACAAAAACGCACTTGTGCTCTTTGTGCATTGAGGCAACAGAAGGGGTGAAATTGTTAACTTGCTGAAGTTCTTAAAGACAATGTGAAAGCAATCCAGGGACTACTACATCACTATAGAGCAATTTGTTGATCCGGAAAGTTACTATCTAAAACAACCAGTCAGGCTAGGATTTTTTTTATATCAGGGTTTTGCATCTTCTTCTACTTGTTGGTGCAAATTTATTACAGTTCCACTTTTTTCCTTTATATTTTTTTATTCTCTTATAACAGTTAACAAGTATAGACCATTCTTATTAATATCTTTTACGTCATGTTGTTTCATGATGCAAATGTATTGCAGCTCCGTTCCTATTTGTTTGGGGTTTTTTTTTAATTGCTTAGATATTTAACAATTTTTTTTCATAAACAATTTCAATTAAACAAAGCATAGAAATTCCAAGTAAGCAACAGTGTTCAGAATAGTAATTGCTATGTACAGTTTATAGGATTTTCTCAACGAATCAAACGTGTCAATAGAATGATTTTGTCCTTTACTTTGCGAATTTGATGACGATCGTGACGTATGACATTGTAAGCAGACGAGCCTCCATCACGTGGTACTCTTGTTGGAGAAGCGACAGACGCAGGAAGACCAAGAAACAGGAAGTAGCTGTGCGACGGAAGTGACCCTCAGATCCAAAAGAGACTCAGTTCTTATTTATATTTCCTCTGGAGCGGCATAAAAAAAAGTTTCATTCAAATTAGATGAGCTCTCTACTTTCGAATCACATCTCAAAAGCTTAACAATTTTTCTACATAAAAGACGTGAAAAATGATAGTGAGTAATTATCTTTTAGGTAGTACAAATTTGGATAATAACTTATACTGTAGTAAAATTTTTAAAATTTCGGAATTAATAAATTGAAATGTTATACATTCATTGGTGATTTTAAAAAAAAATTCTTATATATCATAATAAAAAAGAAATTGAAGAGTAAAATTTAGGAATCAACCAATGTTGTTGACACACGAAGGCAAACACAGAAGAAAACAGTCACAAGTAAAAAACACACAGGTTCAAACTTTCATTCTCGAGACCGTAGTTGATTCGCGGACTTGTCAGAACTTAGAACATCGGATTCTTTTTATTCGCAAGCAATGAATCGATTCCTTAAAAATCCAAATGAATCTCTGTCACGCGGCAAATTATGTCATATAAATCCTGTCTATCATAGCTTCGCGTTATCTCTTAAATATATCACAATTTCAAAATAATGTTGAAGGACAGTATCAGTCTGTGACTAGATATTAATCATAAGGACAATAGCAGTTCTTCTTGTCACAAACTGAAGATCTATTCTCAACTTGTACTTGTCATTCACGTTCATCGTTTCTGTCATATTCCTATCGATGACTTCCATAGGATATGATATGTTTATGTCTGAGCAACTTAATTTTCCTACAAAAATATATGGCGGGGAGGTAGAACCTTAGTGTTAGGATGTTATACATTACAAAATAATATTGTTACTCATAAAGGGAAGCACAAATAAGCATCAGAAGACACAGTAAGACTCGGATAAGTTGTTTGGAAGGAAAACGATAAGGAAGGATCATACCTAGAATGGCAAAAGTATCATATTTTTAGCGTTTGAGAAGAAGCTACAACTTGATGGTATAACAAACTTTTTTTTCTTTTATTTAGCTTCATCAAACTATAATTCTTGCTTTTCTCTCTCTCTCATTCTCTCTCTCTCTCTCTCTCTCTCTTTCTCTTTCTCTCTCTCTCTCTCTCTATCTTTCTCTTTCTCTTTCTCTCTCTCTCTCTCTCTCTCTCTCTCTCTCTTGGTGGATTTATTTTTTTAAGTACTTTTTTATATGATCGAAACTAAAGTATTTCCAAATTAATGCTATTTCACATTAGAATTCCATCTAAATATTATCAGTAAAGGGGATTCCATCAATGTATGTATCATATTATTTTTGTTTCATGATTTACCTTTAAAAAAGAGTTTTTTAGTCTCTAGGTAAAGGCTAAAAAATGTCAAAACTATAAGTGAAATAGAAGCAAAATGTAAGAAGTTTAAAACAAATGCTTTATGATCGACACCAGTCATTACAGAGGACTGCGAGAAAATATTGAATTATTTACAATATTTACGGTAAAGAAAGAATCTTATTTCGCATGCAACGCAAGAAAAATAAACCAGGATAAGGGGGAAAATGACTCATGTTTTATTTTTCTTTCAGTGGCAATAACAAAGCAAGGTGATAAAAATTATAGGACTGAGGGCTGAGTCAAAAGGAGAAAAGCATCCCATCACCATGACCAGGCACCAGGTTGAAAGAGTTTGCGCCCCTGTTTCCATGGCGACTGAAGAGTGAGACATACCCTCCTCCAGTGTTTGCGGCCCGGCAGGGTTATTGCCCCCCTGTGGCGCCCCTACTCTTGGTAGTAATCCGGGTTGTTCTTAGACTTGGCGAGAGTTCGCCTCAGTCTGCGGCGTAGATCTGACATGGGCCGGTTTTCCGGGTCAGCTCCGACCTGTCGGGTCACGTGACAAAACCAAGACGTAATCACATGACAAAGAAAGAGATCTGAAGGGCTTATTGCTGTCTTTGTTACAATCTTACAATTTTTAATATGCATGGGTTTTTTAACTGAATTTTTTTTTTTTTTTTTTTGTTTTCTTTTGTAAATGCTTTTCAAATATAACTATGGTCTCAGGAATAATATTTCTGAGATTAATCTTTGTTGCTTAATCATTCGGAAAATTTTCATCTTTTTTTTTTCGATTCGATGTGAAATGTTGTTTTGATGCATAAATGCAATAAATTACAAATATAATATTAACAATAAGCCACAGCTTTTACCATTACTGCTTCTATTCATATTGTAATATTCACAAAGAATGTAAAATGAAGCCAATCATTTAGGATATATCACGTATGACTAAGCACTGATAATATATCCATGCTGAACGACACATTTTTCATGCTGGTTAGGATATAAATAACAAAAGCACAATAGGTCAGTCAGGGAGGTCAGAAATAGGCACTGATTTATGGCAAAAATATTTTTACATAATAATAAAAGCTTTTATGAACAAAGCACATTTGCAGTAAAGGCAATTGTATAATGTATTTTAAATTTAAGTGAAAAAAGCTGAAGATGCCAAAAATGTTATGGAAAAAAGCAGAGAAGCTACTTTAAAAAGTGTGTAAAGCTGCTGCGTCGCATTTTTCGAAAAAGTCGCAAGTTTGTATTAGTGTGCAGTTGATCTTATAGAAAGTGTTAGCCAAGCATTTTTCTAGGTGAAATTATTGTTAAATGCGTTTGTCAGTTAATGTTACAAAATTATTAAGTTTTGCTGACAAAGATATGGTAAGCTTTGCTGAAAAAGATGAGGGTTTGCAGATAAAGAACGATAAGCTTTGCTAACAAAGATATCTGAAGCTTTGCTAACAAAGATATGTTGAGCTTTGTTGACAAAGATATGTTAAGCTTTGCTGAAAAAGATGTGTTAAGCTTTGCTGAAAAAGATATGTTAAGCTTTTGCTGACAAACGTATGTTAAGCTTTGCTGAAAAAGATGTGTTAAGCTTTGCTGACAAAGATATGTTAAGCTTTTGCTGACAAACGTATGTTAAGCTTTGCTGACAAAGATATGTTAAGCTTTGCTGACAAAGATTTGTTAAGCTTTGCTGACAAAGATTTGTTAAGCTTTTGCTGACAAAGATATGTTAAGCTTTGCTGACAAAGAGATGTTAAGTTTTGCTGACAAAGATATGTTAAGCTTTGCTGACAAAGATTTGTTAAGCTTTTGCTGAAAAAGATATGTTAAGCTTTGCTGACAAAGGTATGTTAAGCTTGTTACCTCCACTTGGAATACCGGGATGATCAAGGGTCTTACATTGGATTGATGGGGGGCAAAACACACTGATAGAGTCATAAACTTTCTTAGTTGTCACGAAGAATGTCTCAAATTGAAAGAGATATCTTCTAGAGACATCTTCAATTGTTCGAGTGTGTGTGTATTTTTTTTAAAGAAGCCGCTATAAGTGCACCTAAGATAGGAACGAATAATGATGGGTGAATGATAAAAATGAAGATCAACATGGCAGCAACGACAAAGACGGTCATTCTATGGAGATGATGATGATGGTGGTGGTGGTGATGTGATGGTGGTAGTGGTGTTGTTTATGAATGAAAATTTGGTTTGGTGGTAGTGGTAGTGGGGATGATACATTGATGAAGATGAGAAAGAAAAGGAGGAGAAGGGTGTCATTTTACTGTTTGCAGCACTTGTGCACAAGCCCTCCTTCATGGTTACCTGCGAAATATTCCTTCATCTTTGGGTGTTATAATTTATCAGTGCTTTGTTGATGCTTTTTTTTTAAATATAGAAAACTGAAGTCATTCAATAAATCGCATCACAATGAGATGGTAGGTAGGAGTCTTTATGAAATTTTATGTGTTGTACTATTGAGTGTACGGTTGAAACGATATTATTTTGAGAATACCATGATAAAAAAAAACATTGTCTGGTTTGCAGTACGCAGGTTTTCAGAAAATGGACACACAAAAGCAAGAGTAATGAGTAACAGCAATATTTTCTCGGGATGAACTCAGGGGAAAGACTTTCTCAGGCTTATCACAACGTTAATAGTGTGGTTTTCGAATCGTACTATTGTTGGTTTGTGCGGCTCTCTGCCAACTATTGTACTGAGATGTTTATGTGGATATAGTCGAATATTGGTATGCTCCTCCAATGCCGTGATATGATCTTTTGGAATACGCAGATATATCATCAACTGATTTTATAATCTAAAAAGTGCACAGGAACATTTCCACAGCAAACCTTTAAACTTGTGAACTTTAGGCGATTCGCCTGAAAGAGTAAAACTTACGGTAGAAGTCTATGATTTCCAAATTTCTACAGCAAGGAGATAGACAACTTTCTATACTTAAGGATGATTAGGGGAAATTTTTTAAAAAGTTGTGGGGGAGGGCAAGGTTGGTCTGGGGAGGGAGGTAAACAAGGGAGACAGTCACAGCCATGCCAAGCCAACACTTACAGCATAGTAAGCTGGTATGTTTACCGTGCTTTGGTTGCCTCCCTCTCTGGAGAAAGAAAACAAGGGCAAATAATTAAACAACCGCAAGCCATAGGCATGTTTGTTTTAAAGGAGTTATTTCCTAATCAATGATTATAATTTTGTAATTGTCATTTCAAAATGATACGTAAATTTTAAAATTACTCTTTAGGGATGAGATTTCCTTTAAAATGTGGATTACCCTTTTTTTTTTAGTTTTTTATGTATTTGAAATGTCATTTAAAGAAGAGTGCTTTTGAATACTTTACACAAAATAATAAAACGTAACATAATGTGTAACAATATTCTTCTTTTAAAAAACTATTGCTTTCATCCTAAAATTATAGTTATGACAAAAAAAAGATGTTTACATTGTCTAAAGTGGTTTGAATTTAATGACACCCTTACATTATTCCCAACTACATAGTAATATTAGTTCTAAGCTGAGAAGATTAAATTCACGCCCATGCATACAACATTGACTTAGTTAAGCAATATATAATCATTACCTTGCCATGTGTAAAAAGATATATGCGCTTTAAAAATTAACCTCCAAGCTACTTTGTTTATGTTGAAACAGTGTTATTTTGCAGCAACACGCAATACGACATTATTAGCAATGTAATATGTAATACATCGCCTATTCTTTCTTTGCGTTGAAATTAGAGTTTCCCTTGAGCAAGAGCTACCACGCAAGAACATGCGCGTCGTTAACAATAATTTCGGGGTCATTTTTTATTGTTGTTGTTGTTGTTTGTGACAGATTCTTATATCTTAGGAAAGTGGCTTATAATATTGCTTTGATAATTGTCTTGGCAAGGGGAAAAAAGTCGGTTAATGACAACATGCATTGAAGATGCTGATTGTCTCTCCTTGAGACTGGTCCATTCTGCAAGACCTTCCATTAAGAAAAAAAAATGAGGAAGATTAAATAGGAGATCACAGCACCTATACAAAATTATTTCAAAAGTCGATTAGATTGTCCAAGGTAAAGTTTACGAAAGATGAACAAATGGAAAATGTGATTATTAATAGATTACTTCTGTAGGATGAGATATTTGGGATTTCATTGGCTTGGATGATTTGAGGAGAAGTGTGAAGGGTGGAAAAAAAGGTTTTAAACACAAAGTGTTCAGGTGATTCCAGACTTTGGGTGGCAATATGAGGGCTTGGTCTCCAGAGGGGGAAATAGATTAAGGACGGTGGATCAGAAAAAGGATAAGTGTCCACAGGCCTTCAACCAGTCGCCATTCTGTTCCGTCTATGTTTGAGATTGACATCTCTACCTTCTCGTGGTGGGCGTACTCGGCCTGGCCAGAGTTCTTGGAGACAACGACCATTGTTTGAGGTGCGGGATGGGCGGAAGGCAATCCACAACAACCTCGCGGGCCGGATGTTTCACAATCCTGATCTTCCTGTAATGTTTGCGCTTGCGCGACATGGGTCTTATGACTGGCCTGTTGGGCAAGACCACCAGCCGCGCAGCTCTAGACGAGGTCACGGGTCTGTAGGCTGACCTGATGTACGGCCTGGGGGAGGATGTATAACCCCCGGCCAGGAGGTAAGATCTGGGGGCGGGCAGGACCGGTGCGACAGGGGGCAGAGACGCCGCTCTCCAGGTTTCGTGAGAATGCGAGGCAACAGACGACTCTCTGGAGAAGAGAGAAGCTCTCCGGGCTGGGGGCATAGACATCTCTCTATAGTAGATAGCAGGTGAGGCTGGGGCGATGGACGTTGACCGCATGTAGCGAGGCGGTAGAGAAGCCGGAGGTAGCGAAGTGGCCCTGGCGTAGGATCTTGGCTCTGGAGACTGCGATGTGAGTCGACCATAACGCCAGAGCTTTCAAGAGCAGAGAAGTGCAGTGGCGTGAGCACATGACACAGAGGACAAGAGTGATTCGGTTTTAAGTAATAATAGATAAAGAAGATGGTGGGAGAGACAGAGTGACAGAGAGACAGAGAGGCAGAAGATAGAGATAGTGAGAGGATGGGTGAGAAGGAAAGAGTGCAAGAAAAAGAGAATTATACCGAAAAACAGGAAAAGGATATCATGACCGAAGAAGTGAGATGAATGTTTTGTTTCCCGATAAAGCTGTAAAGCTAAAGAGCTTTGGGTTAGATCAGTTTTGGCCATCTCCATCAAAAAAATTAAATTGCTTTCGTCTGCTATGCTGAGAGAAATTTAAAAAAACGTGTGTTACAGAACGCCAAAAAATTCTACAGAAAGTCTCGTGGAAAGAAGCAAATGAGAATCACTCAAGAGGAAAAGATTAATTTACGCTACCAGACTGTATTCCTGAAAACAAATATTGCATGAATAACGCAAATGGATTGAAAGAGCAGCGAAAGAAGCATGAGGATTCAGAGTTATTCATTGTCTATCTATTTAACGTTACTTGAATAAAATTTCATTAACAGTATCATATTGAATCAAAAGACACATTTCGCTGGTAGTGCAAGAAATAGAATAAGCAAAATGTTCAAGCAATCTAAAAAGCTAAAAAAAATATTCACTTGGGGAGTGCAAAAATTACACAACTATGTCTAAAATATCTCTAAGCAATATTAAACATTCATCTGTTTCTATGCACATTAAATATCTCACGCAACGCTTTGAAATATTTTCTTTTTTCTATGAACTACAGAACTGTCCAAAGCCACATGACGCAACAAGACATATCAAAAGAGGAAAAGATGCAAAAAAAAAAAACAAAACAAAAAAAAACCAACTATACAAAACAACAGGCTGATTTCAGAATATTTTATTATTACCTTAAGATTTAGAAATTGTCAATGTTAAAATAAAGAGCTTCTGTTCTGATTTACTATATGCATATATTAAATTATTTATGTTAGCAGAAATTATCTATGATAGAATAATGAAAAAGCAACATGCAGCAAAAACCAAAGAGCGAAATGCCTGCATTCAACATGAAGTCATATCTGACAATTCCAAGAAGTTATTGTAATCAAAGAGATCTATAAGTTCTTACAACAACAAAGTGCATACGCTTTAAATAGCTACCTAGTTTTTCATTTGATTATGACATTATGTGGAAAGTGGCGTAAACTCATTGAATTAGTGATTCAATGTCGAAAAATTTGCTTGGAGCTTTAAAAATAGACCTTCCTCATAACTGTAAACAATTAATGAAAGCTTAATTGCTAATTTATGCTCACTGAAATCTTTGGACAACCAACTCTGCGATCGTAGAAAAAAGTAAAGTAGCAACTTTAATTAAAAATTCAACCTGAAAGTCGAATCATTGCTACATTGGATTTTAAGTATTGGAAATGTTTAAATGAGAGCCTTAAAATGGTTAGCATTAGGATAAAAGGCTATTATTGTTGTTTCCATTTCTGTAGTATTTGTTTGTGCGTATAATTAAAATGCTTGATTCAGTTGTAATGGGGTTGCGAATGGATATGGATTCATAGTTACCGTAAAAACAATCAAATTATTGATCTCTCCGACACAAAGAAAAAAAAAATTTTAACAGTTCACAGATGATTTTTATTCATCTTAGCCCATTTTATTTTTACTTTGTACTAACACTAAGGATAGAGCAAATTATGCTTCAGATTATGTCATCTTTTTTCGAAGCTACCTGGTTTTAAAAATCTGAAACTGAGGTGGTGATGATCAGTAGATCCGAGTATTATTAGACTAAACAGAAGTCATGCAGATACAACCAAGCTCCACCCGAGACATTGTCAGTATAATTTTTTTTATGATTTGTTTGCCGTACGTGCGGGAGGATATAGTGGGAGGTAACTCCTTGTCAAGGTAGCGGTCAAGCAGTTGTCTTTGGCGGTCCATCTTCTCCTGCACGTCCTTCACACGTTCACGCATGCGCAGCAGGCTGGCCGGCTCATAGATGATGTCATCAGGGCTGAGACGAGACTCCACACGGTGCTGTGCGGCAATCACCGCAAAACACCGAAGAGAACAGATAGTTTGAGTGGTTGTCATGCAAGATGGTAGAGTGATTGGAGAAAAAGTCAGAATTTAGAAAAGGAATCGCATACCTTCCTTGAGAAATAATTAAAAGTTGTGGATCATTATAGATATAATGTTGTTTCTGCACTGAAACCGTGAGAGTTTTCACAGAAACTGATTCTTTAAATGTGCGTGGAGATACTTAAGAAGATTATTGATTTTAAACACAGGACTCGTGAAAAATGCATTTCACCCTTTTCTTTTCCTTTATTAAATCCTTAAATGATCAAAAGAAATATATTTTTTCATTGCTAAGTTTGTCTTCATGCACGAATTGTTTTTTCATGTAATGTTTTAAATAGCCACTGCTTCAATACGATACACAAGTAGTATTGATATAGGATTGAGTAGCATCTGATGTACAGTCTGTGCATTGTTATAGAAATATTAAGGGAAGAGGTTCAAACTTTTGGGAGGCCACGCAAGGTTGCATATGTACAACATAAAGGTTGAGCGGGATAGACGTGAAGGATATTCAGAAAACGTAATCAAAACTAGAACTAGGGATAGCTCCATGACCAACTTTTCAGCCCGTCCCTGAATTCTGTTTCGTTATTCAGTCAAAGTACCCAACACATCATACTACAAGAAACCACAAAATATATGTCAAAGGGAAAATTATTGCTGCCTTTTAAGTCGAGCCAGACCTTTAAACACATCAAAGAAGAAATCTACAAATAAAGCGGTGAAGCAGCAGTGTGTCACCTAGCTTTCGTAGGTTTCTCAAAGAGGCCAATAGAAACATTACCAACAATGCTTAAAAATAGTTCGTTTCTTTCTATTTTCACCTAGCACTGATAATGAAAGAAAATTTAAACCTTCTTCCTTTGCTTTAGATTTTTTTTTTTTATGTTTTACTATATAGCCTCAACATGTTTGTTGCGTTATATAAGTCTCTGTTTTAGCAATATGATAAAAAAATTATACTGAACTGTCACATGACTGTCTCCAGAAGCAGCTTCTCAAAGAGCTTTAACGTTTTTCAACTCCACACTGTACTGATTACTTTTACGAAACAACAACAACAACAACAACAACAACAACAACAACAACAACAACATCAACAACAACAACAACAAAAACCAGCTAGACGACTACTTCTATTTACTATTTAAAATCTTACTGTTTTAGAAATGAAGTTCAGATGTTCTTGATGTTGTTAAAAGCAATAATTCGAAGAATTGTTTGGGTTAGTTGGTTTTTTTTGTGCTTTTTTTGTCCAGGACAATTCAGATAATTTACTTTTCTTTCAATCGAACATAAGATAATAACATAATGTTATTTTGTGACTAGTCTCCACATATCATTGACGAGGAAATCTTTATCACAATCATGTAATCTTCGATTTTACCGGGAATAAAAGGATAGAACTACTCGAATCCACTAGCCATAAAAGATTTGCGTGGCTTTTTGCTTCTTGAATGATCCAAATACGTGAAACGGTTTCCCTAACTCAGTCTGTGATAGTGACAGACCTTATCATCATTGTAATTATTATTTGTCCAGACAATCGACATTACACTGCGCTAGCCTCTAAACTTACTAAAAAAAAATGCTGAATAAAGGGCGACAATCTTACCTCCCAAGACATGACATTTTTCGGTTTGGTAAAACCATCTACATCTCTGATGCTTTTTCTGTCCGTGGGTTTGGGCTGGGGGGGGGGGGGGGGGGGGGGAGAGAGGATGGAGAGGTTGGATGGTGGGTTACAGCACACAATGATAAATGCAGGAGGGGGCTGTGTGTTCAAACTTCAGGAGGGGACTTTTTTTTTTCTAGAGAGGTACTCCATTCTGTATTTTATTGTTGGTTTTTTAGTTTAATTTCTTGTCATTTCTATACTTTGGATTTCGTCCGTCATTTGCATGCAGCTTTTTTTTTTCCTTTTAGTTTATTTTTGGGATAACAAATGAAAAAAAATTGTTATTCTCAGTTATTTTGCATTTTTTTTTTTAAGGAAAAACGCTTTAAAAGTATTGATCTCTGTGATTTTTTTTCCCTAGTATCTTCACCCTTGTGGCTAATTTTGATTTATGATTTCCTTTTCCTTATATCTGAAAGTCATTATCACAATCCAAATGGATAAGGAAAAGTAGTCTTTTGAGTGATTGGCGTCAAACGTAGGGGCATAACTCTCGTTCCCCCATATTGAATCGTCATCCAACTGCTTAAAATGGATGTTGTTGCCTAGAAAAATAAGTAGAAATAAAAATATTTTAACGTCACTCAGGAATTAAATCTCAATTTAAATAAGATAAATTCACTGCAGTTGCATCTTTTTCTGTTCAATGACTTCAATACCGGTTCATCAGTTTTTTCTTATTGTTTTTTTTTTAACCTATTTCCTCAAAACATTTGTTTTACTTTCTCTCCGTATAAGATTTTACAGGAACGAAGAGGCCAATTTGGACAGAGGACTGGCTTCTTAGCTGAAAGACGTAGGACATAGTAGTTTTTCTATCTCTCCCTCTTGTCTTTCACTCTCTCGTTTTCCACCGGTGCCCCCTTTTTTTTATATATATAAGTAAGAGAAATTTAAAAGAAGTCAAACAAACTAAGCACGCTTTTTTGTTTCTTCCATCCCTCAGCTTGAACACACAAAGGTATCATTTAGCCAAATCAAATGGATCACACGCCAAGGCAAAGACGACGAGGTTGTGATAATTATGTATAGTAGACATAATAAAACATATGGCATGCAAGATGAAGCCTTCATATTGTTTGAACCGATCCTTAAGTAGGATTAAAAATGTAAAGTAAATATTTTCCTCATCATTTAAAAACAGAAAGCTCATTGTTTTAACGCTTACTCAAGAATTTTATTCTTCGTCTCTTGTAACAGCTGTTTTTTATTCTATCACTTTCACATTTCGGTCTACAAATATCAAAACAGAATTTGTTGCATTTTTATTTTTTTTTTGGCTGGGTAAAGACTGATGTGAGTTACCATTAGAATGTCCAAACTGCTCTATAAAACCTACACATTTATGTATTAAATAAATTGAAATCTTCTCACAATTAAGCATATATTTTTTTTTTTTAAGCTTTTATTTTTAGTTATATTGGTCAACGCTATGGAAGGAAATTTAAATAGTAATTTCATTATTTTTTGCAATGAAAATATACAGTCGCCGATGATATTAGTTATAAATCATTATTTTTTCTATCGGTATTTAATTATGTAAATTACAGTTTTTGTGGTTCTATTTAGTTGTTGAAGTATCTGTGTATCTATGTATGTGTTTATTCTATCTGCTTGTCTGTCTATGCGTACTTATCTGTTTCGTATGCATAACATAATATATAATTATATATATATTCATTTATAATATTATCAGTATCTATTGATCCATCCATCTACTTATCGGTTTGCCTGTCAATCTATCTATCTATCTATCTATCTATCTATCTATCTATCTATCTATCTATCTATCTATCTATCTATCTCTCTATCTATCTATCTATCTATTCATTTGTCTATATATC
>BLXT01003754.1:101714-115211 GCA_019648995.1 Plakobranchus ocellatus | reverse complement strand
CTGTATATCTAGCTAGCAAAATATCTATCTATCTGTCTCTCTATCTATCTACCTATCTATCTATCTATCTATCTATCTATCTATCTATCTATCTATCTATCTATCTATCTATCCATCTATTTATCTATCAATCTGTTTATCTGTCCATCTTTTATCGATCCCATTTCCTACCGAAGTACCTATTTGTCAATCTCTTTATCAAATCTACTTATCTGTGTGATGTCTATACGTTCATCTTTGTGGGCGCCTGATTTTGCCATTTCTTTGCTACTCATAGTATTTATTATACCGACAAATAATTCACTCCAATTG
Organism: Plakobranchus ocellatus; assembly: GCA_019648995.1. Lineage (NCBI taxonomy): Eukaryota > Metazoa > Mollusca > Gastropoda > Plakobranchidae > Plakobranchus > Plakobranchus ocellatus. Next base: position 114,899 of record BLXT01003754.1, on the reverse strand, counting down.
AAATGAAGCAGATGATTTCTTTAACAGTTACCAGCTTTCAGTCTTAGGTCACGAATTCTCCCCCCCCCCCCCCCCCCCCNNNCCCCCCCCCCCCCTCCCCCTTTTTAGACACTGTTTTACCGCTATGTAATTTTTAAAAACAACACCCAGTGCAAACTTCAATCGCATTCGAAGCAAGAGACTCACCAGTGGAGGCCTAGACGCGTGAAGCATCCCTGAGCTTGGAGTGCGGGCAAAGACACTCTCCTGAAAGAACATCGTTGGTTTGATTTGAAAACGATTAACCGCTGAAAACAACCAATCATTTTTCAAGAAAAGCATAATTACAAACACAATTTAGATCTAGATCTAGTCAATGGTAAAGCCGTCTTTTTACGCTGTTGAAATATCTGTCTTAAGCTTTGTTGCCCCTAAAGTCATGAAGAGAGAAGGATCCTACAAATTACATTTTAAAAAGATTTATCTAAGCATTTCTTTTTCTTCATTTTGCTAGACCTTTTCCGACTCGACATGAAGCAAAATTTTGATTCTAAACGTCATCTTGAAAAAATACAACAAACTATTCGCTTGCCCAGATTAAAATTTGGGAAAAAATTATGCCATAAAAGAGATTGCTTTTAAAAAAGAGATGGATAAAAGAATCGTCAAAATAGAATAAACATTTCATCAAATTAAGTAAATAACAAAACAGCCATGCACGAAGCAGAAATAAAGTTCTGTATAAAGGATAAGAAGCAAAATTGTGCCTAAAATAATTACACGTATGTACATGAAATAAGTATGATGTCGATATTAACGATGGGAGTATAATGTTGGCGTAGATGTTTGTGGGCGATTGTGAGGCTGGTATGAATAAAGAAGATTGGATTAGATTAATTATAATACGAGTAGCAATAACGCTGCAGTAATTGGAGGGGAAAAAAATATATAACGAGGGTATGAAGTGATGAATAAGTGAAGATTCAGCATTGATTTTTTGAAAGAATAGTCAGATTAAAAAGTGAATACTTCATAGCTATATTCAACGAGTGTGTTTGCCTCACAAGCAAAGTAAAACAGTGTGAGTACATCATAGGTGTAGTTTTTCATTCTAAAATAATTAAGTAGAGCTTTAAAAAGAAAAGAAAAAAAAATGAGAGCAATTCTTAGGTTTAGTAAAACACAGTAAAATCTCGCTTAATTCTTATATAACTTTAAAAGTTCACAGTAAGCGCATTCAGATTACAGTCCACAACATTAAGTTTTTACTACAATATGTAGTGAGGGCGATGTTTGGGCACTGTCACATACTCTTTGTTGAAAAAAAAAGAGATCGTAATTATTTAAGTCTTTTTAAGTCCTGCATGAGAGGGCTATAGCACAGGTTAGTAAAGAAGAAAATGCTGAGAGAAAGAACATAATATAAAAGAAAGAACTGCCAAAGTTATGGAAACATATACCATCAGGCATAGCGAGATAAATGGTAGAAAGTTCAATAAAGATAAACAGTAAATGTATCTTTAAATTTTCATGATTGTTCTCAACATAAAATATGGTGTATCGATTATCAAGTATACTAGCTGTAGTGAGATTAAGGCATCTCTGAGAGGTTGTCAGAGGACAGAAAAAGAATAATTTTAAATATATATATATATATATATATATATATATATATAAAATAAGAGTATGTAAAGTTTTTTTAAGCGATAAAATTTACTGAAAAGTTCTTAAGAAATAATGTGATATAGAAAGAAGCAAAACTCAAGGCAGCTTCAATCAATAAGTCACAGAAACTCCAGAGTACATACATTTACATGCATTGCTTCTGTTCTAGCCCAGTCGTTCTGTGATTGAAATAAAGACTAGTGTTGGTTTAGAAAAAAACATCCGATAAGCGAATGACATGTGTATCTGAAAAGGTTCATAACCTCCCAGCAGAACCCACCATCAAGTATTGCAAGCTTGAGAATCCACCGACACATGGAGGTGTATCTGACGGACCCTGAATCCTGGGGGAGAATCAGGGCATCCTTGCACCCACATAAAACAAAACCGCGGGAAAAAAAGCTCGGTTTCAATCGGCAGCGGTTGGCCATTTCGCAACACGCCCGGTGTTAGCTAATCCATATCATTAGTTTTGTTGTTGCTGCTGCAGTTGTTTCGAAGCAACAGTCTTGCAAGGTCTCGAAAAAATGTTATTACGCGTGAAAGGTCTCGAGAAGAAAGAGCGACACAAAGTGAAATGCACAAACAACACAGACAAAAAAAAACTGATACAATCAACAAAAAATTAACTCAAGCCCAGCTTAAGGAAACAAGTATCTAGACCTGACCTATACACAAGTCTTACACTTAATCCTTGATACAGAAAATACTTTCAAATAATTTTCTAGGATCTGACTACAGCCTAGATTTACTCAACTGAAGGGAAGAGTGGCAACAAAAACTAAAACGTGCCATTTTTCCAGTCTTTCTTCTTTACAGTGTTTGCCATCCCTAACTGTAAACACACCGCCATGTCATACCTGCCTTCCCTCCTCTCATTCTATCCGCTTCAATAGCCCTCTTACCTGCAGATCATCGAACTTCATGTCTCTCAGCTTCTTTTGGGCAAACTGTGACTTTGGGCCCCGCTTGCTGGCTTTGCCCTCGGGCTCCATCTTACTGCCGATAATGGCCGCCTGGTGGAGCGAGCGTCACACACAGTGAGGTATACACAACAACTCTCTCGGAGTCAAGGGCAAGTTCAGGTCAAAGATAAGCAGGTCAAGGACTATATTATCCCACAATGCCCCGCAATATTCAATCTGATGCTTAGCGATTGGCACAAATATTTCTTTTTTAATCTTATTCTTGCTTCACAAAATTTATATCCGAGAGATGAGATTAAGTTATCAAGATGCTCTGAAGCAAGCAACATCACCAAGTCAGTTCACAAGACAAGCCTGGCTCAAATTTAGCAACATACAATCTCTTTTCAATCCCTCTTTTCATACGAGTTATGTTGATTAATGAGCATGCGAGAATTAAATGTTGGTATTTAATTGTGATTTTTTTTTTTTTTTTGCAATTTTTTTGAAGGTAGTTTAGAAAACAAAATCTGAATCTTGAAAGTTTAATGCTTATTCGGTTTAAAAAACGTACTTACCGCTTAGAGAATATATTAATTTTGTCTACAATATCTTGATGATGGTAAGGATTTGATTAGTTATTACTACTTTTGACTGTTATCCTGACAGTCTCCTAAATATTCAAAGGAGATTTTGTTCTCAGTCACATCGATCTTTTCCCCAGTGTCACTTTTTCATGCTAACCACAGAGAATGAAGCTATCATTAGTAAACGAGACAAGCTCATAAAACACATAATACCTTACATAAAACATTCAAGAAAAGAACAGGGCTGTTAAAGAGCTAAACAAGCTCATCAGAATCGCTCAGATGATCACCGAGAGCAAATGAGAAAAAAAAAGGTATTCAAACTCGAGACGTGTTGCTACAAAGCTGTAGTATTAGCCAAGACCGCCACCGAGCACGCCCGACCGTCTACCGAAAACCGATTGCACGCAGTTATTTCGAATCTTCACTTTTACTCGCAGTAAAGCATGGAGATAGTTTCCTTTTTTTTATTTATTTTTCAAAGTCTACTTAATATTCAGTATGAAATTCGGGTATTTTAGGTAGTAAAAAATGAAACAAAATAAAACAACATGCAAAGTGTTTTTTTTTTGTTTTTTTTTTGTTTTTTTTTAATATGTTTACTTCACAAAAAGTCAGGGGAAATGAGGGTTGTGTAACTTGGTCTCAGTGGGTGGCAGCAAGCCATCTGTCCATGGAAGGTCCTGGGCCAAGTGTGTCTCTGAAATTTTGTTGTTTGTATTTTTTTTTTTCAAGATTATTTACTGTAACAATACGAACAGAAATTTGTTCACAAATATTTCCGCCATTTCATTGCAACCATAATTAAAAAAAAATAAACTTGCTTTCGGCTAAGAGAAAAAAAAAGGTCATTTTTCGATCTTTTCTACAAATCGCTGTTCGTGGCGACTGTTTCATAGAACCTTTTTGTTACATGTTCGGTGGCCATCTTTTCCAGAAAATCATGCGCTTAAGTTTAAATTATTATGATAGAGAAACAGACAAGAGCATTCAAATATTACTGTCAATATGTAAGGCAGAGAAATATCTAGAAAAGTTTGTTACTTTGTGTAATGCTGAAAGATGTACTAAGAAGAGGTTTTTTAGCGATAGAATCATTCCGAAGATTAGTTTGAAGACATCGATTCATTTCATCGATCTTCAAGCTGGTTTTGCTTACACAGTTCCATGGCCTTCTTAAAAAGCAAAGCTAGACCATTCCATGAACAAGATAACAACTTTTAAGAGCATCCAATGTCAACAGACAAGAAGCAGTTCCGCAAGAAACCAACAGGCTAACAATGTTATTAGACTAAACGTGTTGGTAGCAAAATGAGAGAAATGAAGATAGCGGAGAGATATAGACAGAGAGAGAGAGAGAGAGAGAGAGAGAGAAGAGAGAGAGATAAAGAGAGAGAGAGAGAATAGAGATAGGTGGGAAAGAGAGATTTTACTTTTGGGAGGTGATATCGGGCTTTTGGGCCCTTTCCAGGTCACAGCGTTGGTAGTCGACTCAGCAGTCAACAGAGAAGACCCTGTAGATATCAGGGTAGAATCGATGGCGACCATGCCCTAAGAGAGAGAGAGAAAGAGAGAGACGGAGACAGAGACAGAGGGAGAGAGAGAGAGAGAGAGAGATGAGGAGTTTAATGCAAGTAAAAATCTAACAAAGAAGTGGTTTTACAGAGATTACACAAACAACTTGTTTTATAAAGTGTAAGCCATAATAGTTCTAATGAGCTAGCGGCGACAATTCAGTACCTATGCATTGCAACAAGCACAACTGCGTTCTGAATGAGATGGCGGAAATATTATGTAGTCAGACAACAGAAACATTAATACTTTGTGACAGGAAAGGATGGTTGATAGCAAGTTCAGATTCCGCTCAGATAAATTAGGTGTGATTTCTCAAGGTACAGAATAAATAAAAACCCAACATCTATCACAGATTTGTTCAAGGCTACTTCTGATACTTGTTCCTTGAGCTATTTAAAGTTATTGCCAGGTATAGCATACGTTAACTTTAATCCCAGCGCTGCAAACGTTGTAAAACGTTGTTTTATCTATTTGATCATTTAATAGCGTCATAGAGAAACTTAGAATAGATCATAAAAATTCAAATGTAACTGGAAAATATGAGTAGGTCTAGATCTTTTTCGCTGATTATTATTATTATTATTATTATTATTATTTTATTTATTTATTTTTTATTTTTTATTTTTTTGGTTTGAAATTAAGCGGAAACTGAACGGCTACTTTCTGAAAGAAAACGTACACAATTGAAGAGATGCAATTGTAAGAGCAAAATCACCTTAGCACGGTTACTTGGCCCAGGACCTGTCCAAGGGACGTAGACCTGAGGAAAACCTGCCAGAGAGGGGCGGGGTGGTTTAGACTCAGGCCCGAAGCGACCCCTGTGGGAGTAAAGGTGCCTCTGCATGGCCTTCTCTCTCGCGTCCGGTACGCGTTGGTAGAATTTTTGCGACGCAGGGAGGGTTGGGTAGTAGTAAGAGTGGTGAGAGTTTTCGCCGCGTTCGAGCAGCCGCGGCTCGCTTGCGGCGCGCCGCATCTGCCCGCTGTACGGGTTGCGTGGGTCAGCGCGAGCCCGTGCCGCAAGGACCGCATCTTTCCTGAGCTGGACAGGCCTGTGGGCCCACAGCTGCTGGGTGGCCGGGCCACCATGAGGTGCGGGTTTGGCAGCGCCAGCTCCGAGTGTTCCTCCTCGATCCAAGGAGCGAGCCCGGGCCCTCAACATTGCCGCCTCATACGCAGGGGGCATGCGGCGGGAGGCCTTCATTCTCGAAGTGGGTAACGGCTCTGGGGGCAGGGTGAGAGGTGGCACCTTTTTGTGGTGGTGGCTGGAGCTTGGGGGCAAAGACGCACCTCGAGCCGCCCTAGAGGATGCCGGTGGCTCAAGTGCTACAGATCTCGCCCTAGCGGCGCGCTCGATGTACCAGGGTGTCTTGTCCACGGCTTCCTGTTGGAGAACGACTGGCTTAGAGGCAGGCGTGTTAGGGTTAGCTAGACTAGAGCTAGGGTACTTGGTATTAATAGGGCGAGCAAGGTCAGCAGGGGGGACGTAGACATAGTAGTAGGGGGCAGGGCGGGGGGTTGGGTCATCAGAAGGAGGAAGGTAAACAGCAGGCGAAGCGGACCGTGTTGCTGGGGCAACCAGCACTGGGCCAGAGCGCCGCACCATAGCTACCTTGATCTTCTGCGCATGCGCCTGATAGCCCGGGGGCGGGCGGGGGGCAGGAGGAGCGGTACTGGCCCGCACACGTCTGCTCACCACGGCAGACTTGGGCGTCGTGTGCACTTCAGTTGACACCTGGGGGATTGCAGGGGAGGGTGTAGGAGGATTTAGGGTACACCGCACAGCGGGATAACACGGGATGAATGAAGGAAGAACAGGAAAAAATACAAAGGGAATATGGTTTTTTTATGTTTTTAGAATGATGAGAGAAATTGATGCAGTGTTTTTGGCGAAAATAATGAGATTGAATCTAGCCACTAGTGTTAAAGTAAAACGTTATTTTTCTAGGCTAAGATTACAATAGAGGGTGAATAATAATTTTTTGAACTGTTATTGCAAATCATAATATTATGAAACAAGAAGTTCCCTCCTCAAAAGAATGTGAATGTGGGGGAAGCGGGAGGGCTGAATAAAAGATGGGAAGTTGCGATAAAAAGCATAAGAGTTTTAACAAGGCAATTGCATCAAATATCCAATTACTTCCAAAATATTTTCATGAAAATCCAAATTTCTGAAGTGTTGGCGATTGATAAGTACACTGGGTAAAAAAGATAGTCAATATAGGGCAGACAAAAGTTATATTTACCATGGACTGATATTTCAGTAGAAAGAAAATGGAGACAGGGAAATTGAGTAGGTATTGTATCCAAATCTAAGGATATCATAGCGACTATTGGTATATTTGTTTTTGTTTTATTTGTATCTTTCTTCAGTTGAAGACAAGGATTTATAGCCTCTAAAGATACTTTTTGGACAGTTCTGTTGATTTGAAATCATACTTTCATTCTCTTAGGGGTTAAGAAAAAACATGGGAAGAAAAATTAAGAAAATTAATTGGTAGATCTACACTAAAGCTGTGTTAAGCAGACGCTAAAAACAAAGGGTTGCTGAATCTACGATCAGTTTATGAACAATGATAGTTATATGCGAACTATATAAAATGTATATATTTGGCAACAATAAAAACAAAATCAGATAGCAATAGAACAATGTATGCCTAGTGACATATTTTAACACACAACAGACAATCAATCGTATAACAGCCTTTCCTGAGGAAGTAAAAGAGTTTAAATAACAAAAATCAATTTTTCAAAATGAGACGGAGACGCTCAACAAAATGAAACAAAAACTGAGAGAGAAAGAAGGATGACAAATGACCAAACCAAAACTCCATATAGGAAGATTTCATTCAACAACAAACCCTTTATTCAGCCACCGTTGTGTAAATATAAACAGCATCAGCTGTTATTGTCATGTTTCAAAAAAAAAATTCCCACCAAAAGATTGGTAAACAAAAGCTTGCAAAATAAGTTTTTACAAATCCGATCATCAACGTACAATACTCGCAATGGACGGAATCCATTGAGATAACGAACCATAACTCGGGACGGTCATTTCGGTACGGAGGGCGTCGGCGTTTGCGGGTTGTCGGTCTTGGCTTATTTTTCTTATTACCAATAATGGAGTTTCTTTTGCTTTACTTGATTTTCCTCGTATGGGAGAAACTTACGAGGTATGAGTTAATCAATTAGTTTAGCTCAGCTTATTTCGCTCTCTGTGATTCTGATGATATAATAAGCTACAGACACAACAAGCTCAGAAAAAAAGTATGACCATGCGATCAAAGCGAAAGATATAACAACGAGGTTAAAGTATTATTAATATTATTGTTTAGACCAGGCAAAGTACAGACACATATGAATAGTTTTTCATACATTAGTGAATTAGATAAAACATTGAAAGAGGTAAAATACCTAAGCAAAGTGAAAAAGAGTGAGGAAGAGAAAGAGAGGAGAAGAGAGGAAAGCATAAAGAGACAGAAAGACTTCGAGAGAGAGAGAGAGAGAGAGAGAGAGAGAGGGGGGGGGGGGGNNNNGGGGGGGGGAAGAGAAATAAGCTTACAGACAGAAATGAAGGGACAAAGAAAAACAAGAGAATAAGCATAGAAAAAAAAAAGTTGAAAGACACAATGCAGGGCATCTGGGTGTTTTGTACAAAAAAATGAGCAGAAATTTACCTTTGGTCTTTTCAGGTGACGTATTGTTTTTATCATGTCCCCCTTTTCCTCCCATCCCTTTTCTCTTGCCATCCAACTATCTATCTCCTCTTACTTTCCCTGCCATTTTTCCTACAAATGTTATACAACTTATCTAGACAATGGCCAAAATCCAAGTTTTTTTAAAACTCAATAATTATTTTGATAATGTTTTTCCTTTTACCAGTTGTTTCCTCAAAAGAACAGATTTTAAATCTCAAATTTGTACAAAAGAAAAGACAGACGTTAATAGCACAATGGCATGCAAGGTTTTAAATAACTCCTGTCGAAACAGAGACTTTGAATGTTATGTAATCGATCCATCAATATATTGCAGATTCGATGTAATATTTCAGCACTAATACTCGACTTCATCCGGTTGGCAAAAGCCATGGCGGATATGCAGCAACCTCTCTCTCTGAAGAACGTTCTGTCTACGTCGACAGCAAGACTGAAATATTCTTACGAAATTCATGATGAATAAAATTTGTTAATCACGTGACAAACAGTAAAACTTTGAGATAAAAAGTCCACCACAGATCTCAAGAAAAGTGCTTCACGGGATTTTTCGAAGGCAATCTCGTAAAAGTGATTTTCACATTACCTACTTAGTTACGTTTAAAATAATCTGCAGTTTTTAAATGAAATGTGGTCGTGTCTTTGCGATTACACTGTATGTTGTTTAATGTTTAACCATTATAATAAATTTTGAATGTTCCTAAACTTGTCTTCAAAGTCTCTAAGCTATTGGCGACTATAAATAAAACATGCATACGCACTCAACGACAAAGTTAGATTTACGATGGGGAACCCGGAATATTTTGAAAGACAAAACAAAAATCATAAATAAATAGAGAGTTAGGCTGAGTTTAAATAAGGCGAAATTTAAGACCTACAAAGACAAAACACGAGCGGAAAAAATGTTACAAGAAACACAAGAAAATGGGCAAAAATTATAGGATAACAGCGCATGAAAATTTTGGTTTATAAAGCATTAAAACAACGAAAGAGTTTAGGACATAAATTTTTACAACAGCTAACATTTACGCAGTAAAATGTATTAATGTATTGTACTTAGAAAAATACTTTACTGAATGTTCTACTTTATATAAAGGCCATTTTTGCTTTCCTTCGCTCTTTTCAACTTTGCTGGATTTTGCTCTAATTTACATTGTTTTTCTCAATTCTTTTCAAACGCTCCAATTCATTCAGGCTTAAAGAAGCGAAACACACCATTCACAGAGCGATGCGAAAAAGTAAACAAAAAAGGGGGGCGGCAAACGAAAGACGTAAAACATTATCTAAGAATGCAAGTTACAAGAAATGGAAAAACACAACGTCTTCATAGAATCATTTATCCCTTATCATAATAACTCATACAATACATTTATGATTATTTTATCCTCTTAAGATAAACAACATTCAAACAAGTAAGACCTACTATTCGAATCGCATCGTATTATTTTTTTTAACATTTATATGTATACATTGTCCGATCTCTCCATATTATTCTCTACGTGTAAAAGATTGTAGATTGCACAGTAACCCCTTTTTTTGGTCTAACAACATAAGGATGTCCTTTACGTTATTTTTAAGCATGAAGCTTCTACCATGATTACCTTTATGTTTATTTTCTCTAGCATAGTAAGCTTGTCAGGAGCTATCCCAGCGCCACCACGGGAAGCCAGGGGTAGCTGAAGCTGACGATCTCTCGGCAGGCGTGCCTCGCTCTCCACCAGTGGGTACACATCCACTCGGTGCGACAGCCCATCCTGAGCTCGTGAGCGGTACGATGAGACGGGCACGCTGGTGGCGCGTCCTGCGAGGTGAACAGGAACGTGAATGGTGCTGTGGGTGTAGGGAGACAGGGTAGCCAGGGATACAGACGGAGGGGATGTGTAAGTGTAAGGAGAGGTGTGCCGATCAGTGTATTGGTATGGAGAATGAGGCGGCGGGCTGTAACGGGATAGGTAGGTCGAGGGCTCAGTTAGGGGAGGCAAACTGCGGCCACGGGCATAATCTCCCCTCTCAACATGGTCCCGAGCCTCAGCGCGGATATTGCGCAGTCTGTTCAGGTAGCCTGTGAGGAACGAATCTGCCGAACTAGTTCCAGAGCTTGGAGGTACAATTCCTAGAATCCGCTCGTCTAAGCCGAGGCTGGCACCGCCCCCTTTCAGTGGTATGGGCGGCGGGTAGTAACGGAAGCCATAGCGATTCTTGCCGTCATCGGACACAGCGCTTCCTTCCACGCTCAACACTAAACTGGCATCTTTGTAGTCAGGCAGAGTGGATTTCGAATCCTGTAGGATGCGGCGAAACTTTACCGCCGTGCTGCTGACCAGGGAGTCGATTACAGGGGAGGGCAGGGTCACAGAGGTTACAGGGGACACGTCAGAACTCATGGGGGTCACACTGGGAACGGGGGGAAGGTAAGGGATCGTGCTATGTGAGGGTTTGTCATCTGCGTAACTGTCATGGTCTCTTTCAAAGTGGGTCAACTCAAATATGCCATGCTTGGAGGGGCCAAATGGCACGTAGTCATACATCTCTGCCATGTCTGCGTCATAAGACCCGTCATATTCGCCGTCATATGAGCTTAGTTTGAGCAGAGGAGTGTTAGAGGGTCGAGGGCACGAATACGTACCGTAAGGTTCATAGTCCTCTTCGTTTTCGTAATCCTCATCATCAGAGTGGGGTGTCGTCGCACCTTTAACGACATGGTATTTCCTCTTGTAAGATGCATAGCCATCCTCTTCGTCCTCGTCACCTTCACTACCGTCGAGATAACTATAGTCACGGCCAGTACTAGCCCGAGATTCGTACGGCGAGGAGAGAGCTCTGTACTTAGATAACAAAGATGATTCTGAGTTATGGCTGCTCGAGCTGGGCTTGGCTAGTAGTCTCGTCATGGCCGGGTCTTGCAGGTAGTTTGAGTACGATATGTGAGAGCGCATGTCATCACTAGGCAAGTGGCTCAGGCTAGACTTGTATGAGATGTTAGAGGCCACACTGCCTGAGAGAGGCCGAGGAGGCACTGACGAGCCTTTGAGAAACCTCGAAATTTTAGACGAGAGGAGAGAGGTAGGCGAAGGGAGATCGTCCAGGTAGGATGATGAAGGTTTCCTCAGGGGTCGTCGGTACGGCATGATGGCGCCAGTGCTGGGAGATAGAGATGTCTTGCTGCCGATGCTGCTGTAGTGGTGGTCCGTTGGAGGCAGGGAGTGGAAGCGTTTGGCGGGCGTGGTGATGGTGTGGTAGCGGTGGCGATGGCTGGGTAAGCTATCTCTTGATGGTCGCTGTACATATGTGAAAGACAATAATTGGAGTATCGCGTGTATAGACTGCTAATTTAGAAGCTCGAGCAGGGTATACCTTGGTCTCTCCCTATTGTAATTGCGCTAAGAATGGGTGCAATATTAATTTTATTGGACATTATACGAATTTCTTTTCGTAGGAGTACGACTTATTTCTTCTACATTTTGTGTTTCAAAGCCAATTTTTTGTAAAGAATTTCAATCTAATATTTGATTCTTTGCAATTGTCTTTTTAAACAGCCGCTCTTGATTTTTTAAAAATTCTTTCAAAAACATTTAATTTATAAAGAATTCTTTTAGATGAAAACGTTTGATGCCTGCTGTAACGTATGATTGATTATAATTGAAAGATCTAATAAAACACGATACAAAAGATACGTCCAACTTGCTACATGCAAGGGCAGGAAAAAGATTTGATAGCGTAGTTTCGTTCCCAAAAACTATTCTTCACCTTTCATTACATTTCCTTTTTATTTTTTTTTTTTTGGTCAACGTCATACACATGTTTCTCAAGAATTGAATTAATTCTATGAATATCAATTTTCTTAGTAGCGGTGCTATAAAGATAACATAACACTCAGATTATACAAGTATATTATACCAATTCCGACAAACGCAAACGCTGTGTCAGTTTACAATTCATATACAAATTGTGATAAAAGGCTTTTTCAACTTTTCAGTTATTTTTCTTTTTTTCGGAGAAAACCAGCATTGTGACGCAATTGCATTCAGTTAAATAAATTTTTGAAAAATCAATATCCAAGGATAAATCACTCTGGGACGTAAATTTTGAGTATGTAAAAGCCGCTCAGGAAAAATAAAAGAAAACAAAACAACAACGTAGTGCTATAATTGGAAATCACTAGCTTTTTTTTTTTCAATCATACACACATGGGAATATATAGTAAAAAGGCAACTGAATGTTAACTTCATTAAAAAATATAATAAAGATTACAGTTACAGGGCTTTTGGTAGGAATTTCTGTGTGGGTAAATGAAAAGGGAAGGGGTAGGATTTTCTTGAAGTTCTAAATACTTTTAGTATTAATTTTCTGTGAAAGGAGGATCATTTTTTTCCACTTGTTTTTTTTAAAGCAACAGTGGCTGAATGTCAGGGAACTCAGAAAATCAAAAATCTAAACCAAATCAAAAGACGTGTAAAAATGAATGGCAACTATGAAACCTCAAAACTGAAAAATGGAGGTGAACACACGCACACAAGCACACAGAAAAATAATTGAGGAACATTGAGACCATTATTATTATTTTGTTATATATTGACGCGTTCATAAAATAGGGTGAAAACTCCTGCACGCTATAATGGTTAAAATACAGTAGGGTGTTCACATTATTTTTCTTACGAGGGCTTAAATGACTCCAGATGGCAAACTAGAAGCTAAGTCGTAAACACGTTCATCAGAATAGTTTTAAAAATTGATGGCAAATCATCATGGTTAGTTTTTCTTTTT
>BLXT01003753.1:267179-288918 GCA_019648995.1 Plakobranchus ocellatus | reverse complement strand
GGGGGGGGGGGGGGGGGAGAGAGCTTGGTGACGCAGGGCCCCTCGTTTCAGAGGGGGTCGACCCCCAGGGAGGCCTAAAAGCTTGAGATCGCCTTGGTGTTGAAGGGCAATACATACATATAAAGCTAAACTTTGCAATCTGGGCCCATTTTTCTTGTCTTAACTGGCAGTTTCAGTGGCATTTTTCTTTTAATTTAAAAAAAAAAAAAGCAACCACTAACTTGAGCTTGAACCAAAAAATATAACTTAAAAAAAAAAAATAAATGAAAAGACAGTTGTGAACTGAAGAGTTTTGCCTTCCCTCTGATCAAGCCGGATTAGGCTAGCGCTCTTTTCTTCTTTTTTTTTTGTATTTTACTATTACATCCACGGCCCTTACATCATCAAGACTGCTTTACCTGATTTTTTTTTGTTTCCCATTTCACTTTTTTCCTCTTAGAAACCCTAGATTGTACGGTATCGAGTAAAACCATTAATCTCTTTTTTCTGATTTAGTCTTTGATCGACCAAGATACAATGAGAGTCGGTAAAGAGAATTCAAATTTTGTAATCTTTCAGACTAGTATTATTACTTTGTATCTTTATCTCATGAAAAGTTCGATTGATTCAATAGTGGACAGCAAACGTGCCTGAACTGTGTATGGACCTTTTTTTTACGGTTCGAGCCTCACCACAGGCATCCCGGCTTGAATGAGGGCCTAAAAGCCTGAGATCACCTCGATGTGGAGTGGCAATATATACTTTAGACTATATACATATATACATAGTACTTCAAGCAAGAGTGCGTTTGTAAAGATCCTTATATATATATACTTTTTTTTTCTTTTTAATTTTCATTGAATAATTGAAACAAAAAAAATGTATGGAGTTGTTCAGAACTTTAACAATTGATATTATTTCATATTCTTTTCCTCCTTTCATATGACATTGGATGAGACTAAAAAATTTGAACGAAAAAAATATAATCCCGCTTTCAAAAACACACACACGGATTTTCAAGGACAAGAACCACCCATGTTTAATGAGAGTAAGGCCCATACATCTTTAGCGTGATCTAATCAGAATTTAAAAAAGATCAAAAGTACACATCAAGCTGCGTGGATCATTAATGGTTGAGGGTCTATAAGTTTGTTTGAGCTAAAGCCAATATTTATTTTCCCCCTTTTATTGATTTCTCGCCTCAAAGCGAAATGAAAACTCATTTACCTATTAAAGTTTAGATGCTCGCAATGAAGTTAGGTTTTAGAGGATAAAGCTTTAGAAATAAAAAAAGCTTAGTGAATGTTTAGACATCCAGAAATGGCAAGAAAGTCGAAGATAAAATATATATTTAAGTAAAAAAAAAACTATATTTTTTTTCATAACAGAAAACGTTCCATAACGTTTCTTTATAGAAATGCAGACCGCAGGGAATGGATTTCAAGCCGGCTCATGTTGCGAGCTTTGTGTTACGGAATACAAGTTTTAGAAAGCAACTATTTAATCTTCACTGCTTTTACGCTAGAATCTTATTTTCCGGCAAACCTGTTCAATTATTTTTTTGAATTCAGTAACGTGTTTATTTCTCAAAATAATTTTGTACATTTAGGTATACAAAGCAAATGATGATTATAGAAGGGACATTGTTGTTGAATTACTCTCACTCTTCAGTACAGTTTTGCTGAAAATTTTATTCAGAAGCCTCCGATTTCTTCTTGTGCATCTTCTTTTTCTCTTTTTTTCCCCCATGCATATTGGCTTTAGGCGTTTATGAATTATTCCTAAGCTTAATGGCAAAAAATCAATTTGACTTCGTGTCCCAATGCACTCTGATTGGATTTGCTTTATTCGTTGTGTTTTTGTATTGGTTATTCCATGAGGGTGACATAATTCGTTGCATTTCAAACAGGATACATTTAAGGCTAGCACATGCACATTCACCATGGCACTTTTTCAACCACATCATATTTTCAATCTTTACCTCTCCAAGACAGTTTGGTCTTTTTTAAAGTTCTGAATTATGAGGATGATTTTTTTGTGGTTTGAATTGAACCCTTGAAATTTTTTTTCATAAAACCAGGCTTTCATAAGTAGATTTAGTTGCAAATGAAGAAAGTCTTAGATACAAATATCATGTGCAGAACGTTCTTCATTCGCTTAACTAGAGATGACTAATAAAAGGGTTAAATATTTCGTACGCCAAAAATGAATGCATTTTATTATTGTATATCTAAATGTTCTTGTTGTCTTTGCTGATTTTTTTATTATTTTTTTTTTTTTTTGCATTTTTTTAATTACATTAGCAGCAGTAACTTTACCTCATCAGTCTGAAGTCCACTGAGTATGTCAGTCTTTATACCAATTTATCTTTGTATGAATAATATCATCATTAGAAAGATAACTCAATCAACTACTATAGTAAAACCGTAATTTTAAATTGTTTCGGGAAATTGTTAAGAATGAGAATCACAATGTTAAACAACGGAAAGTGTTACAAAATCATCGTTAAAAATTTGCGTTTAAAAACTAAGTTTTTTGCCTTCATCAAAACATTATCATCAAAAAGTGTGCTAGAATCAGAAATAAATAATCTCGAAACAATGGTTGTTTTACACATTCTTCCAAAACGTGATAGACACGTAGCTTGGTAATTTTTTATTTATTTTTTTTTGTGTGTGTTTTGTGTTGGGCTAGTAAACCTTTTCTATAATTAAGTGGCTACATGCATACAATTAGCTCTACAGGCACAGCGCAATTAGACAATCGCCTGGAGAGACACATGAAGCCCGATTAGCTCTACGGATACACAGCGCAATTAGACAATCGACTGGAGAGACCCAGAAGGCCATCTAACTCTACAGATACACAGCGCATTTGGATACTCGCCTGGAGAGACACATGAAGCCCAATTAGATCTACAGACATACAGCGCAATTAGACAATCGCCTGGAGAGACCCAGAAGGCCAACTAACTCTACAGATACACAGCGCATTTGGACACTCTCCTGGAGAGACACACAAAGTCCAATTAGCTTTACAGACATACAGCGCAATTAGACAATCGCCTGGAGAGACACATAAAAAGGCCAACTTGCTCTACAGACATACAGTGCATTTAGACACTCGCCTGGAGAGACACACGAGGTCCAACTAGCTCTACAGACATACAGCGCAATAAGACAATCGCCTGGAGAGACAAGAAGGCCAATGCGACGCTGGAACGGCTGTGTGCAGACACGCTCAAACCCATGAAATTTCTCTCATCCAGATTAGGGGGCCGATTGGGCACGGTGGATAGCGAGTCCCTCCCGTGATCTGCACGGACCTTTTCGTCGAGGGTTCGAGCCCAGAACTGACGGAGAGTCTAAAAGCCTGAGACCACCATGTTGTAGACGGGCTATATGCATAAAAGCCAGAGTCATCCAGGTCACTGCCTTTTTTGCTGTCAAAAGATGACTGCCCGCGACTTTCACCGATCCAAGAGAGAGAAGACAGCTGGATAGATAGATAGACACATACATACATACATACATACATACATACATACATACATACATACATACATACATACATACATACATAGTTAAGCCATAAAACGGAGGCAATAAAAAACATCCAAAACATATTAAGTTTTGCCGATACAAGGGTTTGAACAGTTAGCAATCACTAGAAAGATTTAAGACAAACGCAGTAGATATAGACAGAGAAAAACTTTATTTGAAACTCTGAATTCATGGGCAATAGCTAATAACAGTAACAACAGCTTTAAAAGCTTAACTGAGAACAGGACAGGTGTTAGTAGAGGAAAATGGTCGCTCTTGTCCTAAAGAAGAAGCCTGTCCAGATCAGGAGGCCTCAGGCTTTCAGGCGCTCCTTCAGACGAGAGCGAGGGTGGCTGGGCTCAAACCCGAGACTGAAAAGTCCCTGCAGACCTCGGGGTGGGATCACTATCCAGTCTTCCACCAAAGCGTCCTGATAGATAGATAGATAGATAGATAGATAGATAGATAGATAGATAGATAGATAGATAGATAGATAGATAGATAGATAGAGTATCTTGAGGCAATATTTCATAAAACATAAAACATACAAGATGAGCGTTGAAATTTATTCAAGTGACTTAGCTGATCTCATTCTTAATTGATGTTCAGGGATGATATAAATATTTGTACGAAAACTAGAGTTAAAATAGTCCAAATCAGAATAGTTATATCGTAGTGATATTATCTCTTTTATAATTGCAAAGAATTAAATTGTATTTGTTTCATAAACGTATTTTTTTCCTCTTCCTGAGATTCACACACACTTATTAATGATTCAGTCCCCTTGAAACGGTCAAAAGTTCCTTCAATTTCCGGCGGAAGTCTGCATTAGAAGCGTAGAAGATGATAGGGTTAATCGCTGGCGTGATGAAGTAGAACCGATAGGCCATGTTTATCACGTTGAGGTTCACGGCGCTCCGACTGTATGCCAGCTCCGGATAGAACAGAGTTGGGATACTCACACAGAAAAACGGTAAGTAGCAAACGATAAAGATAACCGTCAAAAGCATTGCCGTTCGCGAAATGTTGGTCTCTAGAGAGGTTTTTGTTAGTTTACGTGTTACGCAAGCGGTAATTGTGTTGTGAGTGTTGTTATTAGACGTGTTGCTGTCAGTGTGTAAGATCTTTTTGGATGATTGAATGTGTGTCGTGGTGAAGAGATCAGCCGGCGTGGTAGTGTGATCCGCAGAGTTTGTGGAATGGAGAAGTTGTTCTGTCTGATGGATGGATGATGTTTTGGTGGTTTGGGGCATCTCTGAGGGAGCGGGTACTTGAGAAGTGTCTGAGAAGGTCCTGGAAGGGACCTGTGGTTTTTTAGCTCCGTCTGAATTCCGAAGGCTGTCGCTGGGAGGGAGTGCTTGGAAACTGTCATGGTTTGTTAATCTCGTATGCTCGGAATTTAGTGTTCTGCCATTGCACTGAGATGACACAAATGTTGTTGGTAATTGTTCAGTTTTACCTTGACTGGTATTACTTGTACTATATATCCCATTGATGGAGTTCAAATATGTTGTTTCGGTTGGCTGTGTTGTGGGTACAAGTGTGCTATCAGTTTGCTTGGCAAAGGTACTCCATATGGAAGACTCTACGTTCTCGCTGACGTCGGTATTTTCAATGCAGGAATGTTGTTCCTCTTCATTTGTTTTAACTCTTATCACATTATTCATTTCAGTGAGTTTCGAATCTAGATTTCTATCATCACTCTCACCCACCTCAGCATCTGCAATAAACACCGTATGTGCAGTATAGGCGCAATTCAGTGTAAAGTTTTCAGTGTCAGATACCGGTGTGAGTTTTATCTTCTCTACCGCTCTGGATTCCGCTCCGATTTGCTCTTTAGAATGTATGTGAAAAACATCTGGGTCATCCCCCTTCTCCCTGGCTATTGAATAATGGCTGCCTTCCCACGTAGTTTCATCCACGGAACTTTCTGCTTCGTCTCTGATCGCCGCAGTTTCTGGGTGGACAGTTGTGTGACTGTTGGGGTCTAAGGCAACTGACTGTGGGTTGACGGCGGCTGAAGTTGAAGTGTTGTATGAGGCAACTGCAAGACGACTTCTCACAACAAGACGCCAAATCCTGAGAAGAAAATACGGAAACACAAGACAAAAAAAAGCAAAGGATGGTTACTTTTTGGTTTATGTGTTATGTTCACATTTTGTTGCATCAATGCTAGATATCAGTGATAAATTCTCCTTGATATCAGCTATCTTTTGATGTTAAAAGCTTTTCCGTTAAACGTTTTTTTTTTATATTTGTCAAGGTAGGAGTGATTACAGTTTTTTTTTTCAGAATGATTATAGTAAGTAAGTAAAAATTAACAAATTATATCACAATTATAATTCTGTATTGTATTGGTGCATGTTCCTATCATTTGGCATATTTTACAACTTTATACAAAAGCAATAATTAAGTTACATTGATTTGAAGGTAACACTGGTTAAAAAAGTCTCCTGAAATTTGTGAATAAGGAAATATTTGTTTGGGATTTCCTGGAAAAAATTAGAATCGTGGGCTCCTATTTTCGCTCCACATTATCTATAATCCATTTATAAACTTTTCAATAAATGTAAAACTAACCCACTTGACACACCCACCATGGATACAACCTATTAACATTTTGTAAACAAAATATTTGCACACCTTTCAGGCTTCCAGAAATTCCTAGAGCTAAAAAGTGAATCAAATGTAAAATCAAAACAGTACTACTAAAGTAAAAATAGGTCTAATCTAGGCTCACTCAAAATCTGACCAAGCATTACAAATAAACAAGGCCGAAACACTATATAATCCATTCCAAGTCAAGATCTAATCTAGATGTAGCCTCAATTCTTACTCACAGAAATCATTTGTCACAGTCTTTAGGTCTTTTCAAGAATGCAAGCACATGTAGGTGTTGTTTTTTTTGTTTTTTTTTACTTAAAATAAACAAACCAAAAAAAAAAGTAAATTGAATAATGGGAGCACACGTTAGTCCCGGCTTCTCATTCTCATTTTCAAACTAAAACGCCATAAATTTCTCTTTTTGAGTGACCATAGTTTATGACCACGCATATTTACATTTTCTAATAAATACAGAAACTCAAAATTTTTATCCATGAATGTCGGGATTTTTTTAAAATGATTTTTTCGAATATGGAAGTGTTTCATTTTTATCTATTGTTACGATGATTATTTTTTTTTTAATTACATTCGATCTAATTTTCTCTAATGCTTTTACTTACATTTACCAATATGCAGATATTGAAAATCATCCTTTACCGCTCATTTTTCCTACTTGCATTCTTTCAATATTATTTATAGGTTATATCTTGACCCCCCAACTTTGATCATGTTTTGAAGCCTCTTTCATTTCATTTTAGTATCTTACAATTGAAATATCCAGCTTATAAATCAGGAAGAAAAATATTGCCTTACTTGTAATAGCAAACTGATGTAGTTATGGTGAGGGTCAGGAAGCCGGCCACCATAAAAATGTTAAATACGATTGGCCAAGCCGTGTTTGCCACGTCATCGTCTATAGCACAGTCACGACCAATCAGCGTGCATCCTGAATCCGGATCTCCATATGGTGGTGAGAGTTCTACTGTCTTGATTCCATAAACTCGAATACCTGAGGATGTATTGAGAAAAGAACAATAAAGCCTAAATATCTTTGAATGTATGAGATAAAAACTAACACACGCGGTAAAATGAATTAAAGACTGTTCCACAGGTCAGATAGAAAATTAAGTCGTTCATAAAAGCCTTATATTGTATAGATCTTTCTCACTAGATTGAGATCAATAGCTGTTTACGTTTGTAAGGCAAAGCACATACAGGTGTTTACTTGTGGAAGGACTGCTATGGAACATATAAATGTTAGAATAATCAAAGCTCGATTTGGGTAGTTTTAGTTGTTAGTCAGTGAAAAAAAAAAGGCTTCAGTAAAGATCATTAATTCAATATCTTTGAATAATGAGATAAAAACTAACACAAGCGGTAAAATGGATCAAAGACTGTTCCACTGGTCAGATAGAAAATTAAGTCGTGTGTAAAAGCCTTATATTAAACACTCTTTGACACTGACGTCTTCAAAGTTTTAGTGAGTCGTTTTTCAAGTGAGACGAGGCCAAAAAAATTACACACGATATAAAAAGGAATATTTACATATGAGATAGTTTACTCAGCCTTTCAATTGGTTTTGTTTGAAGACAAGATTGCACTTAAATGCACGTGCCATAGCTATGTTTTGATAAAAAAATATCTGAATACGACCAGCTGTATTACTGTAACTTTCTAGCAATTTTCATCACCATTTCATGACCATTATCATAGTTATTATGAACACCATCGCGATCTTCATCGATACTTCTAACATAATCAATAATAGCATCAAGATCATGCCTATCGTTGTCTTTGTCAACATTAATTAATTAAGTTACATACCATCAAATCCGATCATTTTAATAAATATCACTACAGCTATTATTGCCTTCTTAAAACATTATTATCATCACCATTAACTTTGGTTTTAACATCTTTATGGTTATCTGTAGCAGTAATGTTATTTATTTTCATTATTATGGTCTCTGTCTTGTTTGGCCGCATTCAAGATTATCTTAGTTATGTTAGCTTCCAAAATATCTTTTGTCTCAACAAACGCTCATTCTTACATCGACAAGTATACGTTCCTTAAGGTTAAAAAAAAATAAAATTCGTCACTTCGATATGAAAAATACAAGTATGGAGGTGAATACAAAAAAATTGAAAGCTTTTAACTTATTAAGCTGACAATGGTAAAGAAACGACAGTGTTGAGTATGCTTTGATAAAATATTTTTTGAGAGAGACAGAGAGAGAGAGTGAGAGAGAGAGAGAGAGAGAGAGAGAGAGAGAGAGAGAGAGACCGTGTATGTACAGACTGTATTGATAAGTGCAAAATGTTATATTTGGAAGCATTGAATCAATGCCATAGAAGTCCTGCGTCTTCTTCAAATAATGTTAATAGCGAAAACTGTTATAATTTATTCTTTAATCGGAAAAAAAAAAAGTTGTCCTGGCGACTGGAGAAAGCATATTGTTTATATAGCGCATGTTATCACCAGTATCTTTGTGGTGTCACCCTGGCTGCCAAGCTTAAGTATTTATCTTTGACAAGTATCATTATTTGGCAACAGTATTGTTCTCTAAAGCGTTGGTTTGATTAACTAGGAAGTCACCCTATCAGACAACCTTGGGCTGTGCGTCCAACAAAATGCATACATTAAAAAATAATTTCTGATTGTGGAAAGCAAGTCAATACAGCTTTTGAAAAAAATAATTTGTTTGGATCAAAGGTTATATTCGGCTCAGTAATAAATAAATTAAAAGTGTGGTATTTCTGTGCAAGTTAATATTGAAAGTTTATCCTCTTCAATCTTCTACATTGAAGATGTAGTCAATTTTTATCGCAAAAAGGGAAGTACTTTTTCAATATTATTGAAACACTGTCTTGAAAATGTAATAAATATTTGAAAACACCCGAACTCATTTTCTTCTATTTCAAATATTGCCTCGAAATGCAAAAAAAATTGTTGTTTTGATTTTTTTTTAAAAAAGGAATCATTTTGACTTTTATAGCTTAAATTCATATATTTCTTCCAAGATAGTTAGAGAAATGAAAAAGGCAATACTTGTAACAAATTTTTGAAATTAAGAATGAGTTCTTTAGACTAAAAACATTCACGGAAGATTTTCGAGGTTATGCTTTTATCTTTCTGGCTCTTTTTCATTACTGCAAGTCAAAATTATCAAAACCTTTTTAAAATTCTTTTAACAATATAATGTACTATTAACGACATACAGAATTCAAGATTTTATTTGCGTTTGGATGTATTTAAAGTTATTTTTTAAAATACTCATACGTCGAATATTTTGCTCCGCAGTTAGATGGTTTTAATAATCGAATGAGAAATGCATGTTCAACAAAAAGTGAATTCTTTGTCTTTGTCTCTCTGATTTTTGTTTTGTTCCGCCTATTCACCTTGCTCATCTCTACACAAACTGGCTATAATACACACAATATTAATAAAACAAAAAGTATACTATGAGACTACTCAATCAATCAAGATACAGTGCAAACGTTCAGTCTCACACTATTGTTGTTTACAAAAGAGTATACTTACGGAATGAAAGTTGTGGATAAGTTTTAGAGCAAAGCAAATGGATTTTGGAAAAATTAGAAGCGAAATTCAACCAAAAAATATATCTAGATTTTATTCATAAGGACACTAACAGCAGAAAAATATCTCACCAATAAAGCAAACAATAACACGAATATTATTTCATTTTCTATCGAAATCGTATAAACTTTAATTATTCAAAACAAAATCGGCTATATATAAAATCATACAAATGTCATTGTTTTCCTCAGAAATTACTATAGTTTTCCCCTACCTTGTTAGTAGATATACTTTGAAAGATATATTGCTGTTTTAGACAAGAAGGAATATAAACAACAAAGAGCGAAACTAGAGAAAGAGAGAGAAAGAGAGAGAGAGAGAGAGAGAGAGAGGAAGAGAGAGAGAGAGAGTCATGCATAACTAGATAGATAAATGTATAGAGGGCGAGAAAAAGATAAAGAGAGAAAGATGTTGAAGCCAAATAGATGAGAGGAAAACACTTGATGAAAAAAAAATTGGCACGAAACTCGGTAACCCGAAACAGATCAAAAGAATTTGATGATTGGGCTCATTACAAATGGATATTTGTAGAGTAATATCCATTTATAATATGCAGTTGAAGTATGATAGAGACAGAGAGGCAAACAAAAGAACAAACCGTCTATGCAACACAAACGGTTCATTTAAACAGAAGAACACTCTGTTTAAACATGATGTTCTCTTATTTCAGATAAAAGAGACACTGATCCCGGTCATTATTCCTAGTGATTCGTTTTTGCTTTTTTTTTTTTTAATCCAGTTACCGAAAATAACACTGAAACAATGGTTAAAAAAAATAACGGGAACGGAAAAGCGCTAAAGATCACAGGCAAGTAGAAAAGATAAAAGCAAACAGAGCTAATTATTTTTTTATTTCAATAAACTAAATAAAAAAGCAAGGCAAAAATTTGTTTTGCTTTGTTTTTAGAAAAGATCATACTTTGAGAAAGGAAACCTGTAAAAGGGTCACCTAGTTTTCCGGTGAGAGATCAAAGGCTGGGTCAGATGTACTAAGAAAATACACAACTTTTTGAGACGGAGCAGCAATTTAATGTCATAAGGGGCGTAGTTATAAAACTATGACAGCACCATCTAAAAGGATAATAAAATAAAATAAAAAAGTTATCATTATTATCATCATCATCACGATCATCATTTTCTTTCTATGATTGAGCTTGGCCAACAAATAAACGAACAGAGTAATCTAAAAAAAACATGAAAATATGCATTTGAAGCGAGGGACACTGTTTTTTTTTTCTTTTTATTTAAGTATTCTTCTTCCTCTTTAGGTGCTTTGTCTGGAACAGACATTGGCGATCATGCTACCCCACTGAAACCTGTTCTATAAAGTCCTTGCCTATCACCCATACTTTACGATATGCAATAAAATTTATTCTCTGTCTATCTCTTTTGCGTTTGCGTTCAATCTTTCCAGTGATTGCTATGTGTTCTGAACATTGTTTCGACAAATTTGACCTAAAAACTGTACATGGTGTAGTTGCCCCTGTCTCATGGTTTTAATTAGAGATCGTTCAAGATTAGCCTCCTCAGAACCAATTCATTGACTTTTTCATACGGCGCGCATTTCATTTAGATATAGATCTAAGATTCACATAGATATAAAAGCACTCTCTCTCTCTCTCTCTCTCTCTCTCTCTCTCTCTCTCTCTTCCTTGCTCTTTCTTTCCTTTGAATCATGGTGTTGCAATTTCATTTGCTCGTTCGTAGAATGGTTCATACAGCGATTAGTTTTAATTGCCAAGAGCAGTCTTGTCAAATGTCACCATCAAAAAAAACGTTGTTTTTTTTCTCTCTCTAAAATAACTAACGAGAGAAAGTCTTTAAGTAAGCGCTTTATAACTGCTCTCTTAATTGTGTTTTTTTTTTTATATAATGCATAAAAAATATGAACCGATAACGCAGTGGGTTTTTTAAGTGATCAAGCTGGAATTAATACTAAGTTAAACTTTAAATACCATATCAAATTTCCCTGTCATTTAATACTTAGGTTGTCAACACTTTGTACTGACCAGAGAGGGAGAAGATGAAGGAGAAGACAAGTATGCAGGTGACAAAGACGAGCCTCGTTCTGAGTGAGAT
Organism: Plakobranchus ocellatus; assembly: GCA_019648995.1. Classification (NCBI taxonomy): domain Eukaryota; kingdom Metazoa; phylum Mollusca; class Gastropoda; family Plakobranchidae; genus Plakobranchus; species Plakobranchus ocellatus. The sequence goes on along the minus strand of BLXT01003753.1, from coordinate 277,116 downwards.
GGGCGTGGAGTTGGAGGAGCGCGCAGCCCTCAAGCGGTACACGGCTAGCACACACAGGGTGGTCACCAGGCTCGTTGTAGATACCAGATTGAAATACCTGAGGTGCGATAAAAGGCATTTTATGTTCAATCACAGAAACATTTTATAATAGATAAAATCATTTTCAATAGAACTGCTAATACATCGTCTGGACATTGAAAAATAGAAGAACGGGTTTGTAACATAAATGATTTACTTACAGTTTCTTCAACCCTCTTCCCCTTTTTTTGTCCCTTTTTCTCTTTACCCCTGCCTTCTTTCTTTGCCCCTTGCCTCTTCTTTTTCCTGCCAAAAAAATGAATTGTCCTTAAAATCATCCTTTTGCTGTGCATAACCTTATGACACGGCTGCGGTACCCATCTGTGCGTATTTACTTTCATTGCGGGAAAGTTTGTTAGAGCGACAGCCGAATCAGTAGGTAAGAAAAAGTCAGGTTAACCGCATCATTTAAGACTCGGTGATGCACTCTTAGTAAATAAAAATAAGATTAAAACAAAATTATAGACGTAAGAACCCATTCCTTTCTGAGAGCACATGGCTCGTTCTGAGGCCAACCGCTTGTAATTTTCGGAAATCACAGTTTTATGGAGACGACTATTATCAATATTGCAAAAGAGTATAACCAGAGCGAAATATCGCGTGTATATTTTTTACGAAGAGGAAATATTTATTCAGTTTGAAATACAACACTGCACAACATTTCATAAGCTGAAAAGTGCAAGAGTGTTGTCTTCTTTATGATTCTATTTTTATTGTAGATAAAACTGTGTACTTCTGAGCCAGCGATTGGTTGCAGCCTTCCACGGGTGAGAATTGTGAAATGTTTGCAGACTTCCACCCCTGAGATCACCGCTTAATGATGGACTGGGCATACTAATAATCAATCAATCAATCAATCAAGCAGACTTCCACGGGTAAGAATCGTGGGATGTTTGCAAACTTTCACGGGAGAGAGTTGTAGATAGGCATGCAGACATCTACGGGAGAGAACTGTGGATAGGTCTGCAGCCTTCCACGAGGAGAATCGTGGAATGTTTGCAAACTTTCACGGCAGAAAATTGTAGATAGGAATGCAGACATCTATGGGAGAGAACTGTGGATAGGCCTGCAGACTTCCACGAAGGAGAACTGCCAACACGGCTCAGACTTTTACAGGTCGCACAGAAAACACACACAGAGAGCTGCTTAAGAAAACGGTTGACGCAGGCATGGGGAGAGTTTTATGCAGCCTGTGGCTCGCACAGAATCATGTTGGCGTAAAACAACACAATGACGTATCTCCATTTGTGTAGTTTTTCAGGTTAATTGACGGTCGTTTTCTTCCATGCCCCGTCAACTTACATAGGGAAAATAATGTAAATGCTCAGTCTCATATTTTTTGCTCTAGCGGTAGTCCTTTTTGATGTCTTCAATGTTTTTGTGTTATTCCACAATAGCAGAGCGGAATGCCACAAATAAGTAGAGGTCAAGCGATGTAACTGTTTCTTTGCCTCAGGCATAAAGGAGATATGCAGACCCCACTTTTATGTAGATGCGTCACTAAGCTACACGTTCGTAAAAGATGGGACGGCTTGCCAATGTCATTTGGTTGGCCTATTAGATTTTAGATAAGGGAAGATAAGGGAGAAAAAAAAGCAAAAAAAAAAAAAACATCGCTCTACAATGAGACATAATTATGATCGTGCAGGAGTAAGACTCTTTCGTTTCTTCTGCCTGCTGTAATGAGCATAAAAGTGAGGTCTGCATATCTAAATGAGAATACGAAACCATTTCAATGTATCATCTTGGCTGATTCCGTCCACAGCACCATCGAAAAGAGTTTGGTTTTGTGTATAGAAAAAAAAAATAATTCCAGGTTTTCAGGCCCTCCGTCAGACCAGAGCGCCGGTGGCGGGGCTGGAAATTTTATGCCAGGTAAGGCGGGTTCACTATCCGCTGTGCCACCAATGCCACCATCGAAAGCACAAAGCTGTGAGCATGGACGTGCTTGTCTTGTAATAGCGTGGTGGTTCAAACTGCAAAACAGTTGCAAAGAAGGGTAAGAAATTGGCTGACATGCTGTTGCGGAATTCTAGAACGGCTTCAAGATAATCTCTTAAAGAAACCTGCTATCAAACAAATGAAGACTTCGTAGAGAGAGGGTTGGTTTGGTTTTGTTTGGTTTTTATACAGCCAATCCACAACAAAGTTATCTCAGGCTCGCACGCCCTCGACTCCGCCAGGGCAGGGCGCAGGTTATGGGTGCTCAAACCCTCGACAAAAGGGTTCCTGCAGATTTCGCGGATTCGTTATCCTCTGTGCCACCGACAACTCTCGTGGAGAAAGAAATAGATAGATAGAGAGGGAGAGAGAGAGAGAGAGAGAGAGAGAGAGAGAGAGAGATCGGATGAAAAGGGAATTTAGCGCTGCAGAATTGTCACATAGAGCCCAGAGAATCAATATCAAGAGAAGGATAAATCTCGATCCTCTGGCCTGTTAACGCTAAGATCGGCGCAGGCATCAAAGGATTGGCTTCCCTGGAACGATGGTCAGAGGACTTACCTGAACAGTATTATTAACTCACATAAACTGTTGTCAAATCAAAAACCAGCCTCTCAATTCAATTTTATGCATTCTCAAATTATTGTTTCATATATTGGAGCAATTGTGTGACAGATGTTCAAACAATATTGATCCATCATTCTTTTTTCTTTAATCTGCAAAATAATAAATGCAATTATCGTTTTACGTGAGAGTCATTATACCTAATTAGATTTCGGATGCCTTCTATTTGTTATTCTTTTATGTAGCTTTTAAAACATGTTGCAGTTTTACAAAGAGTTTGGAAAAAAATGAAGTTCTTTGATATTGGTTTTTAAGCAATAAACCTATTGATAAAAGTTGATACCCAATACCTTTGTCCTACGTTTGCGTATGGTATTTTGTTACTATCAATCATAATCTACGTTTTAAAACAGATATCATTCTAGGTATGGGAAAATGTTGAAACAAATAATTAAGCAGCCAGTCTTGAGTGTATAATTTTCTCTCTTGAAACATAAATGTTAAATAATGATGACAGCTGGGAAATAATGAAATTTGAAAACTAGCTTTTCTACATTGAAATATGCAAGTTTTGAAAACTATAAGGAATGAGCGAAGCATTAAAGCAATCTCTGCTCACTCTCATTTATCAGTACAGATATTAATTGATTCGTCAATCAATCAGCGGCCAAGGATTGAAAATAAGAATAAGATATTCCCTGATTGTCTTATTCATCATGTTAAAGATAAATAGTCTTATAAAATAAGTCCAGAACTATTTAAAATTATCGCAATTAACAAAATCAAATTAAAAAAAAAAATATGTGGTTTTAACCACATTGAAAAAAAACTAAAACCATTTCTTTGAACACAATTATATAGTTTCGACTCCAACGTTATACTAGCTAAACATACGCTTTTCAAATAATATTTGTGGAGCTAATACGTCCTATAACGAATGTTCCACACAACGATAAACATTAATTTAATAATTCTTATAAAATTAACAGCATTAAATTAATAAAGCGAGCCAATCAATATTGTTGATTTTGGGCTTATACGACATAGGCATGGCGTAGGTTTGGCGACTCTCACCTATTCATTTTACAAAACGTTTCAGCTGAATAAATGTAGATAAAATAAAAGTCAATGATTTCTCCAGGTATGCTCAGTGCGCATGTCAGGAGACTGGTTCCACTGAGCAGGATGAACAGGTCGTTCAAAAAGCTTCGGCGCATGCGCACTACGAAGATGTACATGGACAGGGAATTCCCGCAGGTGCCAACAGCACCCAGCACGCAGAGGAAGACAATGGTCGGGACGAGCCGGGTGAAGTTGGTTCTGGCCAGGTCCTCTAGCAATGCCTGGTCACTGCGTGTGTGGTAGCTGGAGTTTTGGCACAGTGCTGATATGGTCGTGTGGTGCGGTGGTGCTGTCATACCGGCAAAGCTGGAAGTCTTTCACATAATAATGGGCGTCTTGATTTTCCAATCTCTGCGAGGTAAAAGATGTGAGGAGATTATTGGAAGGTACCAACCACTTCCTCCCCCTCCCTACCTTCCCTCCAATCCTAGCCAACAGTAGCCAACAGTTCCCGGCTTCCCACAAACACGCACAAAATAAATATAATTAACACTAAAGATAAATTCATAACAAACTGTTTTTAAATAAAGAAACAGTTCAACGATCTAAACTTATGTATTCGATTTTTAGATATCAGGATAGGAAAACAGACAGTATTTTTCAAAAGTTGTGGCAAAAATATCTGTCAAATAGAAAGCAAATTTCTTTTAGGAATAACGATTGGATAAAATAACCAAATTTCTGGGACCTTAGCTAAATAACCACACTGAATATGCTTGCTTATCAGTCCTTTTTTTAGTTCCTGAACACTCACAGAAATCTTTATATTGGTGCTGCATAGAACAAAGGCGAGAGAGAGGGAAACATATTTCAATTACACAATTAATAGCCTCATCAGTTTTGGCTATATCCATTAGAGGAAAGATCAAAGCAAAACGTGTATACGAAATAAACAATTTTTTAAAGCCAAATCATTTTAAATTAATTATTATTACTTTGATATTCATTATTTTTTAGTACGTTTTCGATCAAATTCCGGAAATGTTTGCTTTTTTCCTGAATATATATAGAACCTCCATTGCAATGTGAAGCTAATCGTGCGGGCTAGAACCGGAACGGGCGATAGGAAAGATCTTGCAGATTCAAGGACAGTAGCACCAACGATAACAGTCAATAAAAGTTGCATGAAGTTTGATCGCAGTGAAAATCAGATTGCGCGCTATTCAGAAGTTTTTCTCTCAATCAGAGGCGTTTCGGTGTGCAATCTGAACTGAGCTACGAGTTTGATTATCACACTCGTTTGGGCTACTAGGCTTAAGTGGTATTACTTAATTTTTAATACTTCAGATATCAGACCACACCAAACTGCCTCTTTTCCTGAGCGAATTAAAAAAAAATTTTGTGCTAAAACAATTATTTCAAAAACAAAAAAAACAAAACAAAAACAAAAATGGTTACAACGCTAAGGAAATGACGTTCTACTTAGAATTTATCATTATTTCATTTAGTATCATCTTTCTTTTCTCTAAAATGAAAAAAAAAAAAATAGCCACACAAGCATGTACTTTTGTGCGCAGTTATGAACCGTAATGCTGACGTAAAAAAAAAATCCACAAAAAAAGAATTTATTTACGTGCGGCGGATAAAAACTGAAGCCTGGACCTTAAATTCATCACCCTTCCTTTCATGTGAAGTATATTTTCATTATTAATGCATGGCAAACAGTGCAAACTGTGAATGATTATAGTAGGTGTCTGTTACTAATGAAAAATTCCTGTTGCAACATACAAAGCCTAATATTTATGATATTTATTTATTGTTATTTCTACGATCACAGGAAAATCTATCATTTCCGATTACAATCTAAGTTATTACGTTCTGGACTCTTAAAAAAAATAATCAGAATCGTAAACTAACGACGATCGTGACATAGAGCACCCGGAGCAAGTGTAGATTATTGATCCAAAGCTATTATGATAATAAAATCGCATCTGACAGCAATAATTTGGTTCGTTTATTTTTTAAAAAATCCTGTAGAGTTAGGGCTGACCTAATTTATGAGACAATTTAGCCAAAATCGTTTGGTTTTATTTGATATGTCAGTCAGATATAGATATTGTTATGTAATAATATTTAGCGCGGTGAGTGATACAACAGTTGTTACAAGTGAACCCGCCCTGAGATTTGCAACGATCTTCTTGTCACGGGTTTGAGACACCTAGCAATGTCTCAGTTTCGTGTGTATAGCCAATCCACAAAAAAGGTTACCTCAAACTTTCAATCCCTCCCTGAAATCAGGGCGCTGGTGGCGAGGCTCGAACCCGCGACAGATGGGTCCTTGTAGATATTAGGGTGGGTTCGCTTTTCACTGTGCCACCAACGCTCCGGCAACGTCTTAGTCGAACGAGTGCCTGACCTGAAATCTCCTTATTGTGAACCGGCTGTAGACAAAAATATAAAATCAATACTTTCCCGTTTGTTTTTTCTGCTTTAAATATTCCAATTTAAATTGTCTGACATTTGGTATAAAAATTGCCAGTGACATTACTTGCAATGCTACAGCAATGTGTGTATAATAAACTAAAAAGTAAGTCTATAACCATAGCCTAAAGGAATCAGGCCCCCATTAGAATTAATAGTAGTTTGAAATGAGGTGTGGGGTGCTTAAATCTTTAAAGCCTTAACAGAAACACACAGGTGTGGAGCAGTATCATTAAATAAAGGTCGGTAGAGTTTAGCTAAGTATGTCTTCATTTCGATTAAAGTTAGATTGTAATAATTACATTCACTCATCATCTCGTATCATCAACTTCCGAAAGTGACCTGAAATGACTCGCCATTAATTTTTTCTGTGTCAGTAACTCTTACTGACAGGTCGAGTCAATCAATGCCTGAAGCCACCCAACTACAACCATTCTAGGTTGACATTCTTCCCCCCCCCCTTTTTTTTTTGCTTTGCTTTGATTCCCCTGTCAGTTAAAACCTCACATGATCGTTGGAATTATCGTGTGGAGTTCCAGGGTTATCTTGGTGTGGATAATTAAGTAAAACTGAATATCCACATTTCATGGACGACGAGGAAATAATCAAATTTATTACAAGTCTTAAAGAGAAAGCAAAAAAGCTTCTGAACTGTCAGTATAAATGCAGTTCAATGTTTTTGACAATGTCTGTAGTGTAGACACAAAATGTAAAGTAACAGAAGCATTTAAATATTAAATTATCAACTGGTTTTGATCGATATTCTACCTAACCTTACTCGCTCTTTACAAATGATGCACTCATAGGATGCATCTCACAAAATCGATTATGTTAAAGCGGAAAAGCTTGAATTATAGGAACGATATAATCTAGACTCGTCCCACGGAACTGAAAAATGGATGGTCTAGATCAATTAATTAAATTGCTTTTTCTAACCTTGATCTAGACTGATTTTTTTTTTAAGTTGAAAATTTCAAATTTCTTGACTTTTGGCTTCAGAAAAATTGAATTTATTCTCAGCCGACAAGAAAAAAAATCCAAACAAAAGTAAAGAGAAAATTTGAATGAGACTATGTAAATTTTTTTGAAAAAATATATATCTAATGTTTTATGTAGGAAAACCTATCAAGAAGATTTGACTGTCTAAGTCTGAACTTAAGTGCCTTTTCGGTCAATACAGCCCGTGCAGAGAGAAAGGTGGACGCAGTGTAGTCTTTAAAGAAATTTGAGCGGATTAGATGTTAAGTTAGTTGATTGATTTATTGGTGGATCGATTAATCTATCACTTGGTTAGACCACTGAGTCATTAAATGATAAGTTGATATATTATTTGATTGAGTGATTGAATGATTAGTACGTGAGTGAGTGAGAGAGTGAGTGAGTGAGTGAGTGTGTGATGAGTGGCTGAGTGAGTATGTGAGTGAAGGAGTGACTGACTAACTGACGGACTGGCGGGCTGAATGAGTGAGTAAATAAGTGAGTGAGTGAGTGAATTAGTGAATGAGTGAGTATGTGAGTGAATGAACGAGTATATGAGTAAATGAGTGAGTCAATGAGTGGTTGAATAGATAATCAATATGATTCTGTGATCTTATATAAATAAGGAGCAAACGGGCAGGAAATGAATTACCCTCAACTTTAGTGTTTGTCAAAATAACGTGCCCATACTTACACTACATGTGAGTTAAAAACGAATATCTTGGTCTTCTACTAAAATAAACACTTCGCTTCACTTATTTCGATCACCCATGAATTGGCTTCTATTTCATGCTGTATCACTTGCTTTTGTTTATCAACAGGAAACGCGATATACATGCATTATTTTCCCTTATACCAATGTTATCATTTCACTTCAAAGCGATTTATTTCACATAAGGCCTGGTGTTACAGTAATGTATCCAAAATACGTTGTATCTATAACACAGAACGGCTCAATATGTATCGGCTCTACAATGTTTCAGGTTGAAACCAATAATGTCAATACAACATGAGTGTGTTAGGTTTTAGTCTATGCAGTAGGAGGGCTCGAATCCACGGTGGGACGTACTTGAGGGCCTCTGAGCAAATAAGCTTAACGCATCACAATCTGCATGCATTGTTAAAAAATTTAATGGATATATTTCAATTATTCTACCCCGATTCACACAAAAAAAATAATCCACAATTATGAAAAAAAGTGCACAATGACCTGTTACGCAAGATTCAGACTTTTAATTGATTTCAGTAATTTTTTTCCAGCTTTGATTGAAGTCGACATATCTCACGAGAGTATTATCTGGTTTCAAAAGACTCAAAGATTACATTTGCAGCTTTTGATATATGACTATAGATTATTGCGTGGTAAGTAATGAGGTTTCATCTGCAGCAGCCGGGCAGAATTACCAGCATTTTAGCTTACGAAGGTTGTCGAATGTTTTCTAAGCTAGCACGTGGACTTCAGGTCATCAAGAGAAGCTTAAAGACAAGGTGTAGAGGTGCACTAGCCTTGGGCGTAGCATTGATTCGGTCGGGACAACTCGGAGTTTATTCTAGTTTTTATGATGGAAAGAGGAAAAAGAGTTATTGTTGTTGTTGTTGTTGTTGTTGTTGTTGCTGTTGTTGTTTTGGAGGAGGGAGGCAAGGAGGAAAGGTAAAAGAAGATTTTTGCGTGCATAAGGCGGAGAAAGGTTGTTCCGTAGAGACAAAGAAGAGGAAGACTTTTGTGGATATAGAAAAAAGCAAAGGAAGACTTTTGTGGTATAAAAAAACAGAGGAAGACTTTTGTGGGTATGAAAAGGAAGAAAAATACTTTTATGGATATGAAAAAGAAGAAGAAGACTTTTGTGGTTAAAGAAAAAACAGAGAAAGACTTTTGCGGATATAGAAAAAGCAAAGCTTGCGGGTATTGGCAATGCAGCGGGTGATTTTGCAAATATAGACAACGCAGAGGAAGATTTTTGCGGCTATAGATATGGTAGAAAGAAAGGAAGGAAGTTTTGCCCATAGAAACAACAGAGCAGGGGAAGCTTTTGAGTTTGCAGATAGAGAAAAGAAAGCTTTTGAGGATATAGACATGGGAGGTAATATTTATATTCGTATACAACGGAGCGGAAGACTTTACTCGCTGATTTTTTTCATCATATTACTATTTTTTTTATTCGAAAGCCAGTGTCAAAATCACAAAAGAATATATGTCACATAAAAAAAATATGTGTTTCTTGAAACAGGTGATCTCATGTAATTGTTGGCGGATAATGACAAACTAGGGTATCAATTTCTGCAATTTTATTTTATTGCCTCCCCTGATGGTTTTGTTTGTCGTGCCAATCAGGGAACAGATTGTATCTACTGTTTTTGACAGGTAATTATTATGATTATTACATTTTGATGTTCATGAAAAAGTTATAATTTTAAAGAAAGAAAGAAAGAAGGACGATGTTAATGCTTCTGCTTCTCCTCTTACTGCTATTGCTATTGGTTATGGTAATAATGAAATCCTAATAAAAATAAAAATAATAATAATAATAATAATAATGATAATAATTATTATTATTATTATTATTATTATTATTATTATTATTATTATTATTATAACAACAATAATAATAATAATAATAATAATAATAATAATAATAATAATAATAATAATAATAATAATAATAATAATAATAATCATGATGATGATGATGATAATAATAATGTCTTCATCATCATAATTATGGTGATGATATTGTATTATTGAAGAAGGTTGCTGCTGCTGCTGCTGCTGCTGCTGCTGCTGCTGCTGCTGATGATGATGATGATGATGATGATGATGATGATGATGATGATG
>BLXT01003753.1:231063-241748 GCA_019648995.1 Plakobranchus ocellatus | reverse complement strand
TAGTAGTAGTAGTAGTAGTAGTAGTAGTAGTAGTAGTAGTAGTAGTAGTAGTAATAGTAGTAGTGGTAGTAGTAGTAGTATTAGTAGTAGTGGCAACAGCAGCAGGCAGCATTAGCAGACGTTAGTGGTAGTAGAAGTAGTTAAGTAGTAATAGTAGAATAGTAGTAGTAGTAGTAGTAGTAGTAGTAGTAGTAGTAGTAGTAGTAGTAGTGGTAATTGTAGAAGTTGTTTATACTTGTTATATCAATTTTGTCAGTGAAGGTAAGGGTGGTGTTGGTATTAGCAGTATTATTTGCAGCTCAAACAGCAGTTTGCAGGAATGGTTGCAGTACCAGCAGAAGTGGTACAATATTTTATAACAGGGAAAAGAAATGCAGGCTGCTCCAGTAACTAGGTGGTGGCAACAGCAGTGGCTGTAGAACTGTTAGAATATGTATAATACAAGAAATAGCATGAGTGTTATTGTGGTAGTGAGTAGTAGTGGTAGCAGTGGTAGCAAAAGATAGTCTGAGCAAATTGGACCGACATTGTTTTTATTCTGTTTGATATAGGTTCACAAAGTCAACTGCCTTGTTTCACAGACTGCATTCTCGGTGTGATAGATTTGTTTTTTCACTGGACGAGCATAAGAAATTAGAATAATGGCTTGGAAATGTTTAGTCCTCTCTTTATCTCTTTTTCACACGCACACATACTTTTTTTTAAACTCTTTTTTAGCCCTCCTTTTCTCTCTTACTCACTCTTTTTCTCTTATTCTCTCTTATTTCTATCCAATTTCATCTCTTCAACTTTATCCCTCAACTCTCTCCTCCCTTTTTGTTTTCCTCCCGTTCCTCTCTCTCTCTCTCTCTCTCTCTCTCTCTCTCTCTCTCTCTCTCTCTCTCTCTTTATATATGTATCATTATACAATATCTTTTTTTGATTACTGATTATTTTCTCCCAGTGTCATTGCGTTTTCATGAAATAGTCAATAAAATTAATTTGCCTTTTTCTTTCCACCTTTTTTTTTCTTACTAGCAACCATCGCCACCATCTATTAACAAAACAGAAATGCTGGAAATGCGAAGATGGATGGTGGGAATAGTGGAAGAACTCAAAATGAAGCGGAAGGGAGTTGTTGAGGCAGAGACAAGATCTGACTCACTAGAGGAACAGCTACATTCTCTGCAGGTACAAAAGGTGAGCCAAGTCATCTTCATCATCATAATATAACTATTATATTTCCAATTAGTCAAATGTAGAAGTAGCATTCAGATTCAGAACCTCAATTTTTTAAGGTGGATGGTGCTATAAAAAAATTTCTTTTACGGTAATTCATAAGTGAGGTTAGTTGTTTGAAACCTGCTAAAAAAATCATATTCTTTTAAAGGCTGCAGGAGTTTTGAAAGCAAATGACATATTTTATGTGTGTGTGCTTGCTTAACATTTAAATAAAATTGTGAAAACAATAGCTTTAAAATTTAAACAAAAGTAGTAATCTTTGCTCTCCCCTGGAAATTACTTTGATCTTGTCTATGGTGATAAGCATTGTAATGGGATGGTTGTTTGTCAGTTTCATGGCACGATATGTTTTTGAAAAATTAAGAAGACTGTAAAAGCATCTTTACATTAATATGAAAAATGATATTCAGTTTTATGTTTTATCCCTCTCTGCAGGATGCAGAACAGCAATCAGCAAGGCAAAGAGAGGAGCAACTTGAGCGCTCACTAGCAGCAGTAAAGCAACAATGTGAGGACAAAATAAAAGCAGTTGAGATTGAGAAGGTGTGCTGAACTTTTGCCAAAGTGCCATATGATATATGTATTTCAAGGTTTAAATGTATTGTTATGTTTGAAAACCAGGCAGAAGTTGCCCATATAACCAATGTTTTAATTTGAGAATTCTTTTCAAAAACAAAACCTTTTACTACTTTTGAAAGCATTTTATAAAATGAAATTATTGGTTTGTTAAAATTTTTTCTGCATTTGAACTATGACGTTACTGAACTCTTTTTTTTTTTTGGAATGCAGATGGAAATTATGCCGAAAAACAAGAATAGAGAGACCTATCAGCACCGATATATCTGCATTTATAGTACTTTATGGGGTTTAAAATTAGCGCCAATATATCGGCATACGTCCAGAATGAGTTTAAAAAAAAACATAGGAGAAGGATATCTTTTTTGTCAGTTTAAGTTACAAATTTTGTTCTATTTTCCTATATTTAATTTGTTTTATTTTTATTTTTATGAGATTATTGTTTGCTTACTGTTCACATTATTGTACAGGTAATTTATTTACTTTTAAAGATAATTAACATATAATTTAATTTACATCACTTTGATTTTTAATAACAGGAGTTCTGTTAAACTAAAACTGTGATCTTGTAATCCTTTTTTTTTTATTTGTTTGTTTGTTTGTTCTTTTAATACGGCTTTATGTTCAATAAGTAAGGTTGGGTACTCAAAGCGTTTCTTTATTTTTGTAGATGCAACAGCAGGCTCAAAAAGCAAGTGATGCCTTTACACAAGACAAAATAAAGGAGGAGATGAGGCAACTACAGGTAATTTGTTTTTCGCTGCTTTAAAAAAATTTGACATCATTCCAAACTTCAATATCAGCTTTCTATTATTTTTCCTATATTCTCAGCACAAAACTACATATCAACCATCTATTTATGACAAGATTTCAAAGTTTGCGTGCCATAAATTTTTACCCATATATTTTGATGATACGTAAGTTACCTTCCTTTGATTCTTCGAAATTATATCCCTTTGAAAAGAGAAAATCAAAGTATTGATCAAATTAATTCCTAGCCTATTTAAAACGACCAGATGAGTTGCCACCAGAAAGAGAAGCTTGTGCGAGAGCTTGAGACTCAGCTCCAGTCTGAGAGGGCAGCCTCTGGCAAACTACTGACCCAGTGGAAGAAGCTGGATATCAAGTTTCAGGATCTCACTCGGCTCTACAAAATCTGCCAGCAAAGTCTGAACAGGCTAGATGAGGGAGGTGAGTATGTTTCCCAGCAGCCTATTGCCAGATAGTCAGATGTTGCATATGGTAATGACTTATTTTAAGCAAAAAAAGGGCTAATTTCAAGTCTGCTTCTCCTTTAAGGTCCTAAAAAATGAATTAAGCCTCTGTCATGAGGCACAACAACATTTTCAAAGCTTCTAGAGAAAAGTCTATTTTTGCAATGTCACATAAAATTGTAAAATGAGAAATTGCCAAAAGGTGGACACCAAAATTGTGTCATGTTTTTTACTGCATTATGAAAAAAGAATCTCCAATTACACGATGGAAAAGTCCAATTGAGTATCAGTAACTTGTAATTCATGCAAAGCTTTATAACAGGAATAGATCCATGTTTAAAAAAAAATGGGTCTGTGTCTCTTCACTTGGCAGTTAATAAGCCTAGTTTGTTGATGGGTCACCACTTTTTTTTAGTGATTTTGTCATCATGATTATGTGCTAACTTATTTGATTGGTTTTTTCAGGGAGGATGCATCCAAAACTGATTTTTTAAACATAAAGTATTACTTTTTTTGCCATCACACTCACAAAATAGAAATGTATATATTGATGAGTTCAATTTTTAAAAATATATGGCTAGTAGGAAATTGTTCGTTCATAATAATGATGACAACCCAAGTTTTATCAAACCCTCAAATTCAACATTGCCCATTGAGGCTGTCAAGCTAGTACAGAGAATTTATCGTAAGACTCAATGTTGGGTGACTTTGTAACTGCATTAAAGAGTATCAACAAAAAAGAAAGTGTGTACAAATTTTGTATCGATAACCATCCCTCCTCTCACCCGCAAAAGAAAATTCTGAAGTATGTATTTCATGCAAAACCTGGTTGGTGTATAGTTTAATTAGACTTTGATACATTTCTGAACAAAGGAAAAGCATATTCCTCCTATCTTTTCTTTTATATGCTATAAGAATAATAAATAAAAGATGTTTATGAAGCAGAATCAAAACATTATTAATCATACAAGGCTTTTATTTCACAATGAGACTTGTGGACTAATAAAAAAAAGAACCAGCATTGGAGCAAAGACGAATTTCTTTATCTTGGGTTTGGTAAGGGAATATCAAAATGGTCTTCTGATGGAATGAATGTTGGAAAGTTTAGAATCTGGGAATGAATGTCATGCTTCTTAAAACAATAAGCCTGAGCCTTTTTTTTTTTTTTTTGATTCTTGTGTTACAAACACATTCTTGTGCTTTTTTGCTTTACCCCTTGTACAAGTTGGTGTATTTTCAGTTCTTAAGATCGTTGTCAACAATTAAATATGGCAGGCGTGAACATGACTATTGGAAGATTAATAAGCATTTATTATGGCAGTTCATCAAACAGGGAATGCCTTAAGCTCATTAAGAATTTATCAAATGAAAGTAAAAATTAAATCTCTTCAAAAGAATACAATGTTAAAGCATCCACAAATAGTTTAATGCAAAAAACGACCAATGCAAAATTGCATTATGTAACATATAGAAACTCTTCATTCTGTAATCAAAATACAAATTTACAGACCTTGAATTTTCTGTAGATGTTGTTTAAAAACTATTGTAATCGTATGATCTTTTATTGAACAATCTTTTCTCTTTCAAATCACACATTTTTTTTCTGTGAATGTGTTGGGTAGAATGTTAGATCTAGCGAAAGCTTAAAAGTTTATGAAAAAGTTCTCTCTGCACAATGTTTTGAAAAAAAAATGTTTATTGTTTTGTACTGTTCACTCATACATGAAACTTACATAAAGTAAAACAGCAGAAACTCAAATAAAGTGATGAAGGTTTTATGGCACTTATTTGTTTATTAAGAATGTCAAAAAGATAAGGATTTGAGAGGTCAGCAATACCTGGTAATAACACATTATCACAGATTAAACTTAGCTTTGGTGGAAACATTTTGAAAGATATAATAATAATAAAAATACTATTACTACAAATGGTGGCCTATAATGCTATTTGTTGTACCCTCCTGTTCTTGTAAACTATAGTTATATGAAAAAACCTGCAGTATGTACAGCTTTGTAATTATTATACTTTGGTGTTTGTGGCTTCATTGTAATGCAAACATTCAAAAGCTTTGGTTTCATATTGCTGGACTTATCTTCAGTCACAATTGTAAATTAAACTTGCTCTTTTCGAATGGTATATGGAAAACAATTTACAGTGGGAACAGGAAAATAGACCTAACAAATTACATGCTTGAAACTTATGATGAATTTCAAGCCTTTATCACTATCAACATAGCGCAAGTGGATAGAGTGTAGTGTTCATTGTGAAATCATTGGAGTCGATCTTAATTGATAAAGAGTTTTCAGGGCTATGTTCATCCTCTTCAATTGATCTTGTTAAGATTTTGGGAGGTGTCTATATGTAAAGGGAAGTCAATCAATTAAAGAATTGTCATTGTATGAATCAATGATCAGTGCACCTCGGTCTCAAAGGCTCCATGGGTATTGTTTTATCTGAAGAATTCAGCTGATTAGAGCATTAGTTGAGAAGTGAACATTTTGCGTGTGAGTTTTGTAATTAATCGCCGCTGGGTATTTACTACTGCATTTTAGATCATCGTTTTAGTTTGTTTCTGTAAAGAATTTGCCCTCATAATTGTACTTTTGTGTCTTCAAGTTAGAGGTAAATTTTGTTTTCTGTATTAATTTGTAAAGACAATGGAAGGAACTAGGCTAGGCTACTTATGTTGTTAGAGAAATAGCTATAGCCAAAGCAACATCATTGCTGTTGGCTCTCCTCATTCTCCCGCGCGGGACTCATGCGACGCTCCTTCTCCTCTTGGCTGCTGCGGTATGCGCGGGACGTCGCGCGGGAGGTCGTCCGAGATAGAGTAGGACCGTTCTTGCCTGCCATGATGTCTGGCAAGGCCCTCGTTTGCGGGGTGGCCAGTGCTACTCTACGGTATCTCTGTCGCAGCTAGAAAGGGTGGGGAAAACGATGGCGTTATGTTGATTCAGATAGGATATTGTGATAGTCTCGATATTGCCAAACATTTGAAGGTTAATCTGCAAATTAATGGATAGCAAAACTCGGTCTCAGTGGCTAATTACGAGTCGTGTTATTTTTTTTTTATTGCATAATCATAGTATGATATTGTGTTAATCATGGTTTATAAATTGTGCCATTTCACATGTTAATATATTTTTTTCAAAAGGGAGTTGATGAATGCCCACAGTGAAATAGTACGTTTTACTTGATATATAGAGAAAACAGGCAAAAATAAAACAGCATTTGAAAAAAATATGATGCAAATATTTTTTCAATTATCTATGCTATCTACATAGATATATCAAACATCATGTTTTCAAACCTCCATATTCTTTATTAAAAAAAGAGTTTCATAATCACTTATTAACGAGTGTGTTTCTTGATTTATCAAAGCTCAAGTTTTTTTTTCCCCCAACTGCATAATGCCGAGTGGCAGGGGATATTCGTTGTCAGCCATCCAATAATCCATTTTTTTTCCCCAATACAATTTTATTTTGTGAAATGTATTAGTTTGCTCTGTCTTTCTCTGAACACATACATTTATCTTTATTTCTGCTTGTCGTCTCTTTACATTTGAGAGTCTTTGACACCTCTCTCTGCATAATTAATACACACAATCCAATATCAACTAGAGCTACCTACGTTCTGATTCTCCTTAACCAAGCCGTCTCTCTCCACTGTTAGTTTATTTCTGGCCTTGTGTGAATCGTCCAGGCTTGACTCCATTCTTTGACACCGCGATCTGAGCAGGCCCTGGGGCGAAATAAATTAAATCTAGTTAGACAAACTTCATAACTTTCTAGGCTCTCTATCTTGAATAGGATAAGAAACATTTTGACTCTAAGATAAGACTAACAAAACACCAACATAGCGTAATAGTATTCTTGTTTGACCTGTACGTCTATAGCAGCTACATGTTTCTTTTTTGTTTTTTAACATATGCTTATTTTATTCCGTCTCTTATTACACATCTGTGAAAAGAAAAATAAGTGTAGATATGTATGTTTTTTTCTTTTTTTTTTAATTGAACAATTTGTCCTTTGGACAGATCTAAATTGCTGCGATTATGAATCGTATATATGCCATTAAAGGTGTATGTATAACTATTTAAGAACCTATCCGTAATCTCAGCTTAGGTTGCTGCAGGTAATGGCCGTCTCGGTCATCCTCTAACACGTGGGAAGCTAAGCTGCATCCAGGCACTAACCTTTTCCTCGTTAAGCCTGCGCGTCTGTGTCCGCAGCAGAGTCACCTCGTCTTGAAGGATGCGTAGGTTGTGGACCATCTCCTTGTCTGGATCCCTGAGGTGCAGGATCTCCTTCTCCTTCTGGTCCAGCAGCACTTGTAGGCGAGCCTTGTCGGCGTTAAGCCGGGCCAGTTCAGTGGACAGGCTGTGATTGTTTGTGTCACCGTCTTCCAGCTTAGGACCAGGCCGTTTTTGGTGGTGAAATCAAACAATGGGATATGTTTAGTGTGTGTGTGTGTGTGTGTGTGTTAATTGGGGAAAGAAACGATTTTATTTTTTAGATAAAAGTAGAGGAGGATAAAGAAGAAGATATTAAAACAAAGAGAACATAACAATTTAATACTACATAATTATAATAATGAATTCTATAATTCATTGTGCACAGATGTGATCATTTTGTTGAGCATGATCCTAGTTCAATACTTTTTCATCCACTCATCCACTACGGATACACTTACTAGCCAATTTAGTCGCGTTTAATCATCATAATTAAATTCTTTTTTCTTTTCTCTTGTTTTTTGTTTTTTTTCTTTTTACGAAAACCTCTTTCTCACTGCATGACTCTTGTGTACCTGCTTTTTCATCTTAAAGTTTTCAGCCTTCAGCTCCATGTATGCTCGGTCTAGCCGGTCGTAGTCTATCTGCTGCTCCTTAACCTTGGCGATAAGGCTCTCCCTGTCGCTCTCTGCCTCCTTCAGGTCCCTGGCTAGTTGCCAATTCTCCGCGCTCAGCTCCTGGGAAAAGCATAGAAATTGTGTGTGTTAACTACTTTTCACATAGAAAGTTATTACAATAAATCACACCACGCGAAAAAATCTTATCCTCTGTCTTTAAAGCCTGGGAGATGCAAAGCCGTGATGGCTGAGCACAGCGAGGGGATGCCTGATTTTTTTTTTTCGTATATAGCCAGTCCACAACAGGGTCATCTCAGGCTTTCAGGCCCTTGAAAGATGATGAAGATGAAGAACCAGCAGTAATGGTAAAAAGAAAAAGAAGAAGAAGAAGTAGTAGTAGAATTAAACGAAGAAGAAGCTAATAAAATAATAATAAGAAGAAGAAAAAGGATGAGAAGAAGAAGAGAAAAGGAGAAGGAAAAAAAATGGCTTAAAAGAGCATTAATTACGATCCTTAAACAATATTCGCAGCAATGAAAGCCGGATTATTCCTTGATGATTTTCAAGATGCTATTATGTATTTAGCTAATGTTGTTCTTTTCGGCTCAGACAATAACAACTCTTTGACCCATGAGGTATTCATTTTATAGAGATTTTTTGGGAGGGATATTAAAATGAATAGCAAGCTGTTGCTTTATGTAACTTTAAGAGCATGAATTTCGACCGCCTAGAATATTTTTAACGCAAAAAAACCCCTCAGTGTTTCATGGCCATACATCACAATATTTCATTTCAGGATATCTTCAAGTTGGTCATTTTTTTTTTCGAAATTAAAAATAGAAAGCTATGAACGTGCGTATTATGTAGTGTTATTCTTTTCTCGAGATCGGTCCATAATATGAGGCTTTGGTCTTGCCATTAAGTTTTTAGTGCCATGAACATCTCAGCCTATTATAGTAATTATGTCACATAAAGTACCGAAAAAGAATATAGATAAACTCATGTTTGTGCAAGGTATAACCCATCCACTGCAAGGTGATTTGAGGCTTTCTGGCCTAGGTAAGGGCTTCGGTAGCTGAGTTGAATTCCTAGCGGGAAGATCATAGCAGATGTCAGGGCGAACTTGAATAATATGTCTGTTAAATCTATGCCTTTTAAAAAAAAAATTATGAATTGCAAGTGTTGCAAAGCTCATCTTTCAATAGACTCACTCAAACATCGTGTAATTTAGTTAATGATGACTTTTTTTTTGTGTTGTTGCATCGATAGAATTATTAAAGCTAAAGCACATGATTGCTTGAGATCCTAGCCGAAATCCTTCAAAGCCCAAAGCTCAAATGAATTAGTTTGTTGCTAGATAGATGCATAATGACGTTATCACTCAAATTACAATGATCTTATTTCCATGAGCCTCACAGACATTTTCAATCTCATACTAAATATAGAGGGCCCACGCAATAATAGAGCAAGCCTGTATAATGTATGACATTAAGCGAAAGCTTACCTCGGCTTCTCGCTGCTGCCTTTCCTTGTCGTCCTCAACATCGTTGTGCTCCCGCAGAGCCTTCTTCAGCTTCTCCTGTAGAATGTCGTTCTCTGTTTTCTGTTGCTCTATACCATCCTTGATTTGCAATAACATGGACCTTTGTTGCGTATATATAGAGAATAGAGAAAGAAAGAAGTCAGGCAATGACTTATTAGTGTAGACCTCATTTCATGCACTGCACTTGAAAACACTCACATCTCAAGGCCCCAAAACAAAACAAAACAAAACGAAAAAAAAAAAACCCTTAGAAATCCAGGTTTGTTTATCGGTTGATCGTTTGGACCTTGTAAGTGTGATTTTTCAATCAGTGAAGACTAGAGACGGTGTGACATGGGTTCGACTCAATAATTGGTCAATCAGTCGTCAGTACTTTATAAACAAACGAGCAGATCAGTTGTACAGCCCCTACATAATTTACTTATGTGGAAAAAAATATGAGGAATCCAGGGTAAATCAGGCAAAATTTTTTTGGATCCTTTTGAACTGGATTATTTAAAAATTGTGTATTGATTCAGAGAAGAGTTATCAAATTACATTCGTAAAAACCTGCATTGAGTCCTTGGACTTAAGACAGGCAAACGCAAGGTTTTTACTCTTTAAAAGTGTACAGTGTAACCTCAAACATTGTGTTCATTATTCACTATGTCTGAAATGTGACAGATTTACCCAGTTTGCCTCATAATGTCATCTGCTTAAGTAACGCTCAAACAGATCTTATCAAACCTAATGTATAAATAGCCATCATATTATATGGAAATTCAGATTTTGTGATTAGCATCACCTGTCCGAGTCCTCCCTAGGCGTGTGGCCGCGACGGCTAGTCTTCAGCAGGCCCTCCACGCTTTGCTTACACGATTCGGTCTCCTCATGAACTTGCCCTGTTGAAGAGAAATGTTTCTGACACAGGGGGACAAGCGGCTTGCTGCTGTACTGTATTTTTTATTTTGCACTAAGACTACTACTTAAAAACTTTTTGATTGTGTGCCTTTAGCTCAGAAAAGCGCCTTCTCTGATGGTGTTATCTCACCCACCATATTCTTGAAGAATCGAATACGGGGTGGAAAAAATGGTTCCCTTGTGTGGAAGGATTTGATTGAACGAAACCCGAAACAATAGAGTCGTAATATTTTCGTAGCTTGCCTCATTAGGCTGATAGTGCATTTGCACTCGATCATTTTTTTCCCTTTTATTTATTTATTTTTGTCCATATGTTATTTTTAATGCCTCACTGCCTGTACCTTCTTTTCAGCGCATGCGAAGAAATGTAAAAAAAAAAAAAA
>BLXT01003753.1:191764-203037 GCA_019648995.1 Plakobranchus ocellatus | reverse complement strand
CTACTACTACTACTACTACTACTGTTACTACTATTACTACTACTATTACTATTACTACTACTACAACTACTATTTCTAGTACTACTATTACTTACAATGAAAATAAAACTTTGTTATTAATAATATTATCTCGACGTTGCTGTTACTTGCTCTCCATGATTAAACGCATTATTTAGTATAAAATTGTTAATTTTACTACGATTTCAGTAATTGTGCACATTGTCGAGCCGTTATACGTGGTGCTAATTAACAATGAGTTTGTGGTTTTCCATAAGAAAATTTTTATTCCTTAGTTTTTGGGCTACAGAGTGAAGTTTGTATTAGGACTAAGTCTGAATAATATATTTATAGTGACACATAGATTTAGAAAGTTCCACTGCATCAGTTTTTTCCCTCCAAATCCCTACTTCAACCCACCCGAACCCTAAACCCGAAAGACACACACACATACATACACACATACAATGTACACAAATCGTTTTAAATGTTACATAAAAATATTCTAATGCCAATTTTAGTGCTATTGTTTATGAAATATAGGTTTTAGAATCGACTCTTTCATGCCGTCTTAGTTCTAGGTCTAGATTCTAAAACGAATTCACATGCAGATTTAGATTTACTCAAAGTAGTGAAACCGTCTTTGGCATCATATTTTGTTTTAGTTAACTCTTACATTTTGAAAATACAAGACATCAAGACATAAGTAATAATTTGAGAGATCCATTCCAAGCATGGAGCTAGAAAGGTCAATGATTCTAAGTAATGTTTTATGTAGTAGTCGCTTTTTACAGGCGCATTGTAATTTATTTTTTCTTTTTTTGCTTGAGTCAAAGCGTGTCTTTGATACTTTTTGCGTTGAATCGCGCTTTGCTTATATGCGAATCGGCTAATCGGATTAATGGCGTATTTAAATGAATTTGGAAGTGGAATAAGTATCTGCTGAATTTGTTTTCATACTATGAAAAAAAAAGGAAAGAAGTGGATGTGCTATACTATAAGAAAAAACAATGAGATATTTGTCTGACAATGTCATAGCTCTACCGTTCACGCGCTTTCTTGCAGGATGCAAGCGAATGCTCAGACTACATAAAAAAAAAAAAAAAAGTTTTTATCAAAATTCACTTCACAAACAGATAGATAAAACATATATATATTTTTTTTATATTTACTTATATCTTTGTTAAAAATAGTTGCTATGTGCCATTTTCACTGAGGTATTTTTGTCTGAAAAGGGTTTTCTTATTGTGTAAATTGTATTAAATTTTTCACTCCCAAACTTTCGGCTTCCTAAATGTCTTTTCTTTTTTTTTTCAAATCGCAGATTCACTTAACAATCACGGTGCGTGCCTTGCGTAAAACTATGATATCATTTCTATTTACAGTTAGCTTAAGTCCTCTTTAAAAATTGTACAATTTCTAAATAGATAATTGAAAAGTCGAAAACTGTACTGTCGCTGAATAACTTAAATCATAAAGTTGTATGTCGACTTCCTTTGACTTTTCGAGGAAATCCTTCTTGAGTTGCATTGTATGTCAGATTTGTTGTTGTTCTTGTTGATTTTAGTGTTTATTGTTGTTATTTTGTTAAACAAAAAGCTCTCTGTTTAAAAAAAAAAAAAAAAAAAAAACCACACACACACAATCGTAAAAGTCCACTAAATTTAATTAAATCAACATGGGATCACCTCTTCTAATAGAGGAGTTATGTAATGTATTATTTGCAATACATTTTTTGGGTCAGGTCAAAGTAATATATTCTGATGGGCATTTGTTTTTCCTTGTTATGTGGGCAAAGGTTTGTACGATGATTTATCGCAAACGGTTTCTAAAATTGTTCCAGCCTTTCCTCATGATTTACTCCTTCCCCTTTCCCGCCTCTCTCTCTCTCTCTCTCTCTCTCTCTCTCTCTCTCTCTCTCTCTCTCTCTCTCTTCTTTTTCTCTTTCTCCTTCCCTTTCTTTTTCTCTCTCTTTCTCTTTCTCTTCGCTTTCTTTTTCTCTCCCTCTCTCTTTCTCGCACCGTTTTCTCTTCCTCTCATCTTATTCTTGATTTAAAATTATGTAATCGGTGCTCATGAACTGAATTTCAATCACAAAACATATTACTTAAAATGACCAAACTCTCAGTAGTACCTAGCCATAGGAATGACAAATATTTGTTTCATAAAATTTCTGTAAGTGAAGATTTGAACAGTTTCGTTTCATCCAGCACTTATTAGTGCAAAGAAGGCAGATGTGTCACCTTATGCTGCACTCAGATTTATGTAATCGTTGTGTTCTCATCCTTGGTTTTTGACACATTAACAATGATATCGCCGACTTGATTATTCAACTAGAATATGCAGCCTCCATTTCTCTCTCATTCCTTGGAAACTGCTACCACTTTTAATGTTTGCAGTCGGAATTAGAAGTCGTACGATAGCTTATTCATAGCGTTTGTTGAATATGCACTTAAATTCCTTTTACTACGTCTTAAGTGAAACGGAATTTGCGCGTGCTAAGCATACATGCTTTGACCTTGTTAAAATTGTTATTATATAAATATTGCATACGACGCATTCCAAAAAACATATTTTCAAATTTTAATCGCTGCATATTGATTCATAGTTTGGTTCAGGCCTCTGTGCGCTATTTTTTTAATTCTTTGGTGTATTTCATTGAGACGAAATTGAAGAATGGTTGGATGAATGCATTAATTGGCACTCCCAGGCAATCTAATCTCTTGCTAGTCTTTAACGCCGGCCTAGTTTAGAGTGCAATGTCATATATGACACCCGTAGGTGCACCCCGGAGCGTCCAGTCCTTTCTTGCAGCATGCCCAGGTATAGAGCACCCTCAAGAGTCGACCCGACGCGTCGTACTGCTCTCTGATCTGCCGACCCTTTTTGTGATAGCGGCAAGATTTGGCCGTATTTTCCGCACCTTTGAAGAACTGGTTGCACCGCAAGCACTGCGTCACGACCTTCCCAGTGCCGTGAGACCTGCCTAGACCGCCGCTGCCACCACCACAGCTCCTGCTGCTTCCATCGCCCCCACTTCCGTCTCCTCCTCGCGTGCGACGGTTCCTCAGCTTCCACACCGCAATCTCCTCTCCTGTTGTGCTGTAGTAGTTCACTTGGTCTCCTTCAACGTACGTCCTCTCCCTAGCGGCCATCCCAACTCCGCTAGTAGTTGTAGGAGGCGCCGGGTAACCCCCTCCACCGAACAGAGGATCTGACCTCGCCCGCGTGCCACCACCACCACCGTCTACACTTTCCTCCTCCAAATGAAAGTTTGTGGAGTGGGATTGGTTGTAATTGAGCACGATTTGCCTCAGTTTGTTAAGCTGGCTGCGTGTGGCGTTCAGCTCTTTGGACTGCCAGGCTGATTCCCTCATTTTTTCCCGCAGCTCTCCTGCCAGCTCCGCCTTCTCACCCTCTAGCCGTTTGACAACGTCCCGGAGCTTGGCGAGCGCTGCCTGCTGGGCTGTGGTGTCCGCGGCCGAGTCTGCTCGGGCCTGCAACTGCTGGATATACCTCCTCAACGAGCGGATGGCGTCACTAGAGCGGCGGTCTGATGTCGGGCTCTCAGGTGGCGGCGCTAGCCCCAGGCTCAACACCAGTTCCTGGTGAAAAAAATATATTCCAGTAAAAAAGAAAAAAAAATAGTAATTGCAGTGTTTTCAATTGATTCTAGTTTTAAGCATCTCCACAAATTTCGTGGAACAATATATGATGATCCTCACAGCATTTTAATTTTTATAAGGCAAAAGCATGACTTATTTCTAGAATAAATTTTTTTGAAATTTAAAAGAAATCGACGTCCCTTACTGTTTCCCAATAAAGATTATCGTTAGCTGTAGTTCGGCGATTAGTTTGTATAATAGCTTATGCCCTCTGTTTTCTTCTTCTGAATCTAAGAGTCTTTTCTCTTATTTCTGTCTCTACTGGCACTAGAAAAAAAATCTCAGGTCTATAGCCGTGACAAATGTGTAGGGTGGGATCCTAAAGGGAGTATGCAAATCCCGTAATAACCACTAAAGGGAAATGCAAACACGAAATTTCGCTCAAATTGCGATTTCATAGAAGAGAACAATTATTCTATACTGCTTTCTCCCCTCCACTCAAAAAAAAAAAAATCTGAAAAAAAAAAAGAAATGGGTATATTATTACAATTGCCAAATACTTGTCAGATGGAAGTCGTACTTTACCTGTAAGGTGGATTCAATCTCTATGGATGCTCTGTGCTCCCTGTCTATCTCGTGTAACGTATGCTGCAGCCTCTGCTTCCAGCCGTTTCTCTCAGCCTGCAAGTGTAACGGAATGTTGGAACATAATATTTTTAAATTATGATTCTCCTATTATTTAATTTCAGGGAGAACTAAATCATGGTTTAAATTCAACTTTCCTTTGAGAATGGTTCAGTTCAAAAGGGCGTAGCTTTTTTTCACTTCAGAAACTCAACCATCTCTATACAACATTGTAAATCGCCTGTATCTACATAAGTTTACACGCCTCGAGCCGCCCACAAAATATCTCGTGTGAGCATTTTGAGTCTTCAATTTAGTAACAAAAATAAAATCACTTTACTGGCTCTTCATCTCTCACCAAACTTCGCAGTAACCTTGACTTAGTCACAACTTCGGATTGCTCATATTCTTTACCATCTGCAACCAAATCAGATTAAAAATTGAAGCTTATTCTCTAAGTCCTCATTAATTCTTCATTATCCTACATACGAAAAAAAAAACAAAACAAACTGAAGCCAATAGTTATGATGCGAAGTTATTATAATTGCGAAGCTGCATCTTAATAAAAACAAAAACAAAAAAAAAATAATAATAAAATTTAAAAGGAAGGTTTTTCATTTTCTCGTTGCTGTAGCTTAATTTTCAACATAATTTCAAATTATTCAATCCACACGATGCTTTAAAATGAAAGCAGTCAAGGTTTTAACTTCTCGAAGCCAAATTTTCATTTCTGCATTCATAGGAAATTTGTTCATATAATTAATTTCAGATTTGTTACCAATAAAGAAACGCATAATGTATTTTCACAAAGGTGATTCCCTGTTGGAACTGCCGCTGACTGGTGGATTGGGCTAACCATTGATCAATGAGTGTCCTCTCATGCATTGTGTGGGATATATTACCTGTAACGCCACGCACACTGCCTCCAACATTTTCCTCCTAGCCTCAGGGTCCAGCCCCGTGACCACTCCACCGTCATGGCCTTCTTCCACCTCCCGTCTGAGGATCAGCTCCGCCGTCCGCT
The DNA here is from genome assembly GCA_019648995.1 of Plakobranchus ocellatus. Lineage (NCBI taxonomy): Eukaryota > Metazoa > Mollusca > Gastropoda > Plakobranchidae > Plakobranchus > Plakobranchus ocellatus. Next base: position 197,787 of record BLXT01003753.1, on the reverse strand, counting down.
GAACGTCATCGTCTATCACTGTTGGCACAGCAGTGTAAGACCCAGGGGGTTCCACCGTGGCCATGATAGGTGGTGTTGGAGAGGGCGTTGTAGACAGTTTGACTGCTTCAAGAAGCTGGTTGTGATATGAGAAGTAATCATATTTTTAGCGGGTCAATAATTTTTTGGAGAGCTTTTTTTGCTGGATTTATATACAGTGTATTTATCATGTTCTTCGAAATAACATTGTGTTTGCTTTTTGAGAGCAAAGCGGCTACCAATGCAATTAAATTGTCATATTACGTTTTGAATTTTTAAAAATTAATATGCAATAATCCGCTGCTGCCACTGAAATAGTTCTTGCAAAAGTTTCAATATTGGGCTTATGCACCGTTTTATTCAAAGCAAAAGGAAACAAACAATGTGCTTCTGTTTCATTAGGTCCATGAACAGCAAAATAAGTTGTGTTGGTAAAATAGAGTCCAATTTACTGTATAAAACAACTGATATCTAGGAGTGTGTAACAAGCAAGTAAATGGTGACAATGTTGCAATCGAATTTATTTTTCAGGCAGCTTTTTTCCTGAACATGTAACTATGAAAGCTTGTGCAATAGACAACTGTCAATACAGACCGATAAGTAAGTATTTCTGTGAGCAATGAACTATTTTCATCACAGGAATTCTAACCTAATTGTTTGAGTAGCCAATAGATTATTGTCATGACAGGTGTCTCTGCCTCAAATGGATCTGTAAGCAATGGATGTCTTATATCCCATCTTACTCAAGCATATTATTATTTGTAATCAATGAACTTCTGTTATCACATATACCTCTATCTTAAGTGTATCTGTAATCCATGGACACCTGACATCACAAGTTAAATCTATATAGTGTGTCTGTAAGCAAAGGACTTCTGTTATCATATGTATCTCTACCTGTATAGGTAAGCAAACGACGTCTGTCACCACAGGTTCCTCTGCCTTAAGTGAATCTATGAGCAATAGAAGTCTTCATCATATGTATCTCTATCTCTATCGAATAGCAATGGACGTCTGTAATCACAGGTTCCTCTACCTTAAGTGTTCCTATGAGCAAAAGACGTCTTCATCATATGTATCTCTATCTCTATCGATAAGCAATGGACGTCTGTAATCACAGGTTCCTCTACCTTAAGTGTTCCTATGAGCAAAAGACGTCTTCATCATATGTATCTATATCTCTATCGATAAGCAATGGATGTCTGTAATCATAGGTTCCTCTACCTTAAGTGTTTCTATGAGCAATAGACGTCTTCATCATAATTTTTGTGTAAGATGACTCTGTAATGGAATTTTCGGAAATTTCGGAGTTGGCCGGTTTGCGACCGAGACCATCGATATGTATCGCTATATCAGATGAATCGGTAAGTAATGGACGTATGTCATAACAGATGGCTCTACCCTAATAAGCGCAATAGACGTCTGTCATCACAGGTTATGTGAGCCGTAAACGCTTGTCGTAAAAAAAAATTCCTCTTTCTCAAATGTTTCGGTGAGTAGTGGAAGTCTGTCATCATAGGTTTTTCTATCTCAAGTGCATCTTTGAGCAATGGAGGTATGTACATTTATCTCAAGTCTTATATCACAAGTACATCTAACTCAAGTGTTTCCGTGAACAAGAGAAATTTCTTACCTCTCATCACAGGCAAAGATACCTCAGTCTCAAATGTTTCTGGACATTGAGCAACCTTATCAATCCTTTCGGCTCTTAGCGGTCGTATTTCAATATTTTCTTAGTTTTTTATGCGATTTTGATAACTATTTACTCACTTCAACAATGGCTTTACACAATGATATTGTATCATTGTGTACCTTGTAACCAAATCTTGTATCAGCCTTTAATTCCAAATAAATTTCTGACTTCATTCATGGTACGGTACATTTGAATGCATCTAAGTTTATTTTGTGTTACTTTCTTTCCGTGTTAAGTTTGACCTACCTTTTTAGTACATTCGGTGAGCGGCAGGAATAAGGTGACTGTTGATAATATAAGTATGTAACAAGAATGGTAATGATTCTTTCTTAGAAGGAAAAAAAGGCCCTTTTTTGACATTAACTTACCTTTCTTCACTTCTAGATACCGGTGTGAAAGACTTTGTTAGGCCCATTCTCTATAGACTCCATTGTCTCTAGGCAAAAAGACAATTTCGTCTTATCTGTACAATAACTGGTCCAAAAGAAAAGAATGCACTGTTTGCTTTAAGATCAAGAGAAAACCCTTATCACAACCTTTGCGATCACTGCTGAACTTTACTATAGCTTCACGTCTAATTTTTCCTTTCACGTTGTTGTTTTCAACACACTTGTCGATCTGCCATCTAAAGATAAATAGATTAATGAAAGTTATGTCTTCAGCTTTCGTTCCCCTAGGGCGATGCAATCGTCGAGTTAGCTAAACTCTGTAGCTTTACACACTCGTCTGGCATATGTTGGACTCGGAGTTACAGCACCACACCGACTCGGACACTTGCAGTCCACTTATTGAAGACACACACAGAAAGTTGTTGCACCACAGCCGTTTTGTTGTAATTCTTATGTCTTAGATAGATACGAATCGTACAGGCCTATGGTTATAGGGTCATGCCAAGGCCTTTATGGCCGTACCTATTTGGTTTGTCTATGTTTAAAATACCCAATACCCACTGTCATTACATTTGAGTCAGTTATCCTTGTTAATTCAAAGTTTTTAATGTATCTGCGTTTCATATTATTAGGGATTTGGTGTGCCGATGAAGAATTATTCTTCGGAAACAAGTGAAAAACAAAATGTTTCCCTCATAGAAGCAATTATAATAACTGTAAATATCAATTTCACTGTTTAATTTTTCCTTTTTTTGATTCGAGGTTTTAGAGCATACAAGTTATCAAGAACTACTGGTTGGAGTACCATACTTTGTTTCTTGTTTCCTATAAATCTCTTTATCCTATCTACAACACGTTATTTGCAAATGGTAATATTAGGGGATGCCATTAAGCGAATGGTGGAAACGGTGAGCAACTAATTACAGGACTCGTTCACTGGCCGGCCGGCAACTGCGGCTTTGTTTAATCTCCCACTACACAACAGATCAATTGTTTAAGTCTGTAATCCCGCGCAAACCTAAGGGAGCGATTACAGCCAGGCTGCTCTCACTGACACAGCGATATTCTTAGCGATCTCACACTTCGGAATCACGGGGAAAATCTAGGTGTTGTCTGTGATAACTGCTGATTAGTGTTTGAGTGCAGTTGAAGATGAGTCAGATGAAAATACAGGGTGAAAAGAACGATAAGCGGATGAGAGAGAGTGAGAGAAAGAAAGAGAGAGAGAGAGAGAGAGAGAGAGAGAGAGAGAGAGAGAGAGAGAGAGGCATATAAAGAAACAAGCAAAAGCATAATAATATGTCGGCAGGCAAGCCACTTCTCTTATGAACAAATCACTTTCGCTGATGAAAGATACATAAGTGCATGGCTAGAAACGTCCAGCTAAGAACAAACAGAAGAAAGACTTTCTGCACATTTTATTGCAAGCACTCTGTTCGGCTGACAATCAGATAGGATAAAAGAGAAGAGAAAGTTGCCAGCTAGTAGACAATAATTATCCTTAAAAAATGCTCTCAGGAGGAAAAAACCGGGTGACACAAAAGGATAGTTGCTGTGCGAATGTCATCTTATGGACATGTTCTAAAGGGGAGCTGCCCAGCAAAACACATTGGAAGGGCGGACAAAACTAGAGATCTAGGGCGGTACAAACAATTCGAAGTAGCATGGAGTGTTAATCTTCAGAAACTAGATTTGACATTTCAGAGCTTGAAAAATTTTTTAAAGTTTAAAGTTGGTTTATTAGTGGATATCATTCCTTTGTATAGAAAAACAATGGAAATTGACACATTTAGATCGAGACAGGCTTTTATTAACGTTTGTTTGTTCGCCTTTTAAAATAGATTTTGTTGGTTTTTTTTTTTTTTTCAGGCTATTGTTAAATCTTCTATTCTAAACTTCATAATGCGATGAATGCGTTGTATGACCTCAGTCCCTCACGATTAAGCCCGCCTCCGGAACATGGCTTAGCGAGGGCCGCGAAGCCTGAAATTAAAAAAAAGTTAGATCATGCTACAAAAATTAGCACGTATTATCGCAACGTTTTAGTAGCCTCATTCAGTTGATACAACTGATTAACGTTGAGATGCTTTTCTTTTTCTTATTTCTTTTTTCTTTTTAATAATTGTTAACGGCACTCAGTCTGTTATGGTAAAAAAAAAAAAAAAAAGCTTGAATGATTCTTTGATTGTGCTAGTTTTAGGGATTAAAAAAAAAATCTCAAGAGATCTATTTAGAAGAGGACATTCTATAGTTACAACTGTTACTGTCGGTGTTTTCCTATAGGAAATTTGCGCTGGGTAAGTTCGCACTGGGCCTATGCTTTAGCACGCTTGTTCACATTATCGAAGAATCCAACATATGCAATAAGGTAAACTTGATTTGTCCGCTGCCGTCAGATTAAGTTTGCTCTTCTCTTGTGCGGCCGAGGCTTAGGCTAGGATAGGTTGATCCGCTTAATATCGACGCTTCTCACACTGGGTAGCTTTTAGTTCATGTTCAACTTTGGCACTCTGATAGTTGTGGTGGAGAGAGAGATAGGAAGATAGATAGACAGATGGGGAGAGAGGGAGAGAGAGAGAGAGAGAGAGAGAGAGAGAGAGAGAGAGAGAAAGATAGAAAAGGGGGAAGGGGAAGGAAGGGGTGAAGTGATATGAAAAATGAAGCATATTGAAACAGAGACTATGATTTTTATGATATTTGCATCACCAAATTCGAAATAGGAGCAGCAAAATTGGTGAAAATTACAATGATGATGATGATGATAATAATAATAATTATAGTATTTTTTTTTAATGATGATAAGAATAATAGTAATAATAATATAAACAATAATATTGTTCAGGTGAATAATTCATGAAATTCAGACTTGAGAACCGCCTTATGAGCTCTGCGCTGTTTTTATAGTGACAAGATTTATCTTGAAGATCGACACCGATGCAAAATTGATTTTTACTTACACAGGCACGGTGTGATTGCGATCAGAAATTGTATGCTTTTAGGGCTGTCAAACCTGGCTTAGAAAAACCATCATTCAAAGAGTCTACTTGGGAGAAATTTACAATTCCCACATAATTTGTTGTAGTTTGTTATTGTGTTGTCAAGAGATCGCAAATATCTAAACTCGCACGAAAACTGTACGCGTTCCTACTCTAAATCATTTAGAAAGCTTACAATGACTTTTGAGGAAATATCGAAATTAAAAAAAAACAAAATTGTCACACGTTTATCTAGGTTTCATCACAGCGGATCCAATCTGAACGCTGCCTTCCTCACTGCCTTTAGAGAGTCACTTCTGTTGGACTCTAGTCTTCTGATCTGCATCTCACTAGCTCGCAACCATTCTTCTATGTCTTTCGTCCGGCTTTTTCTACGCTTACTAGTTTGTTTTTTCTTAATAAAGACATTGAGACTCTTTCATTGATTTTGTGTCTTTTTTTTTGCTAATAAAGAATCATTCTGAGTGTAAGTAATTTCTCTTCAAATAAGCCTACATAGATTACCGGTTGGTCTTAAGAGTGAATTCAAAGCTTTAATAGTTGCATGATTATGGATTGATTAAAGAATAAGTAATAATAATATATTCTACATAGATGAAGCGTCAAATTTGTGGTAAGCGCAAAAAATTTATTAGAATATTAGTGCTCTTGAAGAATGATAAACAGCATTCCCAGCGCAATGAAAGGTAAGAAACGAAAAAAAAAAATCCTACAAATCATTCAAATCAGTTGTATAGAAAAATCATTTAGGCGTGTGTACGTTTGAGTAACAGAGAGGGAGGAGAAGGGTGAGAGAGAGAGAGAGAGAGAGAGAGAGAGAGAGAGAGAGAGAGAGAGAGAGAGAGAGAGAGAGAGAGAAGATTAAACATTGTGAACTTAGTGCTCCAGAGAGATTGAACATAGGGGAAAGAAAATGCTAGTTTAGCT
>BLXT01003753.1:180558-190798 GCA_019648995.1 Plakobranchus ocellatus | reverse complement strand
TTAAACATTGTGAACTTAGTGCTCCAGAGAGATTGAACATAGGGGAAAGAAAATGCTAGTTTAGCTTTGTTTTTTTTTTTCTGTTGCGAGCAAAAAAGGTAATATCACCTAATTTTTTTTTGTCGGTGTTGTTGGGTTTTTTTTTTCCTTGTTTTTTATTTTATTTTTTTTTTTTTTTTTGTAAATTTAATGCTTTGCTCAATAGTTTAGTTATAAAAATATGCTGCATAATGAAAGTCAGACTCAAGTACCTTGCTTTTTTTCGCTTTAAGTTGTATAATTGGTTTATGTGTCTCTGTGTATGAATGCTTTTATGTGTGTATTTTATTAGTAATACTTTTTATTTTAGCTCTTTTTTTATTAAGCAGGCCATGAATATGATTTTGTAGTTAATTGATAATGAGATCCCACAAATATGTATAAATCCCAGTAATGCAGTTTTACGCTTTGCTACAAGGGGCTTAATTATATCGTTTATATTAGCCAGCTGTACATTTACTTTACTTTTTAGCATTTTTTTTTCTTTGCTAAGTTCTCTGCTTGCTAATTTTTTCGAAATATCACTGGAATGTTATGTACAATCATGAAGCTACGTTGATGCTGATTACTATTAATATGCTTTTTTTATTCGATATGATTTTTTTCCGTCTTTCACCTTAGTTTCATATATTTTTGTAACCGTAACGTTCTTTTGGCATTAAAATGATTAAAACGTTTTCATGGAAGCCATATTATGTTTAACAACCGACATGTGTCAATGCCTAACGGGCGGACAGTCTGTTGGTTCTTGAAAGACGTAATTGGGATCTTGCAGAAGTTAGCAAACATGCAGTTACGAGGTCAAACACGTTCATGGCCGTCATAGAGACATTAATGAATATATTATATAGTTGAACCATGTGGGTTTTTTCCCCTTTTTTTTTCAACCTTTTTTTTTTTTTAATGATTCAGCTTTTTGGGGGCTTCTACGAACCCAAACTCATAACCTTCTTGAGGATATCCAGCAATGCAAAGGAATGTTATTTTTTTCCTTGCCCATTCCGATAAAATTTTCTGTACTTTGTTAAGCTAAATGTTTCCTGCTCTTGTGGCGCTTGGGTTGACACACGCTTATATACATATATCTGCAGCTAGGGCAAACCTTTTGATTCTTGTAACCTTTATTTCTGATTGAAAATAATAATTAAAAAAAAAACAAAAGCAACAAAAAAAAAAAAACATATGGGTCGTGTACCACTGTTTCGATGATGCCATTGGGATTTCTAAAGCAACGAATCTTTGTATTTAATAAGCCATAGCATCGTTCTTTACAAAGAGCAGCAGTACCACAAAATGTTATAGAAATAAAAGTTGTTCTGAAGAGAAAAAAGGAAGACTAAAGCAACGTAGACTTAGATAAAATCTACTGTATCTTTGAGGAAATGGCTTAGCTCTTTCATAAATGAATACAAATTCTCATTTTTTAAATTAAAAAAAAAAGCTCCGAGTATTTCGCTGCCCAACGTCGTAGAATATGACGCCGATTAATTGATTAAAAACTGCTTGCAATGCTTTTCGTATTTTCCCAGTTTTAGATCGGTATTAATTTCATAACGCATCCACTTATATTAACCCCATACAATTGAACTCGAATACTTTTTCTCTTTGCACAAAAACTTATTTTTCATCCATGTGATCTTACTGTTCAAAACTTTTGCAATTTTCTAGATATTGACTTTACAAAAGAACGTTGATATTTAAATTAACCGATTGGATAAGCAGTTATAGGAGCTTAGATGGCCTAGGTACTGCTAGAATGTTGAGTTGTTATTTGTCAGGAAAATGAAGTATGTGGTTTGTACAACATTGCGCAGTGTTGTACAAAGAGTTTTTTTGTTGTTTTTTTTTTTTTGCCAATGATCGAAATTAATTTTCTCACTCATGTTAAGGGAGGTTACTGTTCCTCATTATAGAAACAATTGGTATTTTATGAATTCTCGCCCCTGATCTTTTCCAGCGTTCATTTTCGAATATTACAGATGACACGATTGTTTTATTTTTTGCCTGGTTTACTATGTTTCAAACTCTCTCTCTTTACGAGATAATATAAATAATGTCATAATTAGCTCATATTTTCGTGCCAGAGCAGTCTCTCTTTTCCCTTCCCTCCCTTCCTCCTCCTCTCTCTCTCTCTCTCTCTCTCTCTCTCTCTCTCTCTCTCTCTTTCTTCTTCTTCTTCTTCTTCTTCTTCTTCTTCTTCTTCTTCTTCTTCTTCTTCTTCTTCTTCTTCCTTTAGTCTCTTTTCTTTGTCTCATCCCGTGATTTATGTAGTGTAAATGTGACTATTTCGATCTCTGAAATCTCTCTTAGGGTTAGTCCAAACCTCATTTTGGAAGAGAACGCAGGCATCTTTATTGCCGACATGTTGCATTATTAATATTTTTTAAAAATTTATTTCGTTCATCGTGTCCATGACCCAGTCGCCGGTGATTCTTTACTTGTGGTCGGGTCTTGTAAGATCAGTGATGCTTCTGTGCTTACCATCGGATCTTTTAGGATCTCATTGCCATTAGGGTGGGTCATGGACACTCAGATTGAATCGTCCTTTGGGTAGCCATGATTTGAACATTGATTATATTTAAGCAATACTACTAAAGCTCAGGTTTGAAAGTGAAAACCAATCCTAAATGGCAGCTTATTGAATGAAAACTCGCCGGGTCTTTACGGGCGTACTGTAGCAGATCACCGCAAGAAAGGTGACATTGCCAGATGGTTTATAAGTAATTTCTAGAAGTGCTAAGTCGATCATCGAAAGGTCGTGTGTATTTTTTTTCTTTCTGTGTAGTTTTTTGTGTTTCACTTTTTTACAATACAACTAATTGCCTTTCCCGAAAAGATGTTTTTTGTATACTTTAGCTCATCCATATCCTGTCCTTTCGGGATAGTTGTAAACAGACATAGCGTGTGGTAATCGATCTCCTTTGATGTGCCGAAATGTCTACCTAAACCATCTCATGATACAATTAGATGATTGCACTCCCTTCCAATGCCTGAATAATTTCTGAATAATTATGACCCTTCATATTGTATTTTATCATAAACAACACTATCGTGTTTTCCAAGCTCCAACAGAAGCAGGAAAAAACCACCGGATACAAATTCTAATTTCTTTGGTCTAGAGGAATGGTCGCTGTAGCGTATGGGTTAATCAGGTCTAGTATCGCATAACGGTAGGAACGGCAATGGAACGCTGCTCCTTGGATGTTCGGTTACAAATTCTACGGGATTACAAATCCATAATTCATGAGTTTAGGCCTACCAGGAAATGAGCGCGCATAGGGTCTACATAGGGCAGATCATCCTTGCACAGTCTTGCGAGCCCGACGTCTCTTTGGTCGTCTCTCTTTCTGCTGAAGCCTCTAGTAACCTCATGTACCGAGCATGAGCAGAGCGTCTTTAGGGAGTTCCTTAATGGCCCCAGCCATGTTAGCAGTAACGTAGCACTACACTGACAGTGCAGGTTTGTAATGCTTTCAACATCCTTGGCTGAAGTACATGATGGGTCGGATTTCATGTTCGAGAAACTAATTTGTAATATATTAAGAAATTATGACAGGAATTAGAGAAAACTGACAGAAAAAAAAAAATTACGATGAGTTGTGACATAATGTATGATCCACTGAAGCCCTATAACTGAAACTGATATGGAAGAATTCAGTTGCAAATAAAATCCACTTTCAATCAGCCTTCAGTAACCTAAGCATATTGGTTTATTATTATTATTATTATTATTATTATTATTATTATTATTATTATTATTATTATTATTATTATTATTATTATTATTGTTATTTTAGGAATAGATCCATAAAATGAAAGGAAGGACACAGTTCAGAACTCTTTTTTTCTTCGGAACTGGTTTTATTAAAAGAAAAGGAATTGTGTAATGCATACGTTTACATTTCATGACCTAAAAATGGAGCATTANNNNCCCCCCCCCCCCCCCTTACAAAAAAAAAATGATGATGATAATAATAGGGGACACCACTAATTTATTGTCTTTAAATTTTCTTTAATTCTGCCTTTCCCTCCTTTTTTTTTTATTTTTCAAGTAAAACAATAGTTCAAGTTTTACTGATGTGAAGCATTATGGTTTATATGCATTAACTCTTAACCAAGGCATTTCCCGTTTTCTTCCTACGGTGTATCTTGTTTCGATGTAAACTTTTGCCTCTCTCAACCAAGTTTAGCATGCAAGGCGTGCCATCTGTTGGAAATATTCTTTATGTATTTGCTTTCCTACTTTAGTACATTTTTTTTGTCTCTTGCATGATTAAACATTTCCTATTGATACCTGTACAGCAATCACGTACACGTTGAAAGAGCGTTTGCAACTCATTCTTATCTGTTTGTGAGAGCGCTCTGTTGGCAGTGGATATCTCAGCAATCGATAAATTATTAACTTTCCTTGCAGCCTACAAAAGGCAGCCGTTCAAAAGCAGATGAAAATGTTTAAAGAAATCTTTAATAATGTGCTAACATAGGCCGCTCAAAGCTGTCTCGGTTAATGAAAAAGATCGATTGAAATATTTCGCCTCGTCAGGAAATATTGGGGGAGGTTTTGTTTTGTTTTTTGGATTTTGAATATATGTGTATTTCTTCGCCCCTCTCTTCCTCTCTCTCTCTTTCTCTCTCTCTCTCTCTCTCTCTCTCTCTCTCTCTCTCTCTCTCTCTCTCGCTCTCTCTCTTTCTTTCTCACACACACAGACATACATACAGACACCCTCTCGCTCTCTCTTTCTCGTTCATCAATATGTCGATTTTTCTACTTTAATTCGCTTTCTTTTCCCTGCAATATGTGTTTCTTCTCTTATTCTTCTATTTAGATTTTAAATGTTATGGTTTTTAAAAAATAAAAACAGCCTAATAGAGATGAACGAACTTTGTTATAGTTAGTGTGTTATATTTGCTTGGTACGCTTTGTAATCATTTACAGGCCGGTCGAACTCTAAATAAATCTCGCCGGTTCATCTCAATTACGCGGAGAGTTCCATCTTAAAAACATAAGAATTCTGCTTTTGCATAACTGGATTATAACTATCTCGACTTTCCTTGCAATAGTTTTTTATTTCGTTTTGGGTTTCTGAAAATTGAAGTATGAAGTGAAAAGATTATCATTCCTTCTATATAGTTTGTCTCTAATGAACCAAAGTGTGCCTGGGTTATCATACCAAGAAAGCCCAATAATATATGAGTTGTTCTTGAATGAAATGGAGAGTAAGATTTCGTACCATCAATCTGTCTCTATTCCATTTCTTTCCAATAAAGGGCGAAAAGACAGGCTTTCAGCTTTGGAATATTTAATTTATAATTAAAACCTTTTTAGACTTTTTGCTCTGGGCAGAACATCCCAACAGTCTTTGTCTTTAGGTCTGAACTCAGACCTGTAGAGGAACATATAATGTTTAGTAGAATCATCACATCTTGTTTGCCCCTCAAATTTCCTGCCGTAAAATTATTATCGCTTATCTAGTTTTTAAACCAAAAAATGTCTTTCTAAAGTTTTAATTTAGTATATTGGTTATCTCATGTTTAACTTAAATGAGATGTCTGCCTTATGCTAAAAGTTATTCTATCGTATCTTTAACCTTCAAATGTGTTCTATTGCCAGCCTTAGTGTAAATGTAATCTAATATCAGTCTAAAGGTAAAATCTAATCATTTTTATTCTCATTGGATTTTTTTCATCTTGCATCAGTCATGCATGATTGGAACTTGCAGGTGAATTTCTATTAACTTAATATGCAAATTCGATTTACTGAAGAATGTATTTTTAGTATCTTTTTATTACAAATATCATACCTGCCAATGCCGGAACGTTCAAAATTCAAATAATATGTGTGACAAATTACTGTTTTCATGTGTATTTAATATTCATCTACACTCCGAATGGCTACTGTTCTGATTTAGCATTCTTTTTTGTAATATTGGGGCAAATTTTGAGTCGGCCTATGTTAGGCCTGTTTTTAGACTTAACAGTGATATCAATTTTTAGCTTCGTTCATCTTTTAGATGTAGAGAGTTCTAGGAGGTTTAGAAAAGTGCAAAATCATTGTTTACAGGAAGTTGATTGTGCTCTAGAGACGAGATAAGGTTGTGACATTAGAAGCTTTTGAGAAATGTTTACGTATTAAGGAGTAATTAATTGAGAGTATTTGATTGATCATTTTTTTAATTTAACCTTGATAACATAAGTCGATGCTTCTAGTATTTAGCTTTTTTTTTTCTGGCTTGAGTTGTTGTGTAATATTGAGCCAGTGAGACTGTGTGTTGCATAACAGGTATTTTCTGGAAGTTGCAGGCGAAGGACATAAAAAGACGGCTGTGAGGTTGTTGGAGTCATCGCTGAAAGACAGAACGCCGATATTAGTGAGATAGTAGATCTAATGAATCTCGGAAACTTATGTTACGTTTGAAATTCTTCCACATTTGAATTTCATTATTTTTCATTTGATTTCCGGTATACTTTGAATGATGTCTGTTCTTTAATCGATTTTAAGAACTCCTTGTCACAGTTAGTGTTTCGCTGTATCGTAATGCCGTTAGTGACAATTTGCAACCTGTGTGTTTTGTTTTGATAAATCCTTACGAAGCATTGATCTGGCATACTCACGCAAACACTCACACACAGACACATACACATGCACCAGCATGATTGCGTACTTACTGACTGAGACAAACTGCGTTAAGAAGAATTGAAATGAGCATTACGCTGTCATCATTATTTTATTGCATTCTTTTTTCAAAACAAACGCCCAAGCTTATTATTGTATGATTACATTATTATTACAACAGTAATTATTTGTTTTGCCTTATGATAAACCATAAACCATAGTTATTATTGTGGTTTTTGTCAATGGTTAGCGCGCTGTGACTTGATCAGAGACACCTACACGTCAATAAATCACACATTTATGTGTGTATGTGTGTGTTTCTCTGTAACTTTGTGTATGCGACATATTCGAAAGTCCACGTTTGATTAATATAAAAGTTATTATGATTTACTCACGTGCGCATTTTATTGTTTGGAGCTCGTGACACAGCAAATCGGCATTTATGTTCAAGCACCGCCTTTCATACAGTTGTACACAACTTTGCTCATAAATGCATGTTGTAAAAACGGAAAAAAACAAACTTTTACTTCTATTTTTAATTTGCAAATTGATTTTGTGTCTGCGCAAAGATTACATCTGCGAGATTTCTGTAAGGGCCTTAAAGATAGAAAGGTTTTTATCACCAATTGAGAATAAGCCATCAATTACAGTAATGAAATGAAAAAAAAATTAATTTCGACATCCACAGAGAATAAGTGGGATTTAAAAATATCATCTAGGCCAGGCCGATTCAATTTTATTCCGAGTCATCAGAGAGCACAGTTTTGTTTTTAGGTGTAGAATACATTAGTGTGCAAATCTTTGCACTGCGTCTACTGTGTATTTCAGTGAAGACTTTGATAATGGTAGCACAGCACTGTGACCTACTTTACAAACTACAGTCATTATGAAAATTTTCTTTCATGATGTCCAAATATGCTTCCTATAATCATGTAAATGAAGTGAAGGGACACATCACCAGGGTCATGACTGATGGGTACCCCACGAGTACCTTCCAGATCAATAAAATGCTCTCTTTTGAGTCATATGCGTTGTGATTAATGGGACAGATCGTTACAATGTCAGCGTGATTTTTGACATACTGCTCTCTAAAGGGTATTGTCCTGCTATCCAGGTGTTCAAGGCAATATTAGACGTGCTGTCCAAAGCAACATCCGTCGGCGTCCTGAGGCTGCTGACAGCACTGCCACGCGTGCACCACAGCCATGAGTCTGCCACTGCCATCGTAGTGCTCAAACCTTGCCTTCTCCTTAGGGTGGTAGCAGCACGCGAGCTTATGATTGTCCACGCTGTTGAAGAGTTTCTGGCAGCGCAAGCATTTGGCCACCACTCCACCTGAGCGTGCGTTCTTTGGACGAGAGATGACCTGGCGTGGAATCATAGAAACAAAGAAATATATGAAAAAAAAATCGAGAGACCTTTTATTGTTTGACGGAACTAACTTTTTTAAAACAATAAAACAATACTGTAATGAACTGCATCTTTGAAGCAGAGAATAAAAACAATAGGTTAGCATCTGCCTAGTGGTCTTGAAAAAATAAATAATACCAATTTATCAATGCAATACTTGCGGCTTTCAACTAGACAAAACGCCTGTTATTAAATTCTCTCTCTCTCTCTCTCTCTCTCTCTCTCTCTCTCTTTCTCTCTCTCAGTAAAAACAAAAACAAAAAAAAAACCTCCCAAAACATTTACATTGTTCAATCAGCATTGTCCTCTAGCATAATGAATAAATTCATTTCGAAATTGTATCATACCTTTTTGACATTGGCCGAGGTAGCGTCGCTGCATTCTTTGTGACTGGGATTGTTTGAAGTGTTGCTGGTGATCGCCTCTCTGTTGTGAAACCTTGGGCTATTATGGAAGCTGCTGCGATGAGCTTCATTCGTTTTGCTAGCGTTTGTGTTCGCTTTTATCACACGACTAAGATTATAGTCTTTTATATTGCTATCACTTTGTGGTAACTTGTTCTTGCTAATATTGAGATTATTGTTATTATTCCAGTTGCTGGTGTTGCTATCTTTGTTGCTGTTTGTACTGACCACGGATACCGGTGAGGCTTTTTGTCTCACGCCAGGCGGTAAGGTCACTTTTTGAGGAGAGTTGTTGGACGCCAGCGGTACGGCCCGACCACTTAGCAGCGAGGATTTTTCATGCTCCAGCGTGTAAGGCAGCGTCTCTGAGGCCGCACGACGTTCCAAGGGATGGTTTGGCGCATGGGTGTAGTCTGAGGGTCGTTTGATCACAACCAGACGCCCGGACCTCGGCGTTTTCACTGCTTCTTGACTGTAACTGTTGCTGTAGCTATCGTGAGGGTGCCTGCCATGAGGCGGTGGACTTCCGTTCACTTCGAAAGACGCCTCTGTCCAAAATCGAGACTTCTCTCCGTGCAGTCTGGCGCTCTCCCTGCCACTGCCGGAGTGCCTCAGGTCCCTGCTTCTGCTGGATATAGAGGCTCCGCTTTGAGAGAACGAGTCAGCATCGGTCGGCGCTGTGGGCTTATTGGCGCGCTCCATGCTACTGATGGCGTCTTGCAGGGAACTCTCCAACCTCTGCGCTCTCTGCTTCAGAGTTTGCAATTTCTCCTCAGAGATTTCCACCAAGGACCGCTCTCTGGTAGCCAAGCCCAGGCGTATCTCCGGTATGACAGACCCCTCAACCTGCGCGGACCCTCCATCTTTCTCCCTGCTTGGCTCATGTGACACGCACCCACTCATTGATAAGTTAGGCACTCTGTCACAGTGGTTCCGATTGTCCTCCGAAGCTGCTTCTGTCTCCGAAGCCGAGGGATGGGCTTCGGAAAAGTATTGCGCAGCTCTTTTCATAGTTTTCTCCCTCTTTTCTCTCTTTTGTTTAGCTTTAATCAATGTTGCTTTT
Source organism: Plakobranchus ocellatus (assembly GCA_019648995.1). NCBI lineage: Eukaryota > Metazoa > Mollusca > Gastropoda > Plakobranchidae > Plakobranchus > Plakobranchus ocellatus. Next base: position 181,269 of record BLXT01003753.1, on the reverse strand, counting down.
GCCGTATATCTGTTCGAGCCGCCGCCGGCATATACAACCGTGGCTGTGTGTAAAGTGTTGAAAGGATTGAAGCCATTCTTGACGTTATTCCCGCTGCCTCCCCCAGGCATGCGTGGCTTGGGCATAAAACTGGGTAGCGAGTCGGCTGTGCCCACACACTTATTGACTCTCTCCGGGCGCTCACCGTTCACCAAAGCCTCCAGCCTAGCTAGCTGCTGCCGCAGGTTTAGAGCGTCCGAGTTGGTGTCAGAAAGCGTCTTTTGCAGGGCTGTCATCTCCGCCTGGAGTGCCTGGTTCTCGTCCTCCAGCTGCTGCAGGCGGTACTCCATCTGAGGACAGCGGAATACGACAGGCTCAGTGCAAGATTGTGGTCGTTTCAAGCTTTATTTCAAACGGGATGCTGTTTAAGTAAAAGTAGCTTAATGTTTGAGAATTAACTTATGCCACTTGATACAAAATGCAGTAATTTTTTTACCAATAAAAACATAAAATAGCGGCTTGTTATTCGTGAGGTACAGGGTATATACATTTTTTAACGAGTAGTTATGAATGGGGCTGAGCATTGGGAAAAAAAGGTAAGATTGCAGTTGTGCAAAGGAGGGGAAAGGGCAAAACAAAAACAAAAAAGGAAAGAAGAAAAAAAAAGGAAAATGGAGGGACGCAGAATTTAAAAAAATGCTGTGAATATTTTACACCATACACTATTACCTA
>BLXT01003753.1:118391-132844 GCA_019648995.1 Plakobranchus ocellatus | reverse complement strand
TTTTAGAATGAATCAGTTACGACATAAACTGTGTGTAACTTTACAGAAACATGAAATTTTTCATTTCATCGTAAAGTTGAAATGTCAAAGGTAAATTTATATTTTTATATTATTTATAAATGAATTATGGTTCTCTTAACATATCCTTCTCTTAGGAGCAGACAATTGGAGACGTCTTAAGCATTTGTCTCCATGCATTGTAAATTTAAAATAAATTGTAACCAGTCTCACAGGTGACGAGAAGCTGTAGTTTTTATTCATCAGAGTTTGTCCTGGGGATAAGGACCCGTTCACTGGTGACGTCAGCCAAAATTTGGCAAAAAATTGATCCCCCCTGCCCTTCCATGTCAGCGTTTGTCAGCTTTTCTCAGTGTGTGTGTGTAAAATGTAAAGCGCCGAGAGTACCTATGGTTAGATATTTGTTATATAAATGCGATGTATTATTATTATTATTATTATTATTATTATTATTATTATTATTATTATTATTATTATTATTATTATTATCATTATTATTATTATATTTCGTTTTTGCTCAATTTCCAGACATTGTTGATGTACACATCCTTCTTTACTTCATTGCATTTTATTTTGATTTTTTTTTTAGGTATTTGTATTTCGCTCCATCCTTTTCATTTATTTGTGTCTTACGTCCACCAAATACAGTATTTCTTAGTGTATTCATTTTTAATGCTCTTATGTACCCTTTTGCCAAACTTTTTCTCAATGACTTTGTTAAGTGACGTTTTTATTTTTTGACCATATTTCTTCTACCTCTAAGATGTTTAGAGTCTTATGCACGGCTACAGCAATTTTGTCTCTGAGCTTTTCAACAGATTTTCATATCGTTTCATAATTTAGGATTAGCCTTTTCCAGTTTTAACTTTTTTTTTTCAAGTTACCCTTGCCTGGAATATGATCTGGATCACAGTCGGCTCCCGGACTCAATGAACCGTTTTGGAATGAAGTATATTCTGTTTTGCTTCTACTCTTATCATTAGGGCTTTTCCTGGGATAGTCTTCGATGTTTTGATACCAAGCATTTGTGATTGTACAATCATTGATTTGGCGTCAATCAATTGGCCTTACTCCCACGATCAATTTTACAGTTCCTATGCCACTGGGCTCAATAACATCTTGTACCCAATCATCGCCAACTTTTGCATTGAAATCTCCCACAATTATCATGATGTCCAAGAAGTTTAGAGAGCCCTTTGCTTTCTGTATTTCTTCATAATTATTTTTTACTTCCACGACTTTGCTATAAGTGTATATAGTTGAATATTTCCTAGATTTAATTTAATTGTTCGAGTACCAGTTTATCTACGACCACTCTGTCTGAAATTGGACACTACATTCCCATTAATCTCAACTGTCAGCTTTTAAGGCTTTTTTGGGGGGGCAATTCACTCACCCAAGTTGGGTTCATTTCGGGAAAGAAGTTCTAAAAAAATTCAAAGCAAACTAGCTTAGCACTGCGCCACCAAGGCGACGGTGGTTTTTTAAAATTTGTTTTGTTTTTTATTAGACTCAAAGCTGAATCCCAAGGGGCTGTAGTAGCGCACAACACGCGCGTTCTTGAACTTTAAGCACTGCGTCTTTCGGAAAATCTGGTATTTTTACCCTACATCCGTTTCATCCAGAGACAAACAATCTTAGGAATGAAACAAGGAAGTTCCATAAAACAAAGCTAGGTTAAAAAAATAGATCCGGTGGGGATTTTTCCCTGCTATTAGACAATGCGCATCATCTGCGCCGGTCCTTTTTTCATGGATTGTCAAAGTCTGAATTCAGATTCGTATTATCCTTTTGATTTAATGCAATTCAATACCTAATAGACTGTTTGGCATTTTTCATGCTTGATTCTAGGGATGAGCCTGCATGTCAATAAACCGCAATGCTTTTGATTAAAAAACCATATGGGACACCCAGAATTGCCCCAAACCAAATATGACTCCATTGAATAGAAATTTATTTGCTCTCCTAGAATTCTCCCTCCTTATTTTCCACCAATCCTCCGTCGCTCTCTCTCTCTCTCTCTCTCTCTCTCTCTCTCTCTCTCTCTCTCTCTTAATGATGAAGTCGGAGAGAAATAGCCCTTTGAAGAGTAAGAGGAGGCGATACAATTGGCTCCATTGTCAGTGTCACGACACAACTTGGGTCAGAAACGTCAAACTGGAAGGCACTAGCCAGGTCCGTAGCAAAGGCCCTGCAGTATCACACCGTACCGAAACGCGCTGTTATTGTACAGTACTTTTAACGCTTTTTGGAATTCAGACATAAGACTGGTCATCATCATGACGATTTGTTTTGTTTAGGCCTGTGCCGTGCGCAGCTAATCCACTACATGGTGATCACAGACTTTTAGGTCCTTGCAAGATCAGCTTCGAACTCGAATGAAAGTGGTGAGTGGAATGCGACATCTTTAACACAGACATTTTATTGTGCGACACACGCACATACACACCCACCACCACCATAACCACAGCAATATTTACTCACAAAACATTCATAAACAGGTATGTTTATCATAGATTTCTTGTAAAAGTTTCGATATTTTTGGCTCCATGTATTATCAACGAGGGCTGATTCCAAAATATGTGAATGATCTTTGACCGATAGTTTTATAATAAGCGTGGAAGTCATAGCAATGTTTTATCATTTGACGATATAAGAGTTCTAGATGGTAATTATTTTTTCAGGCAAGGTTGGCACTAAGCTATGTAGACATTTATAACACATTAAAGCAGCTTTAAATTCAAACCCTTGTTTTACTGATAACCACTGTAAATCTCTCAGGATTGGTGTTACATGATCTTAACGTTTGGATTTCATAACTAATTTAGCAGCACAGTTTGGGATGGATTGAGTCATAATAGATTTTGTCAGCTGTTGCTTCTGCAAGAATCTAACTACAAAAAAAACAAAAAAAAACGAGATAAAATGAGTGTCGTGACATGGATCTTAGTAACATCTGTTAATAGTAAATGCCTGACTCTACGTATTTCGGGGGAAATTTAGCACTCTTGTATATAGCATTGGTGTGAGCATGCATGAACATATCATGATCGATATTAACACCTGAGTTATTTACAGTATTCACAGGTCTTATATAAGTTCCGTTTATATCCAAGAAAATACAGAAAATAAAATAGCTTCTATTTTTTTCTTCACTTAATTTCAATCAAATCAAAAGACGAAATAATAGTAATGGAAAAACGATAAAACTAAACAAATGGTCAGAACATGTTGAAGATTTTTTAAAAGATGATAGATGACTTGTGAAAAATATAAAATAAGGACAAGTCTACAAGGTCCAACTAGCCTAAAATAAGAACTAAAGGCAACAATAAAGAAAATGATAAATGAAAAGGCTACAGGATTAGATAACATCTCAGTAGAAATAACTGAGGCATTAGACAACCCAGGAGTGCATATGGTAACAAAACTCCTTTATGCAATATTTTACAGTGTACGACAAAGTTATTACTCCAGAAGAAATTTGTTAATATATCTCTATTCTATAGTACTGCCTGAAACAACAGGGGAAATAGAATGTGAATTTCAGTTCAATCAGCCATTTTACAAAAATCCTGCTTTTGCGTCTTTAAATGCACAGAAAGCGCAAGAGTATAATTTTTAATACAAGAAAATATCCGCAACACGACTTTGCCTGATAAAGGGACTAGAAGTGGAATAGTCATATTGTAAACACACATGGAAAAGTGTATATAAATGGAAAAAGACCTCCACCTCTGCTTCATTGATTAATCTAAGGCCTTTGACAAAGTAAAATATGAAGAGCAGTTTCGAATCTGTTAAAACAATTAGACCTTGATGGGAAAAATCTGAGAGTAGTAAGAAACCTATACTGGGAGCAAGAACTGGAGGAAAACAACGTGATTTCAAATCCATCATAAGAGGTGCGAGGCAGGGATGTGTAATGTATCCTGGTATTTTAGCCTAAACAGTGAAATAAAGGGGTGGAGCGGTAGCTCATCTGGTAGGGCGGTTGGCTACCAATTAAGAGGTGCAGGGTTTGAATCCCAATCCGGACCAAGTCAATTACAATCTCAGGTAATGCAGTGACAAAAAAAAAAAAAAAAAGAGAAACGGAATTCATAGTCATCTCAAAATAATTCTCTAGCCCCACATGTGATCTATTTAGTAAAGGTAAGCAAATCAAACAAGTTACAAAAATTCAAATATCTTGGCTACCTGGCATCAGATGGTAGATGTACAAGTGAAATAAGTAAAAGAATAGTCATGGCAAAAGACGCAAAAAGAAAAAAATGAAACCAATACTGCCAAACAAACATACGTGTGGAAACCAAAATAAGACTAATGAAAACAAATTATGGTGAGTACTTTTACTAGTTTTAGTCGTGAGAGTTGGATAATAAACAAGGAACTTGAAAACTAGAAGCAGTAGATATATGATTTATCAGAGGAATGACGAGGGCAACGGCGAAAAAGTCCAACGAATTCGTGCTGAAAGTGAAAGAAGCTGAATTTGCAAGACCGTAAGATGGAGACCACTAGAACACTATTTATTTAGGAATTTGCCGACACCAGGGCTCAGAACACTTGGCAATCTTTGGAAATATTGAATGTGAACTTTTATTGAAAACCTTAACTCATGGGGCAATAGGTAATGGTAGCAAAAAAATTGTATAATGTCATCTGAGAACAGGTTTGAGAGGGGAACATTTATTAATATCGCTATCAATAATATATATGACATACATTGTGACAGACTAGGTTGTTGAATGTTAATGTCATGTGGAAAGTCATGTGACAATAGCAGAAGTTAAACAAAATGGCGGCATGATTGAACAGGCTCTGCGAAGTGCAGAGAATACCACTACAGCGTTATATTATAATCGTTTATATGTATTTAAGGTGTGTGGAAATGGTTATAAAATGGCGTGGTGTAAAAATGCATTTGTGCCGCTCGCATGCAATAAGGGACTAAATCTAGATCTAGTCGAAGGAGAGAGAAGGTGTGTGCTCGAACCCGTCCGTTTGGCTCTGGCCGTAAGGCTATAGATATCTAGATCTAATCTAGATCTAGACCTCGGTAGAGTACTAGATCTACTACTAGAGTGAGACTTTGACACTAGATTCTAATTATCTTCACCTTTCTAAAATAAAAAGGTAATCCAAAGGTTATCTTGAACCGGAATTTAAAATGGGCGCCATTTAGGTCCAAGAAAGTAAGCAGACCTTTTTCCCCCAAACATTTGGATAGTTTCGATATTTTCCCGAACGCCTTATTTTTTAAAAAAGAGAGAGAGAGTCTTCAGAAACACAGATACTCGTACTCATACTGCACGGGTACAAGCATGGGTCCCATAAAGTACCATTGCGTTCGGTTTGCCTAGAGTGCTCTGAAAACAGTCACTTCGTTAAAAAAAATATGTTGCAAGATTCCCAAATGTGTACACTGAGAAATTACGTAAAGATCAAAGTGAGATCTAGATCCAGACTGCTGACCAATCTGTCGTATTCGGCCAAGAGCATAAGCTGACCATTTAATGACGTGAAAGTAATAACATTTTATTTATAAAAATTGAGATAATGAATTGCTGAAACAGGCCTGATTAATTAAAAGTAGGTTGCCAAAATCTGAGATGGTGATCTGAGGCGATATTTTTTCTAAAAAATTTTGAAAAGATGTCCTTGTTTTTGGATCACATTGTTTTAACCGAAATAAATTTCGCTAAATTATAGAAATTGTTAACAATTATTGACTAAAATTGGCTTCATTTTGTCATTATTATGGGAATATCGCTATGTATGCATAATAAGGAATAGGAAATCCTTTTAAATTCGTGATCATAGGCCTATTACTGTACTTCTGATCAGTTCCCAAAAGTAGATATATTTTAAAACCTTTTTATCAAACAAAAACTTTTATGATGATCTGTGTATAAATTTTGTTACTTTGATGATAATGAGCAATTTTAATATTTTCTCGTGTTCTTGCATATTCCTAAATGGCAATGAAGAAGTATTTTCACGATTGATTTACTCGTTAAAATGAAATACAATTACTTATTCCTTTCATTTTTTTTTTCTTTCAAATAGTAGGCTTCGGATTTCTTATTAGATTAGTACTTCTACCTTTTTTTTTCATCCAGTTTCCATATTTTAAAAACATGATGCTCAAGTTTAGCCTGTACACCCTTTATGGTTTTTTAAATCAAGTAGGTAGGTATTAGAAGTCCTCGGATTGAAACTCAGTGTAATTATATATCTAAGCAATCCAAGTCTAAATTATAGATACCCATTATTTATAAATTTTTTAGCTCTAGAAGAGAAAAAATTGGTTTAGATGCGCTGATTATTGTCTAATCTCACTCATCCAAATGTTATTAAACTTTAAAAAAATCTATCATTGGAGTGAGCTTTTTTTATAAACTTTTATTTCAATCTATGTCTGGGCAATCAAAACAGGATTCACTTGAACTTTTTTATGGTAGCTATAGAACTATAACTGTGTGAGTTAAATTAAGGGTATTTTGTAAGTTTATTAAAAAATTATTGTATGATATATTGAAACTGAATTCAAAAGGGGCTTTAAAATTATATGAATACTACACAACAAAAAATGAAATCAATAAAAGGCACATTACATACATTCAAATTCAAGCAGCAATGCCACTCTCTTCCTATCATCCTGGTTCGTGTCCCGCTTAACATGTCTCCAATAAATAAAATTCTGAGACAGGAAAGTAGATATAGAAGTAGATGAGTAAATAGTAGCTTTTAATTATTTTGTTTGTTTGTTTATCTTTAGAGAAGTAGTTACATTGCTTTCCTTGATTTGAGGGCATACAAATTGCAATCCCTGCTAAATCTGTGTCCCAATCAAAACAACAGTAGTCATTTAATTGCATATAGAACTAAAGTGCATTTTTAATTCCATTTTATGATTTGAATAGGTACTCCAAGCCAAATTTAGGTGATATTTAAAATGAAAAATGTGTTATTTTCGCATACTTATAGACTTTTTTGCTTCAAAGGGAAGCGTGCTGATCTCATTCACAGGCTCCAAAGGATCAGTTTCCCCAGCTATCTTCAAGAAAGAAGGTTATTGATTTGTCTTAAGATCAGTCTTTATGACGTCACATATAAATAACAGTTGTAAAAAAAGAATTTCTTTTCCTTCTTTGAAATGATTTTTCAAAGAGTTAAAAATTCCATGTCTTGACTCTTAATAAAATAACCCTTCATTTTTCACCATTCTAAACCTCACAGGAAGAAGATACAGGTGGTATGAATGATTTCAAACATTCCAAATGTGAGTTCTAAGTCATTCAGAGAAATTGCAAGACATTGAGTCTTTTGTCGTAAATTTTTCTCAGTTAAGCCTACAAGTAAATTTTTTTTTTTTTTTTTTTTTTTTTTAAATGGCATTGTTGAAATTGTTCACTTGAGGAAATTATGATAAAAGTATTTTAAAAACAAGAAAAAGAATTTTAAAAAATTATTGTTTTTTTTAGGTGCCTTGTCTAAAACAGACATTGGGATCATTTTCCTCCATTCACACCTGTTTTCACCTAACCTATAAAATTGTGCTTGCTACCATTACCTATTGCAAAAGATAAATTTGATATCAAATAAGATATGTCTTAATTTAATATGATTAAATACTTAATGGTACTTAATCACATTAATGTATTTTAGCCTACATTAAAAAGGAAGATTTTTTTTGTACTTATGTCTTTCCAGGATTTTAAGTATGAAAAATTGCAAAATTTGTTTAATTTAATTCAAATTACCATAGGGGCTACATATTTCACTGTTTTATATGATGTTTTAAGTCATTTGACAAGCAAATTGTTATGAAAGGAAAATAAATGTAAATCTGAGGTTAAAAGATACTATTGAGAAGGAAAATTCATCTGCAAATACTGACATATTTATCCACTTATATTGATTTTGAAGGCAGATGTTATGTGCCCCAGTTCAGCTGAATGATTATATACGATGGCTCTTTTGCAAAGACTTCTTTCATCAGAAAAGATAAAGAGAGAAGAAGTGGATGAGGTAATTAATGAAATTTAAGAGTTTATTCTCTAGTATTGTTATTTGATTTTAAATGATTTTAAAATCTCACTTTTGTAAACTTTAACCATGATATTCACTGTACTAAAAAAAAAAAAATACTCAGTGATCTTTTCATATAAATTGCAAGTCATATTGAATTGATTTGGTATTATGTATACTTAACTTTTTTTCAGATTGTATGTCCATATCATCTGTGTCTTTACAGAACTACAAATTTTTTGTCGTACATTTGTTGAAAAAAACAAAAAAAAGCCGAAGAAGTAGTGTTGCATGGAATAAGTGAATACTTGTGATATCAATCAAATACAAACATTGTTCTTTTCTTTTGATTTATATTTTTTCTTTCCTTTGAAAGTAGTCTTTAAAAATGCTTTTATTGAAGTGGAGAAAACACTCATAAAACACAGAGCCTATGCCTTAAGTTAATGTAAAGGCAATTAAGAAAACAAGTTTTTGACATATATCATAATATGTAGTAGTTTTAATAAGGAAATAATTTGAGTTCTCTTCAAGGGTAAAAGTGCTTCTGGTCTTTACAAATTGTTCAGAGTATCTATCAAACTTTACTAGGTTTTTTATAATTTTGTCAGTCTTTCACTTTCTAGAATTCTGATCAATTGCAGACTTGCAATCAAAATAATGAATGACTATCAATCAAGACTACAAAGCCTGATTTGAACCAAAGAGGTTTAAAAGGATATGATCGAAATAATGGCAGGTCTTCACTCAGGGCAACAAGATTAACAAAAAAAAAAAAAACAACCTGTTTACTTTTAATATTGCTCATTTTATAGGCATCTGTTATTTTCTCCAACCTTTACCGTTAGCTTCTTATAGTGATTTGAGAGACACATTTGTAAAGTTAAATTACATGTATTCATAATACATGTGCAGCTCTGTGCACTTCAAACCACCAGTGACTTACATCTAAAAATCTTGATTTCTACTCTATATATGTTCATTCATCTACACAGTAGCATTTTCAAAGTTGCTTCTAAATGCATGATTTTAGATCGTAAGATAACGCTGTTTTATAAAAAAAATAACTCAGGTCTACTTTTACTCCTGGTTCTTTTGCAAAATTGACTCAACTCCAAATGCTTTTTTAACATCTTTTGCAAGTCTATTCTGGATGCAATGTATCATTGTGAAACAAAAGTAGCTGTTAGTGTCAATGTAGGATAATGATATTATTGTGGAAATTTTGCATGTTTAGCCATGTGAGGAAGTTGAAGAGGGCCAGCCCAACAACCCATACACAGAGATTTTACTCCTGCAACATCACACAGATATTGTTAGAATCTTACTAAGGATAAGTGACAAAAGGTATGCATGTTATGTTTTCTCTGTTTTTAGACTCACAGTTTGCTGTGTTTTACATCTGGCTATGTATTTGATACGGATGTGCTTGGAACTCACTTTGCAATCAAAATAGACATTTACAATGGTCATGCATTTATATATTTGAAGTACTTGAAGTCTCCAATTTGAGTATTGTAGTCATTATCTCTACATACAGCTTTGATAAAGCATACTGTGATTATGCATTACACATTTATCAAAACTCATCCTTAGTACCAGTATCTAGCAAAGTCTGGGTAAGGAACTATCAAAGTAGGCATTGGAAAAATCTGGTTATTACATTTTTCTTTTAGTTGTGTGGTAATATAATTATAAATGGGCAAGATCATCACTCGTGTAGACATTCCAATTTCAAAGATATCCAAAATCAGAAACAGCAATGATTTGATCTCATAATCTGCGTATATCTTTGTTTTTTGTTATTTTTTTCACACAGCACGGACCCATCAATACTTATATTGCTCTGCCCTGACAATCTTTGAGCCATTTCAAAACTCTATTTTCTCTTTATGATGTATTGTCGCAGGTTTGTCTCAGCAGGAGATGACAGCAGAGCAGTGATCTGGGACATTCAGGTGGGTTTTTTGTTTTACATATTATTGAAAAAAAAAAAAAAAAAGAAAGAACAAAAACAAACAAACAAAAAAATTCTACAAGATACTCAACTCTAAACTTCACTTTGATGTTTTAAATTTTTCGTCATGAACAGCCTCTTTTCAACAGATGTCAAGAACATTTAGAACAAAAAGGAATTTATGAAGATTTTTAAAGAAAAATAATGTTTGTTTAAAAAAAGAATAATCATCAACAATGTGACTGTCTACTCTTCACAGAGATACCATCCTTACATTGATTGATCCTCAGTTTTCAACACTTACATGATGAGTCATTATTGATTGATCCTCAGTTTTCAACACTTACATGATGAGTCATTATTGATTGATCCACAGTTTTCAACACTTACATTATGAGTCATTATCAAAGCAGGAAGCAGAATGTTTGAACTGTCACAAACTGCAAACACCAGAAGTTTATGCTGCCTAAGCAAAAGAAATGCGCTGTCTAGGTCATAGGTCTAACAGTAACATAACCAATTATGTGTTTGTGATACTGCATTTCTTTTGGCGAAGTTAGTGTAATCCCCTTGCCTCTTTTCCCTTCCTTTGCAAAAAGAGCACACAAAAGAAAATGGATTCAAAGACAAAACTCAAACACAAAATATTTAGATAGGAACCAACTGATTGATCACATCACAAATATATAATATGTACTGCCCATTTGAATTACAATGAAAGCTGTCTTGACTATTGCAGACTGGCCAGCGCATTGCTGTTTTGACAGGCCATAGTCATCCTATAACTTGCCTGCTGCATCTACAAGCTACAGGTCCAGGCGGGCAGGGCGGCCCTCTCATCATATCAGGCTCTCCGGACAAACAGATCAGGGTGCGTTCGTTTGGGTTTTTTTTTTTTAAGGATTTCTCAAGCCTGTCACTATTTGGTCTCTCATAGCAGCAGGCAGGTTTGAAGTCCAAAAAATCAACTTGTGTTATTAAGAATTTTTTTTAAGGGCGAGATAAAAGAAATTTGACAGATAATTAATCCTCCTTCAAAAAAAAAATGTTCACAATAAAGTGGAGTCTGCTTACTGCCATTCAATGGCAAATTTAAACATTTACATGCAGTTTACACAAGAAAATAAAAAAATAAAGTTGTGGCTAAATCTGTAGTACTTTTTTTTGTTTGTTTAGAAAATGTTAGAGCAAATATATAAGATTCATAATTTGGATTTTTGTGCAAAAATGACTTGTCTAAAAAAAAAAAATTATGATGGAGCTTGCTGAACGTTTATGCTTTCGTTCAAGTAGGTGTCAATATAATGGTTAAAATGGTTAAGATATTTGTTACATCAAATCATTCACTGACAGAGGAGAAAAAACACAAGACTAAAGTAATGTGGAAGATTTTAATTGTTAACAAATAATAACATCCATTTTGGTTTAAATCTAAGTTAATTTTTTTTATAAACATTAAGAAAAAAACAAAAACCAAATTGTGAAAAATAATGCACTTTAAACTTCCCAAGTTTCGAATTGCTCATTCATGGAAAATTTTCACATTCATTTTATTGCTTGTTTTAGCTGTTGAGAGAACCTGACACTGCAAATGAGGACACTATGAGACTGTCAGAGATTCAAATAGAAAATTTTGCTCTTTTTTGTGCTGTTAATCAAACATAGGATCTTATCTTTTCAGCCCATATTTCAAATAATTCAGAGGTTCTTATGCAGCTCTCAATGATCAGCTTTTACATCAAGAGATAATAGAAAATGTGTAAACACCATGAATTGTCTCCCTTTCCTTTGTTTTACACAGTGGTATGTTATACGCATCAAATCCTGCTTGTTTATGCATTATAAGTCCTGACTTCTAAGTTGTACTTCTTCAAACATTGTATATGTATTTTTGAGGATTGGGTATGCCCTCTTTCAATTTGTTTTGAACATTTTGGTTGTGTACAATACAGGTATTTAGACCAACACTGCTATGCATAGTTTAAGATATTTGTGTGTGTGACTAAAGAGGCAGACATTAACTGGGTACACTTGTATTTGAAATGCTACCTGAGACCAGAATAAATTCTCTTTCTGTTTTCTCTCTAGATCTGGAATGCTGACACAGGAGCCTGTCTCCATATCTTGTCTGATCATGGCGCCTCGGTCAGAGTAAGCATTATTGCCTCTTCAAAAAGCAAGGACTTTAAAACTTTGATGTACAAAACAGAACATAAAGCCTTTGCTAGGGAAGGCACTGTAAATATTTTGAAGGGCAGCACTTTATATTTGCATTTTTTCTTTACATAATACTCCTAGAGAAAAATACAGTTGTATACAACCATTGGACCGCTAGTTTGCTTTTTGGGGAGCCAAAAGATTTTCTTCCGATTTCCTTCTGATATTGGACCTTTTAATTGCTACATAGATGTTACAAGATATTTGCGTAAATATCAACTTTCCTGTTTAATATGCTGATCTTTATCATTTTTTTAAAATTCAACTAAAAAATGTCATATAATGCAGAAAAGTAGATCACAGCAACCTTGTGTTATTATTGAGTGTCGCAACCAAAGTGACTTGAATAGTGAGAGACAGGACTAAGTTTATTATTCTTTAAAAGCTTTCAAGGTATTAAGGGCATTAGGTGCACAGTAATAGTAAGCCCATCATGAGAGATGTCCAGGGATCCTTCTGTTGTGGATTTTGGCCTTGCCATCAGGGCCCTGGCCTGGAGAGGGGCCTGCAAGCTTGATATTGCCTTTTTTTTGACTGGCTGTACACAAAAATCTAACAATTAAGAGAATGAAAATGCATAAACTAGTTCTCTATATCCTTTGATTTTTGGACGTTGAGGCCAGCTTAATTAGTGAGGCCCAGTTGTGAGACATAAACTGTTAACCCTCAATCAAAACTGCTGGCAGAGTTCAGGTTTCTTAGACCAAGACATGGGCTATTAGTGTCCCACAAAATGGCAAAAGAATGTAGGCACAGGGATTTATGGAGTAGCAAAACTTGGATACTTTTTCTTTTCCATATCCTTTTTTTGTTTGTTTTTTTTTCCCTTTTCCCATGTACTACGCATGAAAGCTCGTTATCTCCACTCAATTTTTTTTTCAAATTTGGTATCCCTAGTGCTTGCAGATGCTAAGCGATGAACTTGTCTGTGCCGGAGGAGAAAATGTGTCATTGTGGAACAGACATGGCCAGATGCTGCACTGTATTAAGAGCTGTGCAAATGATGGTAAGTTGTCTTTCTTTGACTTGTGCAATGCATTTTATCTGGCATATTGTTTAAATTAATGTGAATGTGAAGTTTGGACGTGTGAAAAATCTAAGAAATTTTTTCTTATCTAAAAATTGATACTGCTTCAAAAAAAAAAAGGGGGGGGTCATTGAATTGTAAATTAGATCTAGCTTTTCTTAGGGGTTATCCAAGAGTTTTCCCTTTTATAAAAGTAAGAGGAAGTTGTATAGTATATTATAAATTTCTATATAAAAATAAGTGTTCATTCTCATATCATGTGCTGTGCTGTGCCACATTGCAAACTAAGCTATCGACCAGTCTGAGCCGCAACTTGTACTATAAGATTTGTAAGGGTCTTAAGTGCCAATGACAAAGTTAAGGACAAAGTATGAATGATTTATTTGTAGGTACTTCTCAAACATGAGATTTTGATACTGTTAGAAATACCTTTCAATGCTGTGTGAAATGAGGGAAGAAATTGTGCTATAGCACAATTTTAAGCAATGGTATGTCTATTTAAAGTTATCATCTAGGTGGTGTAAAAATTCTGAAGTTTTGAGAACATCACCTTTAATGATTAGCAATTTTCAAGTTTTTCAAAGTTGAAAAGTTCAGGGTAACAACCACGGTTTTCCTTAAATTTTAGAAATGATTAAACTCTCATTTTTTTTTTTTGATTTATCCAACTCTAGTTGTCTATTTCCTTTATATCTTTGTTAGCCGATTGTCAATGAATGAATCATTTTATGTGGGCAGATCACATATATTTCTTATGATGGCCTTGGCTTTTGCTAAATTATAGGCTAATTTAAAAAAACCAAAAACTATAGATTTGCAATAAAGGGGAAATCTTCAACTTGTTTAAGAGTCAATTAATTAAGGACGTTTAAGCTGCAGCAAGCTATTGCTTACTTTTTTTTTCCTGCCAGACCCTAACCTATTGAAAAATATTTTGAGATTTTAAAGAGCTGTGGAAATTAATTTATCTGTTATAAAGATATTTAGAGGTATGTTTAAGTGTAAGGTAAATATTTTAGATTTAGTCTAGAACAGTGTGCATAGTAGTTTCCTCCAAACTTAATAATTACTTCTTTCAAATGAAGAAAATCCTCCATTTCAAAGATGTTTAGGCATTGATTCACTCACTCTCTCTCTCTTTCCCTCTCTCTTTCTCTCTCTCTCTCTCTCTCTCTCTCTCTCTCTCTCTCTCTCTCT
>BLXT01003753.1:87577-98036 GCA_019648995.1 Plakobranchus ocellatus | reverse complement strand
TTTTAAGTTCAATGTTTTCTTTGAAAATTCACTACTCTCCTTTTATCTCCCCCAAAAGCATTAATATCTCATTTTGGGCTTAGAATGTTCTTATTGAAAATATATCTGTAACAATAATCCATTATATCTACCCCCGTTTTTAAAATTGTTTTACAAAAATCATTTATATGATTTATTACATTTCTTCCTGGACTGAGATCATTGTATTTCCCCTTAGGCTTGGACTATTCTTACCGATAAAAGTGTCTTATAAAAAAAAAATCTGTGTATCTTCTCTTCAGCTCGGATTATTTTTACTGATAGAAATTTTTAGAATTGTCGGACAAACAAACACCTATTGTATCTATTCTTGGGCACAGAAAGAATTGTGTTATAAAAAAAAAAAAAACAAAAAAAAAAACATTCATACATCTTCCTTAGAAATAGAAAACAGTTAATTTCTTTAGTTCTCTCTCCAACTTTTTAGCCTGCTTTAAATTGCGTTTGGAGTATTCTATAAACACTGACTGAAAGGATCAGAGTTACCTTCATGACTTTATGTCAAACAAAATATAAAAGTCTTGATGATGTTGAGCGACTTATTTGTCTATGTTTAGAATAGTAGAAGACCTAATATCAAAGTTTATTGTGCTTTTAGAAAACACCATTGTATATTATCAGACCACTGTGTCCGATTTGCCAGGATTGGCAGTATCTTTGACCTCATTTACAAAAAGTATAAAACACTGCGGTGATTTTTAAAACACCTTTTTACCTTATGGACCCTTATGCGGGGCCAATTGCGTTGATGGCTTTCCATTTAAGTTCACAATTTTTAGCTTCACTAACCAGTGATTTAAAAAAAAAAGCGAACCAAAAAACTCTTGCCTCGCGCTCTCAAGAAACGGCATTCTTTGGATCAGCATTCAGTTTCATATTCATTTTTCATTTCAAATTAATAATAGTTTTATAAAATCTATTGTAATAATGTTATGGCTTCTTTCTTTAGGGATATTTTTGCCACCTAGGCTGAAAGCAAACATTTGCAGCACATTGAGCACCCACTATACTAATGTACAGAAGTCGTCTCCGAGACAAGGTTTCAGGTTTTCAGTTTCAAAGACCATATGTGTCCATTTTCACAGAGAAGTATTTACGCTGAGCCTGCCCTGGATGGCCAACCCATCCCGCTGAAGGGCGACGCATAATTTTGAGCTGCCATTTTATTTATTTAACAAACTTCTAAATTTAAAAAAGCCATATCAAATTTAAAAAGAAAAAGTTAATGCTGTAAAGCGTGTAATTTGATTTACACCGAGTTGTGGGCCATGGGTGTGTATAAAAGCCTTACCGATGTCCAGTCCGCCCAAATTAATGCTGTAAAGCGTGTAATTTGATTTACACCGAGTTGTGGGCCATGGGTGTGTATAAAAGCCTTACCGATGTCTAGTCCGCCCAAATTAAATTATGGATGTATTCTTAATGGCTCTCCAAAAAAACCATCTGAAAATTCTGGACCACAACATCACCAGAGCCTCCGTGTTGTCTTCGAGGCTGGAAAACGTTCTTAGAAGCACTGGCTCACTTACTCAAATCTAACTTATTTTTTCTTTGCCTGAAAACCCAGGTCATAATTGTGGGGTTTGTTTGTTTGTTTGTTTGTTTTTAATTCTTTTTATTTAAAAATGAATCATTGTGAGACCTTATTTCTCAGTCGTTTTATGTTTTGTATCGGTATGTTTAAACTTATAAACTTCGCTTCTTTTGTTTCAAACTCATCCAAGTGATGACTTAACTGATAAAAAACAAATTGGATTCCCGACAGTTCTTCTTCTCTTCTTTCATATTCAAATGTACAAAAGTGTGTATAAAAAACTGGATTCTTGACAGATCTAGCTTTTTTCTTTGATATAAAACTTAAAAGTCTTTTCAATGTTACAAATCAGATGTAAATTATGTGTCCGTGTGTAATTAAAAATAAAGTATTATTTTTCAGGTTTGCGTTGATGAAATGAAAAATTTTTGTCAATGATGAAAAGCGCTGTAATCTACTGGTTAAATCGGTATGAGCCATCCAGAAAATTTTTGCTCCGTGTATATATTTTAGCTACTTCCTATCATTAGGGCAGTACCCGGTCTGATATCAAGGTCTATACATCAACAACATGACCTGGCTTTGTCCTTTGTTGACAATCTCCCGATGTGCACTATAGTAACTAGTTCACTGTTAGGTTTTCTCCATTGCCCCAAACACGGTTTTTAATTTCATCTTAAACAGGAGTGATGTTATATGTGAAGCGCGGACCATCAATAATTTATTTTGAGTGAGAATATAAGTAAATCACCTTATGATGAAACTTAAATATTGTCTGGCTCTAGACAACGGTACTCATAATCAGAGAATGGAATAAAGCTTTTGCAGACCAGTCGTAAGCGTAAGCGGGTCAGGTTGCTTGCTTGCATAGTATAAAAACTGCCTTATCTTGCCCTAACTCCCACTGAAGTCTTCAAGACTAGCTGTACACCTGATCCCTTCGTTTTCCCTTAATTAAAAAAAAACTATATGAAGAATTACAACGTTACTGTGGATATGAGTATTGGGAAAGAAAGAAGAGAGAGAGAGAGAGAGAGAGAGAGAGAGAGAGAGAGNNNNGGGGGGGGGGGGGGGGGGGGGGATTTATGAAACAGTACACTAAATAAAATTACATCAAATCAATCTTGCAAAAAGTAAGAACGATTTCCAGTTTTCAAAGCAGCATTTATTACGAGTTTTTAAAAATTTTATTCAATCGAAAAAAAACAAAAAAAAAAAACATGAACAAGCTGGCATACAAAATTTTAACAAGAATTAGAAGAAGGAGAGTTGCAATTAAAATATTTTGACGATCAGGTTTACTTTAAAGCAGAAATTATGTTCGGTTGTTAAAAAGTTTTTGGGTGTCTTCTTTTTTTTTTCTTTTAGCGAAGTGGAAGAGTTCTTGTTCAATACTTTAAAACATCTGCGCCGTGTCTGTATGTCTGTGCTTGAGTGTGTGTGTGTGTGTGTGTGTGTGTTTACTAGTTCTGACTGCGTTACAGCAAAGCCGAATTTTCATCTCAAGAAAAGAAAGAAAATCCCATTTTTTAAAAAGTACGACCGAGATAGATGTCAGGTTTTCAATAAATAGAGCAGAAGTGCACGTATTAGCTGTAATTAAAATTATTACATTGATTATAAATATAATATAATATGATAACAAGAGTACAAATGAAAATGAGATTAATAATAATATAGAAAGAAGGAAAAGAAGAAGAAGGTGAAAGAAGATTGAAAAAGAAACTAATAGCAGTTATCATAATAAACACTGATTAAATTGCAATGATTTTATAAATTTAGTAAGAAATCAGTTGGAGACGTTAGTGCTAAAGAGATCAAAGTTGTTTCCAAAACGTTATCTCCAGATCCTGACAAAATTTTACTTTTAAAAAAGAGAAGAAAAACAATCAGGATATTGACATAAAGTGGACTATTTTTTTCTTCCGCTCAGTATTGATACAGTTGTGCTCCACCAAAGGGCTTATTCTTTAACGTAGCCATCCTGCAACCTAAATGGCACAGTTGGATAGTTGAACAATTGTGCAAGCCAACACCGTTCGGTCTTCAGTTTATACTTTAGGTGACTTGGATGCGCCTCATTTTCATCTCAGAGAAGGAGACAGGTAAGTATGAGCTTCCGTCAAACCACCCGTACGTCCTAGTTTCTGTGATGTCCCACTCTATGTTTAGGTCAGCATGATTGCAACTTTTGTACCACCAGCCTCCGTGACGGAGAACGGCACACGATCCAGAATTTTCATCATTGTCACGGTCAAATGTTGAGAAGAACATTTTGTTATGGAGAGATAAACCATCCCCATTTGTTCCCGAGTAGGATCCGATGTGAAGTCGATACCTGACAACAATGAAAAAGGATAAAAAATCACACAGAATTTAGGTGACAATTATTCAAAGAAATGGAAGATCACTGATAGACCGTAAGAATGGAATAATGGAAGAATTTATGGGTTGTTTTTTTTTCCTCTCAATATATTCCACTATAATGTCAAGCACAAATTTATGGGATTTCAACTTTACAGTTCTTTTCACTGCAACAGCCATGGTCGCCTAAAATTATTTAATCATTTGAAGTTTTCGTATTTTATCAACGGCTGCTTTTCTTTGAAATTCTGTGTAAATGTTATACGTGTGACCAGCTTTATCATGCTTAAAAAACTCACTTGTTTGATTCATCCTCTATCCTAAAAACTGAGTATCTCGCGAAAACCTCTCGACCCTTTTTTACCCGAACGTCAATTCTGAGCTCGTATGGATCCTGTGTAAAATGAAACCATGCAAGAAACAGTGTAAATTTCATGTTGTAAATATAAAAAAAGAATTCAACTACCAACTCAAACTTATAAGAACAAATTAAACAACGTTTCGCCCTTAAGGCTTTATCAAATAAAAAAATGATGGTCGCAAATAAGATACCTTAGATACTCGCATGCTCTGTGTTTTTTTAATTTGTTCTTTTAAGTTTGAGTTGGTGGTTTCATTCTTTTACTATATTTATTTCATTTCCTTCAACCATCATTGCATCTTCAGGATCCTTAAACTTATTTATATGTTTCTAGGAGTGCGGTATTTGTTTGCTTTTTTATTATTTTTTTTTACTCCTACTGAGTTTCGTGTAGTAAATTGTTTCTTAGATATCAGTTATCTTTAACTGAACTCTGGTCGTATACACTGTACAACGTCAAAGAAGGCCTGAATGCTGATACATTGTCCGGCTTATGTAAGTTTATAAGTGAACATAAACAAGTCAAAAGTTTAAACCATAAAACATAAGCACACGAATATTAATCTCGGAGGTTTTTGTAGGATATCTCTACACATCGCTACACATGTTATGTATATAAGTGAGCCATATGTCGAACATTTAATGGAAAATAATTTTATTGGGAACTAAAAATGGCTCAGATTTTCAAACTTTATTTTGGTTTTGTTTAAAGTTAGTAGAAGAGAGCAACAGGCTTAGCAATTAAAGACGATCCATATTTTTTGACTATTATATTAAATATTCAGGTTAGTTTGGGAACATTACCAAACGTATTCGCAATGCAATATGAGGCGAAATGTTTGATTTAACATTTCAACCAGTTTAAATTTCATTTCGTCCTTTGTTCAAAGGCATTTTTATGTGTCCAAAAACGAAACTAATGTAAAGCTTTCATTTTACCGCCTTTTGGTATTACGTCGTCTACACTTCTTGCGTTACTAACACTTAAACGACCTCATAGTTTTGTGTTAATAATACATTATACATTCAGATTAGAAGCGAAGCCTTACCATGACTAGGCGCTATTTCAAAGCAAAAAAAATATCTAAGATTAATATTTTTTTTTGTTGCAAAAATTAAGTCCACGGATCTTGAGAATATTTGGACATAGACATACGAGGCAAAACTTGATGATCTTTGTACAGAATATGGAAGAAAGTGAGAGGGAAGTGAGCAAAAAAGACTAGACAGTTTAATTCTTGAGTTATTTTAAAAGATCTTTCCCAGCTGATGAGCGTTGCTCTTAAAGCAAGTAGCAGCAACTTTTAACAAAATCCACTTTTTTCCGACGTCAAAACTTCTTATATATATATATATATATAATATAGAAATAAAATAACTTGGGCAGCAATAGAATAAGTGTGACAATAGCGTCTACTTAGTTTGACTAATAGTAATGTAATGAGCTTTACATACAATATTATAATTAATTGCAAACAGTTGTGCCCTTACCACTAAAACAATAGTTTTAAAGAAATCGCGCAAGCATCGCAAGTATTTGTCAATTATCCACTTTCATTGTCTAAAGTACCTTATAATATTTGGGGAATTATTTGTGTAATCGCTGGCTAGATAACCGTTCGAAATGAAGAAAGTTTATTTGTTGCTGGTTTGATCCTGACACTGATAGTGATACCAAACTAAAGAAGGCCTAAAAATCCGAGATCAGAACATAATGAACGTCTTACGTGATTTTTTAAGATAAAAAAAAACGTTTGCCGTATTAAAGAACATCATGAATGCCAATTAGTTTCATTTTAAGAATTTTAATCTTACATATTATCACGATCTTCGGTTTTCTGTAACAGAAAAGGCTTCTAAAATTCTGTGCTCACCTTGTCAGTGAGATTATAGAGGGCCTCATTTCCCATCCAGAAATCCCCAGTGAGGGAGCCAAACCCTTCACGGTACGACGTCCAGTCACGGAAGAAGTCTACATCACCTGTAGTACGTCTCTAAGGTGGGTACATAATGCGAGAAATACATTTTTTTTTCTTCTAAACCTTCAAATCAAAGGTGCATAATTTGTAAATCATTGAATCAAAGAAAACTTAAGGATTAATACGTGTGTAGTACTACATAGATTGTAATATTTTGAATTCACATAATAAGAACGTCTTTGCCTTTTCTCTATCTATCTATCTATTTATCTATCTATTTATCTATCTATCTATCTATCTATCTATCTATCTATCTATCTATCTATCTATCTATCTATCTATCTGTCTATCTATCTATCTAACTAGCTAGCTATCTATCAATCTATTTGGATGCATGATTGGTGTAGATTGATGGGTTATAGCATTGATGATTGTAACATTTAAACCAGAAACAATTCGGGTGTTTGTCGTCGTCATTGTAATTACTATTTCACCACACTGTTGAAGCCATCATCATAAATGCTAAATGTTTGGATGTGAAGATGTTATTTTTTTTTTTGCTTCATAAATACTGATATATTTGTATACAGTTGCAGTTGGCTATTGTTTTCTTCTACATTACTCTTATTATAATTAAATTGCCACTGCATATGTTGCAGCTTAGATTTTCCACTTCTGTGAAATGCTTCTTTATTAATGTTCGTGCTCAGTCATAATACTACGAAAGGTTTTGAAGTTATGTTAAGAATACTGTAGCATTTGTAGCATTGTCATTTTGAGAATATTGATCTAGGTTGCCTCAGATTCACAATTTTTACTGCTGTCTCATTGGCTCAGCGTTCATAGGCTAGGAATGCTAACGCGATGCCCACTTTCTTTAATATACATCGAATAGTCTGGCAAAGGTCGATGTTCACACGCTAATGACACGAGTTTCGCTTCTTTAAAATTTTTTTCGATTGATTCTGAATACTGGTGCAGTCACGGTGATATTGATTAAGCAATAACAGCCGGCGCCTTGGCCGATTTTGAATACGTTTCAAAACACAACTCCGGTTAAAACAATAGTGAAATAAACTTTAGAGCTAGTAGATTGTAACTGATGTCATTGACTACTATTAATTTTGAATAGATGTTTTCTTATGAAAAAGATTTACCTGTTGGCCTATCGTATCAAACTGTGACAGTAATTGTGCTAATGTAGTAATTTTTTTTTTTTTTTTTTAAGAATAAAAATCATGTAATTATCATTTTCTTTCGTTTTAAATTTTGTTTTTGAACCATTAGCTTTTTCTGTCATCTTTTATGTATTGTGCATAGTATCTCCAAGTGCATCATGCTTTACCTGAAATACAATCCAGCCGCCACCGTCTGTATGGGTGTCACACAGAATCTGTTTCTTCGGTCCATCATGTGACATAATGACGTAACGTGGGTAAGACTTTGTGATGTCATCGCCCATGCCTCGCTCGCAGGTCGTCGGCTGACAAAGGTGGAAAAAAAAGTTTTCATAAAAAAACAAAAACAAAAAAAAAAAACGAAACGAACATTAGTGTGTGAATAATATTGAGATCAATTCTAAACTACCCGTTCAGTTTTCTCATGTATTAATTTGTCTATCTATCGACTGTAGTGTAATTATATGTTAGATTTCCTTTTATTAATGAACACCTTTCAATCAAAATTCATCCAAAATTTATATTTCATTCTCCCTATCCAACTTTTCCTTTCTACATATCTGTTTGTATGTGTGTTCAGTCTGATTTTATCTATATATTATATATTAATGTTATAGCTTGTTATATCAATTGTTGTGGCGCTACCAGTCTTGAGATCATGTAACTGTAACATCTACTTCCTCCAATATGCGTATTGTTTTTATTTCGAATTTGCCCTGTTTGAAGATCAAGTGCTTTAAAAAAAGGTTGGGTCAAAGCAGTTCCGTATTATAACTTTTAAGCCTGGAATATCGGATCACATTATGAACCCCCAAAGCGTAAAGAAGCCAGGGCTAGTCTCCCCAAAGGTAGAGGGAAAGGAAAAAATAGGGGCAAATCGAGCCTCACAATGGATAAGTCTAGATCTAAACCCCACCCTTAAATTGGGGCTAGATCTAAATCAATATCTAGATCTAAAAAATTAACCAAATGACATAGACTCAAAGATTTTTTTTTATAAATGTAATCTTTACTATCTTGAAAAAGTATGGTACAAAGTTCATAGGTATATCTATACTAACAAATGCACAGTGTTTTTTTTGAAGATACCCCAAAAATGTCTGGTACACAGGGAATTTTTAGGGGAACAAAGTCTGGTAGTCAGTGAGATAAACTTATTAAAGACTTAAAATACTAAATACAGAGGAGTTATTAGGAGAGTCATAATAACTAATCTATGTCTGGTTGTTTTATGTATTTTCAGAAAACACAAATAATTAAATTATATTGTGTGGCAAGCAGAGTACATTAGACAAAAACACATGATATGCATATTGATTCATGATCATCGTTTATCAATCATAACTGATACTATTATAAAGAAAATACAAGTTTTATGTCTGTATCTTAAATCTGCACTGCACTGCTCACGCTATAACGTATGAGGTTATGCTCTTCTTTCTACAAATATTGTCGAAGAAAATAGACTGTGGATGATTGATAAAGTTAGAATTAGACAAAAACATATTATAAGAAAAAGAGAAGAACAAAAAGAACCAGATTGTTATACACAACGTATTATATCTTTACCAGCTGTTGGTGTTCTCTTAGCTGAGCGCATTTTTCATTTGTCTTATTCAGAGAGGCCGTGATCTCACTTAACTTTCTTTCTAAGTCTGACAAAGACTCAGCAACGTCTGGGTTTGATCAAAACAGCATGTAGAATACTTGATGTGCAATGAACCATGAACATAATAAAAAACATGTTCATCACAAAACAAAACTATGAATCTTTATAACAGATTTTAAATGTTTAAACTGCTACCTATTGGATTCATGGTACGATCTGAACAAGCTGATAATATTTTGGTAACTAACAGTATATAATTACATTTCTCTCTCTCTCTCTCTCTCTCTCTCTCTCTCTCTATATATATATATATATATATATATATATATATATATATATATATATATATATATATATGTCCCTCTCTCCCTCTTTCTCCTCTCTCTCCCTCTCTTTCCCTCTCTCTCCTTTGTCTCCTTCTTTCTCCCCCTTTCTATCTATCTATCTATCTATCTATGTAATCATCTATCTATCTATCTATCTGTCTGTCTGTCTGTCTGTCTATCTATCTATCTATCTATCTATCTATCTATCTATCTATCTATCTATCTATCTATCTATCTATCTACCTCTCTCTCTCTCTCTCTACCTCTCTATCTATCTATCTATCAATCTACTTTTGTTCATATGTTTCACCCATCTGACTCTTCTCTCTATCTGACTTTTCTTGCTTCAATGTTTTTACTTCAGTATGTGCGTGTTTATTCTTTTTTTCTTCCGCTTTTTCTTTCATTTGTTCTCCTCTTCTTTTTTCTCTCTATTTCTCCCCCCAAAAGAAAAAAAAAATTAGGATTTCTTTTAATCCACGTTTTGCTTTTTTACGTTTTTCACTCTCTCTGGCTGTCTATGGCCTAGAAAAAAAAAAAACCAAGATAATCTTTATTTCTTCACCGTAATTTTGGTGTTCTTGACACAGTTGGATGTTAAGGTGGTGTGAGTAAGTTGTAAAACTGTAAACATTAATTACCTTTGGTTTCAGCGAAAATGTTCAGTATCATCATCGCCACAAGTAGAAGGGCTTTAGCCACGAGTCTAGCCATCGTTGTGCCTGATGAATAGACAACTTTCAGGTTGAAGCAAACTGCTTTACGATTTTGGGTTTTCGTTTATGACTCCTGAAAAATCAATTAATCTTCCAAAATAAAAAAAAAAAATGAAGATGAGTGAGGTAAGAGCATAATCAGAAGCCTAGGTATAAAACAAAAAAAGAAAAACAGAAAATAAGACAGAGAGAGGAGGGAGAAAGAGAGAGAGAGGGAGAGAGAGAGAGAGAGAGAAAGAGGGAGAGAGAGGAGAGAGAGAGGAGACAGAGAGGAGAGAGAGAGAGAGGAAAGAGAGAGAGAGGAGAGAGAGAAAGAAAGATAGAGAGAGGGAGAGAGAGAGGAGAGAGAGGAGACAGAGACGAGAGAGAGAGAGAGG
Organism: Plakobranchus ocellatus; assembly: GCA_019648995.1. Classification (NCBI taxonomy): domain Eukaryota; kingdom Metazoa; phylum Mollusca; class Gastropoda; family Plakobranchidae; genus Plakobranchus; species Plakobranchus ocellatus. The sequence goes on along the minus strand of BLXT01003753.1, from coordinate 87,613 downwards.
AGAGAAAGAGGAGAGAGAGAGAGGAGAGAGAGATAG